>SJYF01001169.1:133023-224094 GCA_006410515.1 Procapra przewalskii
GTACATCAAGCGGATGATGACTGTCCAGAACCCCAAGAAGTCTTAATTAGCAAAGAAGTCTGCTAGCAGATTGGTAGATAATGTCTCTCTGGGGCTTCTATTGTCATTTTCCGGCCCTTCTGGCTCTGGCTGCTTGTCACTGGAGGGGGATGGTCTGCAGCCGACTGATTCTCTTCCATCCTTTGTTCTGTGAACTGTCCTGACAGTGTCTTATGTTAGAGCTTTTCGCCTGGTAGCTATCCCACAGTCTAGTTTGCTAGCGCAAGTTAGTTCACTCTGGTTACCCTTGGGGCATTCAGAAGAAGCAATGCTACCCACGCCTCCCTGCCCAGCACCCACTTGCTAGTGGCAGATGCAGGCGTCTGTGCTGCTTCTCCGCTGGGGAAGTTACCGTTGGGCTCGTAATCTGTGATTTTAATGATTTATTTATTTTTCCTCCCTGTTATGTTGCCCTCTGTGCTTCCAAGTCTCACCACAGACTCAGCAGCCAGAGTGTTTCTTGGTGTTTGGAAACCTATCTGTTTCTAAGACTCCCTTCCCAGGACGGAGCTCCCTCCCTACCTCTTTTGTCTCTCTTTTTCTCTTTTATATTTTTCCCTACCTGTGTTCGAAGACAATGAGATGCTTTTCTGTGTGTCTGATGTCCTCTGCTGGCATTCCAAAGTTGTTTTGTGGAATTTACTCAGCGTTAAAATGTTCTTTTGATGAATTTGTGGGGGAAAAAGTGGTCTCCCCATCCTATTCTTCTGCCATTTTAGGACCACCCAGATCAGAACCTCTCCTGTTGCCTCAGGGTGGTCTAGTCTCCTTTTAAATTATGATGCAGTGCATGGAATTGCTTTCAAGTCACTGCAAGGGAAAGGACCTCATCTCACATTGAGTTGGAAGCTAGTGTTACTTCTCAAGTTGCAGCCTGAAGCTTCAGCTTCCTCTGGAGTTGCAACAGGGCCTCAGGGTACCTCTCGTCTTACCTGAGTTTAATCAAGGCTCCTTTTGAGGTGTGAGTGTTGGGCAGGATTGCTCTCAAGTCACTGAGGAGAAAATGGGCCTTATCGCATTGAGTGGGAAATCTTGTGGTGTTTCTCGAGTTGCAGCGGGAAGCTTTGGGTTGCTTTCAAGTTTTGAGAGGGACCTCAGTGAGCCTCTCATTATTGTCTCCGGGATGTCAGGCCTCCTTTCAAGTTGTGAGGGCCACCTAAGGATTCCTCACCAGTTGCCTAGGGTTTACAGGAGTTATTTGAGGATGAGGCGGGATTCAGGGTTCCTTTCCAGTTGTGACAGGGATCTCAGGGTTCCTATTGAGTTTCAACAGGGGAGTCAGCCCTCGCCATGTGTTGAAGTATGGAACTTGATTTTCTACCGAGCAAAATGTGTGTCAGGCCTCCTGTCCAACTGAGGTGGGGATGTGGGTCTTTTCATAGAGGTACATCAGGGGAGTCAGAGTTCCATTCAGGTGGTGAAGGCATACTCAGGATTCCATTCAAGTCAGTGTAGGGGAGTCAGGCCTTATCTCGATTTGAGGACGTACTCACTGTCCTGTCAACTTGCAGAATGAATCTCGGGCCTCCACTAAGGTTTCAATAGGTGAGAAAAGCCTTCTCTTTAGATATGAGGGAACTTTGGGATTCTTCTCAAGATGAAGCCGAGGAATCGGCCCTCAGTTGAGATGAGGCAGTGAACATGGGGCTCTTTTCGATTTGTTGTGGGAAAGTGAGATGGCAATGAATATTGTGGATAGTCTCTTGAGTGGCTCAAAGGAGTCGAGCCTCCTTTCCAGTTTTGAGGGTAACATGGAGTTGCTCTCAAGGCACTGCAGGGGAAAAGATACTAATCTTGCTTACAGGTGGGAATCTCATGGTTTCTCAGGTTGCCACCAGAAGTTTGGGGTGCTGCTCCAGCTGAAACAGACAACTCAGGGAAACCTCTTGTGAGGCCTAAGGGAAGTCAAGTCTCTTTTCAAGTTGCAAGGAGGAGTAGAGGGTTGCTCTCAACTCGCTGCAGGGGAATCGGGCCTCATCCCGCATTCAGAGGAGAATCTCGGAATTTTTCTCAATTTGTCGCGGGAAGCCACAACTGGGCTCCTCTCATTTTGATGTGGTCTTCTGGGAGCCTGGCATGCTGCCTCAGGCACGTCAGGCCTCCTTTCAGGTTCTGAAGGCCACGTCAGGATGCCTTTGAGTCGCTGAAGGGATATATGCTCTCATTTCAGGGTGGGGTGAGAGTCAGGCTTGCTCTCCAGTTGTGACAGGGATCTCGGGCTTCCTATTGAATTTCAAAATGGAAGTCAGGCCTCGGCTAGTGTTGAGACATGGGACTCCACTTTCCAGTCAAATTGGAAAAAGGGGTGTCAGGCCTCCTGTTGAATTGACATGGGGAATTTTGGCTTTTTGTAGGGGTGCAACAAGGGAGTCAGACCTCCCTTCGTGTTCTTAGGGGATACTCAGGGTTCCGTTTCAGTCTTTTCAGGGGAATGAGGTTTTATCTTGGATTGAGGGGGAAGTAGGTGTCCTTTTGACTTGCAGTAGGAAAAGGAAGACAAGCCTCCACTTGAGGTGTTAGTGAAAAGTTGGGATTCCTCTGAGTTGAAGCAGGAGAATCAGTGCTAATCTCGAGATGAGGTTGGGAAAACGGGGCTCTTCTCACGTTGTGCTGTGAAACTCATGGTTCCTCTCAAGTGGTGATGGAAATCTCGGGGAACCTCTTGAATTGTGTAAAGGGATTCAAACCTCTTTTTGCATTTCAAAAGGGAATAGTGGATTGCTCTTGAGGCGCTGCACTGGAAAAGGGCCTTATCTCGCATTTGCAGTGGTGGTAGTGTTAGGGGGTCTTGTTTTACTAGACTTCAATGAGAAGATTGGGGTTCCTCTAGATTTCTGAAGGTGAACCTAGGGAACCTCGCGTGTTTCCTCAAGGAAATCAAGTCTCCTTTCGAGTTGCAAGGTGGCGCATGGCATTGCTCTTGAGTCACTGCAGGGGCAACTGGCCTCATTTTTCACTGAGGGATTTATCTCTTGGTGTTTCTCAAGTTGTAGCCTAAAGCTTTGGTTTCCTCTCAAGTTGTGATGGAGAACTCAGGGAACCTATCATGTTGCCTAAGGGTAGTCTAGTCTCCTTTTGAGTTGCAATGTGGTGTGCGGAATTGCTGTTGAGTGACTGCAGGAGAAAGGGCCTCATCTCACGTTGGGTTAGAATCTCAAGGTGTTTCTCAACTTGAGACCTGAATCTTCAGGCTCCTCTCGAGTTGTGACAGGGACCTCAGGGTAGCTCTCATGTTGCCTGAGTTTAGTCATGGCTTCTTTCGTGATGCAAGGGTTAGAGAGGATTTCTCTCAAGTCACTGAGGGGGAAATGGGCCTTAAACTGCATTGAGGGGAAATTCCTGTCCGCCGCAGCGGACAAGGGCCTCACCCAACCTGCAAAAGAGAAGCTTTTGGTTTTTCTCGAGTTGAGGTGGGGAACCCAGGGACACGCCCTTCTGGCCTCAAGAGAGGCCATTCTCCCTGCGACTTACGAGGCACCTCTGGGGATTTCTCTGCTGTCGTCGCCGGGTCGTCAGGCATCGTCGGGTGCTGAGGCTACAGCCTGAGATTGCCATGCCCGTGCTTGCCTCGCCCGTGCTGACATAGGTCTTGGGGTTCCCCTGGAGCCCCCACATTGGAGGCAGGCCTCGGCTCGCCTGGAGATGTGCATAGATGCTTTCTTCACCAGCTGCAGTAGCTGGCTCAGGCTCCTCATCGAGCAGACACAGGGATCTGGGGCTTTCCCTGGAAGTACCCCAGGGCTGTTACAGGTGCCAGTGGGTCAGGAGTCAAGCCTCTGGGTGATGATCGAGGCAGTGCAGGGCAGTAAGGTCCATCTGGAGTGGACGAGGTATTGGGGTGTCTTGGGGAATGGTGGCCCGACCCCTAATGCAACTCCCGAACCTCCTGGTGCGAGCCCCTCCTCTTGGGATGCGAGCTGAGTGTAGGGAACCCTTTTCAGAAGGAGCAGGGAAAGGGACACTCATCTGGATCTGAGCAGTGGAAAACGGGGCTACTCCTGAGTCGCTGTGGGACCCTCGGGTTCCTCTATAGTGGCCAAGGGTGGGGCAGGGCACTTCTTGGGTCACAGCAAGGGTGTGAAGGAGCCTTTCATGATTAAGAGGGAAGGGGTGAGTTCACCTGACACGCCACAGATGACAAGGGTCTCACCCATCCTGAAGCTTCTGGTTTTTCTCGAGTTGTGGTGGGGTCCACTCGAGTTACGACAGGAAACCCAGGCACCCGCTCCTGTGGCCTCAGCAGAGGCCAGTCTCTGTGCCAGTTGCCAGGAGCCTCTGAGGATTACTCCCGAGTCGTCACCGGATCCTCAGGCATCGTCTGGTGCTGAGGCCGGAGAGTGAGCCTGCCTCGCCCGTGCTGACATAGGACTTGTGGTTCCCCTGGAGCCCCTAAATGGGAGTCAGGCCTCATCTCGCCTGGAGACGTGCAAGGCCACTTGCCTCCCAGGCTGCAGCAGCGTGCTGAGGCTCCCCGTCGAGCGGACAAAGGGATCTGGAATTTGCCCTCAAGGTTCCCAGGACTGTCATATGTGCCAGTGTGTCGGGAGTCTAGCCTCGAGTGACAGTCGAGGCAAGGCATGGCAGTCAGTTTGATCTGGAATCAACGAGGCCTTTGGAGGGCTTGGAGAATTGTGGCCCGACACCTAATGCTACTCTCGCCCCTCCTGGTGCGAGCGCGTCCTCTTGGGATGCGAGGGGAGGGCCGGGAACCCTTTCCCAATAGATCAGGGAAAGCGACCCTCATCTGGAGCTGAGCAGGGAAATAAGGGGCTCATCCTGAGTAGCGGGGGGACCCTCGGGGTTCCTCTCTAGTGGGGACAGGTGGGGCGGGGCACTTCTTGGGTCACAGCAAGGGTGTGAAGGAGCCTTTCGAGGTCCAAGAAGGAAGAGGTGATATCCCCCGAGACGCCGCAGCTGAGAAGGGCCTCACCCCCAGTCTCCTTGTCAGTTGCCAGGCGCCTCTGGGTATTGCTTTCCAGTCGACGACGGGTCTCAGGGCTCGTCTGGTGCTGAGGCGGGAGCCTGAGGTTCCCTCGCCCATGCTGACATATGTCATGAGGTTGGCCTGGAGCCCCCACAGGGTCAGGCCTCGTCTCGCCACAAGACGAGCACATCTGCTTGCCTCCCCACCTGGAGCACAAGGCTCAGGCTCCCCATCGAGTGGAAACAGGGATCTGGGGCTTTCCCTGGAGGTACCCCAGGGCTGTCACAGCTGTCAGTGGGTCGGGAATCAAGCCTCGTGGTGACAATCACGGCAGTGCAGGGCAGTCAGGTCCATCTGGAGTGGAAGAGGTATTTGCGGTTCTTGGGGAATGGTGGCCCGAACCCTGACGCTTCTCCCAACTCTCCTGCTGCCAGCACCACCTGTTGGAATGCCAAGGGATCGCCGGGAACCCTTTCCCGACGGAGATAGGAAATGGACCCTCATCTGGAGCTGCACAGGGGAAAACGGGGCTCCTCATGAGTCGCGGCTGGACCTTCAGTGTTTCTCTCGAGTGGGGACGGGTGGGGCGGGGCTCTTCCAGGGTCAAAGCAAGGGTGTAAATGAGCCTTTCGAGGTCTAAGAGGGAAGGGGTGATTTCCCCCGAGATACCGCAATGGACAAGGCCTCATCTCGCCTGCAGGGGAGAAGCTTCTTCTTTGTCACGAGTTGTGACGCGATCTTCTCAAGTTTCGACGGGGATATCAGGGACCCGCCCTTGTGGCCTCAGGAGTGTTCAGTCTGCGTGCCAGTTGCCAGGCGCCTCTGGGGATTCCTCCGCAGTCGTCGCTGGGTGCTCAGGCTGCGTCTGGGGCTGAGGGGGGAGCCTGGGCTTGTCTCGCCCTTGCTGAGATAGGTCTTGAGGATCCACTGGAGCCCCCACAGGCAGTCAGGCCTCTTGTCTCCAGGAGACGGGCACGTCTGCTAGCCTCCCCAGATGCAGCAGCAGGGTCAGTCTCCCGGTTGAACGGACCCAGGGATATGGGGCTTGCCCTTGAGGTATCCCAGGGCTGTCACAGGTGCCAGTGAGTCAGGAGTCAAGCCTCAGGGTGACAGTCAAGACAGTGCATGGCAGTCAGGTTCATCTGGAGTGGACAAGGCATTTGGGGGTCTTGGGGAATGGTGGCCCCAACCCTGAAATTCCTCCCGAATCTCCTGCTGCCTGCCCCTCCTCTTGGGATGCGAAGGGAGAGGCCGGGAACCGTTACCCGACAGAGCTGGGAAAAGGACCTTCATCTGGAGCTGCACAGCGGAAAACGGGCCTCCTCATGAATCATGGTGGGACCCTCAGAGTTCCTCTCGAGTGGGGACAGGTGGGGCGGGGCACTTCCTGTGTCACAAAAGGGTGTGCTGTGATTTCTCCCGAGATGCCGCAGAGAACAAGGGCCTCACCTCGCCTGTAGTGTAGAAGCTTCCAGTTTTTCTGGAGTTGCGGCGGTGTCCTCTTGAGGTATGACGGGGACCTCAGGGACTCGCCACTGTAGCCTCAGGAGAGGCCAGGCTTCTTGCCAGTTGCAAGGCGCCTCTGGGGATTCCTCCTCAGCAGTCGATGGGTCCTCAGGCCTCGTCTGGTGCTGAGGCGGGAGCCTGAGCTTGCCTCGCCCATGCTGACATAGCTCTTGAGGTTCTCCTGGAGCCCCCACAGTGGGTCAGGCCTCGTGTTGCCAGAAGACGAGAACGTCTGCTTGCCACCCCACCTGCAGCGGCAGGCTCAGGCTCCCCGTCGAGCAGACACAGGGATCTGTGGCTTGCCCTGGAGGTGCCCCAAGGCTATCACACGTGCCAGTGGGTCGGGAGTCAAGTCTCGGGGCGACCATCGAGGCAGTGCAGGGCAGTCTGGTCCATCTGGAGTGGATGAGGCATTTGGGGGTCTTGGGGAATGGTGGCCTGAACCGTGAGGCTCCTCCCGACTCTCCTGCTGCCAGTGCCACCTCTTGGAATGCCACGGGAGTGCCGGTAACACTTTCCCGATGAACCTGGGAAAGGGACCCTCATCTGGAGCTGTGCAGGGGAAAACGGGGCTCCTCATGAGTCGGGGCGGGACCCTCGGGGATCCTCTCGAGTGGGGATGGGTGGGGCAGGGCTCTTCCTGGCTCACAGCAAGGGAGTGAAGGAGCCTTTCGTGGTCCAAGAGGGAAGGGGTGATTTCCCCCTAGATGCTGTAGCGGACAAGAGCCTCACCTCGCCTGCAGGGGAGAAGCTTCTGGTTTTTCTCGAGTTGTGGCTGGGTCCTCTCGAGATTCGTCGGGGATCTCCGGGACCTGCGCCTGTGGCCTCAAGAAATGCCAGTCTCCGTGCCAGTTGCCAGGCGCCTCAGGGGATTCCTCCCCAGTCGTTGCAGAGTCCTCAGGCCTCGTCTGGGGCTGAGGCGGAAGCCTGAGTTTGCCTCGCCCATGCTGACATAGGTCTTTTGGTTCCCCTGGAGCCCACACAGGCGGTCAGGCTTCGTCTCACCGGGAGTCGGTCATGTCTGCTTGCCTCCCCACCTGCAGCAGCAGGCTCAGGCTCCTCGTCGAGCGGACACAGGGATATGGGGCTGGCCCTGGAGGTACCCCAGGGCTGTCATAGGTGCAAGTGGGTCGAGAAGCAAGCCTCGTGGTGACAATCAAGGCGGTGCAGGGCAGTCAGGTCCATCTGTAGTGGACGAGGCATTTGGGGGACTTGGGTAATGGTGGCTTGAACCCTGAGTCTACTCCCGACTCTCCTGCTGCCAGTGCCTCCTTTTGGGATGCCAGGGCAGCGACGGGAACCCTTTCCCGATGGAGCAGGGAAAGGGACCCTCATCTGGAGCTTCACAGGGGAAAACGGGGCTCCTCATGATTCGTGGCGGGACCCTCGGGGTTTCTCTCGAGTGGATACGGTTGGGGTGGGGCACTTCCTGGGTCACAGCAAGGGTGTGAAGGAGCCTTTCGAGGTCCAAGAAGGAAGAGGTAATTTTCACCTAGATGCCGCAGCAAACAAGGGGCTCACCTCACCTGCAGGGGAGAAGTTTCTGGATTTTCTATATTTGCAGTGGGGTTCTTTCGAGTTACGACAGGGACCTCAGGGACCCCCCTCTTGCCTCAGGAAAGGCCAGTCTCCCTGCCTGTTCCCTGGTGCCTCTGGGGATTCCTCACCAGTCGTCGACGGGTCCTCAGGCCTCGTCTGGTGCAGAGGTGGGAGCGTGAGCTTGCCTCACACATGCTGACATAGGTCTTGAAGTTCCCCTGGAGCCCCCACAGGGGGTCGGGCCTACTTTCGCCAGGAGACGGCCACGTCTGCTTGCCTCCCCAGCTGCAGCAGCAGGGTCAGGCGCCCCGTTGAGCAGACACAGGTATCTGGGTCTTGCCCTGGAGGTACCCAATGACTGTCACAGGTGCCGGTTGGTCGGGAATCAAGCCTTGGGGTGTCAATCAACTCATTGCAGGGCAGTCATGTCCATCTGGAGTGGATGAGGCATTTGGGGGACTTGGGGAATGATGGCCCGAACCCTTAGGCTCCTCCAGACTCTCCTGATGCCAGCACCTCCTCTTGGGATGCCAAGGGAGCACCGGGAACATTTTCCCGACAAAGCAGGGAAAGCGACCCTCATCTGGAGATGCGCAGGGGATAATGGGGTTTCTCATGATATGCGGCAGGACACTCGGGGTTCCTCTCGAGTTGGGACAATTGGTTGTGGCACTTCCTAGGTCACAGCAAGGGTGTAAAGGAGCCTAGGAAGGTCCACAAACGAAGGGCTGATTTTCCCCAAGATGCCGCAGCAGACAATGGCGTTACCTCACCTGCAGGGGAAAACTTCTTGTTTTTCTCAAGTTAAGGAGGAGTCCTCTCGAGTTACCACCGGGACCTCAGGGACCTGCCCCATTGTCCTCAGGAGAGGCCAGTCTCCGTGTCAGCTGCCAGGCGCCTCAGGGAATTACTCCCTAGTCGTCGCCGGGTCCTCAGGCCTAGTCTGGGTCTGAGGCGGGAGCCTGAGCTTGCCTCACCAATGATGACATAGGTCTTGATGTTTCCCTGGAGCCCCCACAGGTAGTCAGGCCTCATTCACGAGGAGACGGGCACATCTGCTTGCCTCCCCATGTGCAATAGCAGGGCCTGGCGCCCCATTGAGTGGACACAGGGTCCTGGGGCTTGCCCGGGAGGTACCCCAGGTCTGTCACAGGTGCCATTGGGTCGGGAGTCAAGCCTTGGGGTGGCAATCGAGGGAGTGCAGGGCAGTCAGGTCCATCTGGAGTGGATGAGGCATTTGGGGTTCTTAGGTAATGGTGGCCCAAACCCTGAGGCTCCTCCCGACACTCCTGCAGCAAGCGCCTCCTCTTGGGATGCCAAGGGAGCGCTGGGAACCCTTTCCCGATGGAGCAGGGAAAGGGACCCTCATCTGGAGCTGCACAGGGCAAAAAGGGCTTTCTCATGAGTCGCGGCGGGACCCTCGAGGTTCCTCTCGAGTGGGGATGGTTGGACCGGTGCACTTCCTGGGTCACAGCAAGGGTGTGAGGAAGCCTTTCGAGGCCCAAGAAGGAAAAGGTGATTTTCCCCGAGATGCCACAGTGGACAAGGGCCTCACCTCGCCTGCAGGGGAAAAGCTTATGGTTTTTCACGAGTGGAGGTGGGGTCATCTTTAGTTATGACGGAGACCTCAGGGACAAGCCCCTGTGGCCTCAGGAGAGGCCAGTCTCCGTGCCAGTTGCCAGGCGTCTCTGGGGATTCTTCCCCAATCGTCCCTGGGTCCTCAGGCTTTGTCTGGTTCTGAGGGGTGTGCCTGAGCATGCCTCACCCATGCTGACATAGGTTTTGAAATTCCCCTGGAGTCCCCACAGGGGTTCAGGCCTTGTCTCACCAGGAGACGGGCATGTCTGCTTGCCTCCCCAGCTGCAGCAGCAGGGTCAGGCTCCCCGTCAAGTGGGCACAGGTATCTGGGGGTTTCCCTGGGGTACCCCCAAGGCTGTCACAGGTGCTAGTGGGTCGGGAGTCAAGCCTCGGTGTGACAATCGAAGCAGTGCAGGGCAATCAGGTCCATGTGGAGTGAACGAGGCATTTGGGGGTCTTGGGGAATGGTGGCCCAAACCCTGATGATCTTCCCGACTCTCCTGCTGCCAGCTCCTCCACTTGGGATGCCAAGGGGACGCCAGGACCAATTTCCCAATGGAGCAGGAAAAGGGACCCACATCTGGAGCTGTGCAGGGGAAAATGGTCCTCCTCATGAGTATAGGCAGGACCCTTGGGATTCCTCTCGAGTGGGGACTGGTGGTTTGGGGCACTTCCTAGGTCACAGCAAGGGTGTGAAAGAGTCTTTCTAGGTCCAAGAGGGAGGGGGTGATTTCCCGTGTGATGCCTCAGCGGACAAGTGCCTCACCTCGCCAGCAGGGGAGGAACTTCTGGTTTTTCTCAAGTTGTGACGGGATACTCTCGAGTTACCACGGGTAACTCAGGGACTGATCTTGTGGCGTCAAGAGAGGCCACTCTCCGTGCCAGGTGCCAGGCGATTCTGCGGATTCCTCCCCAGTCGTCACCGTGTCCTCAGGCTTCATCGAGTGCTGAGGCGGGAGCCTGAGCTTACCTCATGTTAGCTGACATTGGTCGTGAGGTTCCCCTGGACCCCGCCCAAAAGGTCAGGACTCGTCTCACCAGGAGACGGGCTCATCTGCTTGCCTCCCCAGCTGCAGCAGCAGGCTCAGGCAATGTGTCGAGTGGACACAAGGATCTGGGGCTTGCCCTCGAGGTACCCCAGGGCTGTCACAGGTGCCAGTGTGTAGGGAGTCCAGCTTTGGGGTGACAATCGAGACAGTGCAAGGCCATCTGGAGTGGACGAGGCATTTTGGGGTCTTGGGGAATGGTGACCCGAACCCTGAGGCTCCTCCTGACACTCCTGCTACCAGTGCCTCCTCTTGGGATGCCAAGGGAGCGACGGGAACCCTTTACGGAAGGAGCAGGAAAGGGACCCTCATCTGGAGCTGCACAAGGGATAACAGGACTCCTCATGAGTTGCGGCAGGACTCTCAGGGTTCCTCGCGAGTGGGTACTGGTGGGTCGGGGCACTTCCTCGGTCACTGCAGGGGTGTGAAGGAGACTTTCGAAGTCCAAGAGCCTTTTGAGGTCCAAGAGGGAAGGGGTGATTTCCCTTGAGATGCCGCAGCGGACAAGGGCCTCACCTCGCCTGCAGGGAGAAGCTTCTGGTTTTCTCGAGTTGCTGTGGGGTCCTGTCGAGTTATGACGTTGGCCTCAGGTACCCGCCCTTGTGGCTTCAGGAGAGGCCAGTCTCCGTGCCAGTTTCCACGCGCCTCTGGGGATTCCTTCCCAGTCGTCGCAGGGTCCTCAGGCCTCGTCTGGCGCTGAGGCAGGAGCCTGAGCTTGCCTCGCCCATGCTGACATAGGTCTTGAGGTTCCCATGGAGCCTCCACAGGGGATCAGGCCTCGTCTCGCCAGGAGATGGGCACGTCTGCTGGCCTACCCAACTGCAGCCGCCGGGTCAGGTGCCCCATCGAGCGGATACAGGGATCTGGGGCTTGACCTGGAGGGACCCCGGGGCTGTCACAGGTGCCAGTGTGTCGGGAGTTAAGCCTCGGAGTGACAATCGAGGCAGTGCAGTGCAGTGCAGTCAGGTCCATCTGGAGTGGAGGAGGCATTTGGCGGACTTGGGGAATGGTGCCCGAGCTCTGAGGCTCCTCCCGACTCTCCTGCTGCCAGTGCCTCCTCTTGGGAGGCAAAGGAAGTGCCAGGAACCCTTTCCCGATGGAGCAGGGAAAGGGACCCTCATCTGGAGCTACGCAAGCAAAAACGGGACTCCATATGAGTCGTGGCGGGACCCTCTGGGTTCCTCTAGAGTGGGGAGGGGTGGGGCGGGGTTCTTCCTGGGTCACAGCAAGGGTGTGAAGGAGCCTTTTGAGGTCCAATAGGGAAGGGGTGATTTCCCCTGAGATGCCACAGTGGACAAGGTCCTCACCTCGTCTGCGAGGAAGAAGCTTCTGGTTTTTCTCCAGTTGAGATGGGGTCCTCTCGAGTTAAGACAGGGATCTCAGGGACCCGCCCCTCTGGATTCTGGAGAGGCCAGTCTCCGTGCCAGTTGCCAGGCGCCTCAGGGGATTCCTCCCCAGTCGTCGCCGGGTCCTCAGGCCTCGTCTGGTGCTGAGGTGGGAGCCTGAGCTTGCCTCGCCCATGCTGACATAGGTCTTGAGGTTACGCTGGAGCCCCCACAGGTCGTCAGGACTCGTCTCGCCTGGAGATAGGCACGTCTGCTTACTCCCCAGCTGCTGCAGCAGGGTCAAGCGCCCCGTCGAGCGGACACAAGGTTCTGGGGCTTGCCCTGGAGGTACCAAGTTCTGTCACAGAAGCCAGTGGCTGGGGAGTGAAGACTCGGAGTGACAATCGAAGCAGTGCAGGGCAGTCACGTTCATCTGGTGTGGAAGAAGCATTTGGGGGTCTTGGGGAATGGTGGCCCGAACCCTAAGGCACCTCCAGACTCTCCTGCTGCCAGCGCCTCCTCTTGGGATGCCAATGGAGTGCCGGGAACCCTTTCCCGACGGAGCAGGTAAAGGAACACTCATCTGGAGCTGCGCAGGTGAAAACGGGTCTCCTCATGAGTCGTGCGGGACCCTCGGAGTTCCTCTCGAGTGGGGATGGGTGGGGAATGGCACTTTCTGGGTCAGAGCAAAGGTGTGAAGGAGCCTTTCCAGTCCCAACAGGGAAGGGTTGATATCCCCCGAGATGCCGAAGCGGACAAGGGCCTCACCTCGCCTGCGGGGAAGAAGCTTCTGGTTTTTCTCGAGTTGTGACCAGGTCCTCTCAAGTTACGACGGGGATCTCAGGGACCCTCCCCTCTGGATTCAGGAGAGGCCAGCCTCCGTGCCAGTTGCCAGGCGCCTCTGGGGTTTCCTCCCTAGTCGTCGCGGGGTACTCAGGCCTCGTCTGGTGCTTGGCGGGAGCCTGAGCTTGCCTCGCCCATGCTGACATAGGTCTTGAGGTTCCCCTGGAGCCCCCACAGGGCCTCAGGACTTGTCTCGCCTGGAAACGGGCACGTCTGCTTGCTCCCTAGCTGCTGCAGCAGGGTCAAGAGCCCTGTCGAGCGGACACAGGGGTCTGGGGCTTGCCCTGGAGGTACTCCAGGGCTGTCGCAGGTGCCAGTGGGTCGGAAGTCAAGCCTCGGGTTACCAATCATGGCAGTGCAGGGCAGTCAGGTCCATCTGGAGTGGACGAGGCATTTGAGGCCTTGGGGAATGTTGTCCCAAATCCTGAGGCTCCTTCCCACTCTCCTGCTGCCAGCGCCTCCTCTTGGGATGCGAAGGGAGCGCTGGGAACCCTTTCCCGATGGAGCAGGAAAAGGGACCCTCATCTGAGCTGCACAAGGGGAAAATGGGGCTCTTCATGAGTCGCGGCGGAACCTTCAGTGTTCCTCTCGAGTGGGGACGGTTGGAATGGGGCACGTCCTGGGTCACATCAAGGGTGTGAAGGAGCCTTTAGAGGTCCAAGAGGGAAGAGGTGATTTCCCCTGAGATGACGCAGCCGACAAGTTCTCACCTCGCCTGCAAGGGAGAAGCTTCCCGTTTCTCGCGATTTGCGACGGGGTCCTCTCGAGTTATGACAGGGTCCTCAGGGACCCGCCCCTGTGGTCTCAGGAGAGGCCAGTCTCCGTGCCCGTTGCCAGGCTCCTCTTGGGATTCCTCCCCAGTCGTCGCCGGGTTCTCAGGCCACGTCTTGTTCTGAGGATAGAGCTTGACCTTGGCTCACCCATGCTGACATAGGACTTGAGGTTCCCCTGGAACCCCCACACGGGTTCAGGCCTCGTTTCGCCAGGATACGGGCACGTCTGCTTTTCTCCCCAGCTGCAGCAGCATGATCAGGCGCCCCGTCGTTCGGACACAGGGATCTGGCACTTGCCATGGAGGTACCGCAGGGCTGTCACAGGTCCCAGTGGGTCGGGAGTCAAGCCTCGGGGTACCAATCGAGGCAGTGCAGGGCACTCATGTCCATCTTATTGGACGAGGCATTTGGGGGTCGTGGGGATTGGTCGCAAGAACTCTGAGGTTCCTCCCGACTCTCTTTCTGCCAGCGCCTCCACAAGGGATGCCAAGGGAGACCCGCCAACCCTTTCCTGACAGAGCAGGGAAAGGGATCCTCATCTGGATCTGCACAGGGGAAAACGGGGCTCCTCATTAGTCACGGCGGGACCCTCGAGGTTTTTCTCGAGTGAGGACCGGTGGGGTGGATCACTTCTTGGGTCACAGCAAGGGTGTGAAGGAGCCTTTCAAGGTCCAAGAGAGAAGGGGTGATTTCCCCCTAGATGACGCAGCAGACAAGGGCCTCACCTCGCCTGCAGCGGTGAAGCTTCTGATTTTTCTCAAGTTGCAGCTGGGTCCTCACGAGTTATGATGGAGACCTCAGGGACCCGCCCCTATGGCCTCAGGAGATGCCAGTCTCCGTGCCAGTTGCCAGGCGCCTCTGGGGATTCCTCCCTAGTCGTCGCAGGGTCCTCAGGCCTCATCTGGTGCTGTGGCGGGAGCCTCAGCTTGCCTCGCCCATGCTGACATTGGTCTTGAGGTTCCCCTCAGGCCCAGACAGGAGGTCAGGCCTCGTCTAGCCAGGAAACATGCACGTGTGCTTGCCTCCCCAGCTGCCGCAGCAGGGTCAGGTGCCAAGTTGAACCCATACAGGGATCTGGGTCTTGCCCTGGAGGTACCCCAGGGCTGTCACAGGTGCCAGTGGGTCTGCAGTCAAGCCTCTGTGTGACAATCGAGGCAATGCAGGGCAGTCAGGTCCATCTGGAGTGGACGAGTCATTTGGGGGTCTTGGGAATGGTGGCCCATACCCTGAGGCTCCTTCGACTCTCCTGTTGCCTGTGCTTCCTCTTGGGATGCCAAGGGAGCGCTGAGAACACTTTCCCGACGGAGCAGGCAAAAGGACCCTCATCTGGAGCTGCGTGGGGAAAAACGAGGCTCTTGATGACTCTGGGAGCGACCCTCGGGGTTCCTCTCATGTGGGGCCACATGGGGTGGGGCACTTCCTGAGTCACAGTAAGGGTGTGAAGGAGCCTTTCGAGGTCCAAAAGGGAAGGGGTGATTCACAAGAGATTCCACAGTGGAGAAGGGCCTCACCTCGCCTGCAAGGGAGAAGCTTCTGGTTTTCCTCGAGTTGCAGCGGGGTCCCCTCGAGTTATGATGGGGACCTCAGTGACACGCCCCTGTGCCCTAGGAGAGGCCAGTCTCCATGCCAGTTGCCAGGCACCTCTGCGGATTCCTCCCCAGTCGTCGCTGGGTCCTCAGGCCTCATCTCATGTTGAGGCGGGAGCCTGAGTTTCCTAGCCCATGCTGACATAGGTCTTGTGGTTCCCCTGGAGCTCCCAAAGGGGGTCAGGCCTCCTCTCAAGAAGAGACGGGCACGTCTGCTTCCCTCCCCAGCTGCAGCAGCATGGTCAGGCTCCCCGTCGAGAGGACACAGGGATCTGGTGCATTCCCTGTAGGTACCCGAGGGTTGTCACATGTGCCAGTGGATCGGGAGTCATGCTTCAGGGTGACAATCGAGGCAATGCAGGGCAGTCAGGTCCATTTGGATTGGACGAGGCATTTGGGCAACTTGGGGAATGGTGGCCCGAAACCTGAGGCCCCTTCTGATTCTCCTGCTGCCAGCGCCCCACTTGGGATGGCAGGGGGCCCTGGGAACCCTTTCCGAAGGAACAGGGAAAGGTACCCTCAACTGGAGCTGCGCAGGTGAAAACGGGGTCATGATTGGTCGGGGAGGGACCCTCGGGTTTCTTCTCTAGGGGGACGGGTGGATGGGACACCTCCTGGGTCACAGCAAGGGTGTGAAGGAGACTTTCTTTGTCCATGAGGGAAGCGCTGATTTCCCCCGATATTCTGCAGCGGACAAGGGCCTCATCTCGCATGAAGGGAAGAAGCTTCTGGTTTTTCTCGAATTGCAGCAGGGTCCTGTCGAGTTACGACGGGGAACACTGGGACTCGCCCCTGTGGCCTCAGGAGAGGCCAGTCTCCATGCTAGTTGCCAGGTGCCTCAGGGGATTCCTCCACAGTCGTCGCCACGTCCTCATGCCTCGTCTGGTGCTGAGGCCAGTGCCTGAGCTTGCCTCTCCCATGCTGACATAGGTCTTGAGGTTCCCCTGGAGCCCCCACAGGGGGTCAGGCCTCGTCTCGCCAGGAGACGGGCAAGTCCGCTTGCCTCCCCAGCTGTAGCCACAGGGTCAGGCTCCCCGTCGAGCAGACACAGGGATCTGGGGCTTGACCTGGAGGTACCCCAGTGCTGTCACAGGTGCCAGTGTGTCAGGAGTCAAGCCTGGGGGTGACAATCGAGGCAATGCAGGGCAGTCAGGTCCATCTGGAGTGAACGAGACCTTTCAGGGTCTTGGGGAATGCTGGTTGGAACCCTGAGGTTGCTCCCGACTCTGCTGCTGCCATCACCTTCTCTTGGGATGGGAAGGGAACGCCGGGAAGACTTTCGTGATGGAGCAGGGTATGAGACCCTCATCTGGAGCTGCGAGACAGAAAACGGGGCTCCACATGAGACGCGTGGGAACGTTCGCGCGTGGGGAGAGGTGGGGAGGGGCACTTCCTGAGTCACAGCAAGGGTGTGAAGGAGTCTTTCGAGGTCCAAAATGGAAAGGGTGATTTCCCCGAGATGCCACAGCGGACAAGGCCCTACCTCACCTGCAAGGGAGAAGCTTCATGTTTTTCTCGTGTTGCGGCTGGATCCTCTCGAGTTACGACGGGGACCTCAGGGACCGGCCTCTGTGGCCTCAGGAGGGGCCATTCTCCGTGCCAGTTGCTAGTCGCCTCTGGGGATTCCTCCTCAGTTGTCGCCGGGTCCTCTGGCCTTGTCTGGTGCTGAGCGGGAGCCTGAGCTTGCCTCGCCCTTGCTGACATAGGTCTTGAGGTTCTCCTAGTGTCCCCACAGGGGGTCAGGCCTCATTTCGCCAGTAGACTGGCACGTCTGCTTGCCTCCCCAGCAAAAGATGCAGGGTCAGGCGCCCCGTCGAGCAGACAAAGGGATCTGGGTCTTGCCCTGGAGGTACCCCAGGTCTTACACAGTTGCCAGTGGGTCGGGAGTCAAGCCTAGGCGTGACAATCGAGGCAGTGCAGGGCATTAAGTTTCACCTGCAGTGAACGAGTAATTTGGGGGTCCTGAGGAATGGTGGCCAGAATTATGAGGCTCCTCCCGACTCTCCTGCTGGCAGCGCCTCCGCTTGAAATGCCAAGGGAATGCTTGGAACCCTTTCCCGATGGAACAGGGAAAGAGAACCTCATCTGGAGCCGTGCAAGGGGAAAACGGGGCTCCTCATGAGTCGCTGTGTGACCTTCGGTGATCCTCTCCAGTGGGGACATGTGGGATGGGGCACTTCCTGGGTCACAGCAAGAGTGTGAAGTAGCCTTTCATTGTCCAAGAGTCAAGGGGTGATGTCGCCTGAGATGCCACAGAGGACAAGGGCCTCACCTAGCCTGTAGGGGAGAAGCTTCTGGTTTTTCTCGAGTTGAGGTTGGGTCCTCTCGAGTTATGACGGGTACCTCACGGACCGGCCCCTGTGGTCTCAGAAGGGGCCTTTCACCGTGCAAGTTGACAGGCGCCTCTGGGAATTCCTCCCCAGTCTTCGCCGGGTCCTCAGGCCTTGTCTGGTGCTGAGGCGGGAGCCAGAGCATGCCCCGCCCTTGCTGACATGGGTCTTGAGGTTCCCTTGGAACCCCCAGAGGGGGTCAAGCCTCATCTCTTCAGGAGACGGGTACGTCTTCTTGCCTCCCCAGCTGCAGCACCCGGCTCAGGGGCCCCGTTGAGCAGACACAGGATCTTGGGCTTGCCCTGGAGGTACTCCAGGGCTGTCACAGTTTCCAGTGGGTCGGGAGTAAAGCCTCGGTGTGACAATCGAGGCTGTGCAGGGCAGTCAGGTCAATGTAGATTGGACAAGGCATTTGGCGGTCTTGGGGAATGGTGGCCCGAACCCTGAAGCTCCTGCCGACTTTCCTGCTGACAGCACCTCCTCTTGGGATGCCAAGGGAGCGCCGCGAAGCCTTTCCCGACAGAAGAGGGAAAGGGAATCTCATCTGTAGCTGCACAGGGGAAAACGGGGCTCCTCATGAGTCGCGGCGGGACCCTTGGGTTCGTCTCCAGTGGGGACGGGTGGGGCGGGGCACTTCCTGTGTCACAGAAAGGGTGTGAAGGAGCCTTGCGAGGTTTAAGAGGGAAGGGGCGATTTCCCCCGAGATGCCGCAGCGGACATGGGCCTCACGTCGCCTTCAGGGGAAAAGCTTCTGGTTTTCTCGAGTTGCGGCTGGGTCCTCTTGAGTTACGACGGGGACCTCAGGGAACCGCCACTCTGCCCTCAGGAGAGGCCAGTCTCCGTGCCAGTTGCCAGGCTACTCTGGTGATTTCTCCCAAGTCGTCGCCGGGTCGTCAGGCCTCATCTGTTGCTGAAGCGGGAACTTGAGTTTGCCTCGCCCATGCTGACATAGGTCTTGACGTTCCCCTGGAGCCCCCACAGGGGGTCAGGCCTCGTCTCGCCAGAAGACGGGCATGTCTGCTTGCCTCCCCAGCTGCAGCAGCAGGCCCAGGCGCCCCATTGAGTGGACACAAGGATCTGGGGCTTGCCCTGGAGGTACCCCAGGGCTGTCACAGATGCCAGTGGGTCGGGAGTCAAGTCTTGGGGTGACAATCGAGTCAGTGCAGGGCAGTCATGTCCAGATGAATTGGACGAGCTATTTGGGTGTCTTGGCGAAAGGTGGCCAGAACCCTGAGTCTCCTCGCGACTCTCTTGCTGCCAGCACATCCTCTTGGGATGCCAAGGGAGTGCCGAGAACCCTTTCCCGATGGAGCAGGGAAAGGAACCCTCATCTGGAGCTGCACAGGGTAAAACGGGGCTCCTCATGAGTTAAGGCAGGACCCTCGGGGATCCTCTCAAGTGGGGACGGGTGGGGTGGGGCACTTCCTGGGTCACAGCAAGGGTGTGAAGGAGCCTTTCAAGGTCCAAGAGGGAAGAGGTGATTTCTGCTGAGATGCCAGAGCGGAATAGGGCCTCACCTCGCCTGCTGGGGAGATGTTTCTGGTTTTTCTCGAGTTGCGGTGGTGTCCTGTCGAGTTATGATGGGGACCTCAGTGACCCGCCCCTGTGACCTCAGGAGAGGCCACTCTACATGCCAGTTTTCAGGCGCCTCAGGTGATTCATCCCCAGTCGTTGCCGGATCCTCAGGCCTCCTCTGGTGCTGAGGTGGGAGAAAGAGCTTGCGTCGCCCATGATGACATAGGTATTGTTGTTCCCCTGGAGCCCCCAAGGCAGTCAGTCCTCGTTTCTCCAGGAGAAGGGCACGTCTGCTTGCCTCCCCAGCTGCAGCAGCAGGGGCAGGTGCCCAGTCTAGCAGACACAGGGATCTGGGGCTTGCCATGGAGGTACCCCAGGGCTGTCACAAGTGCCAGTGTGTCGGGAGTCAAGCCTCTGGGTGTCATTCGAGGCAGTGCCTGGCAGCCAGGTTCATCTGGAGTGGACGAGGCATTTGGGGGTCTTGTGGAATGGTGGCCCGAACCCTGACGCTCCTCCCAATTCTCCTGCTGCCAGCGCATCCTCTTAGGATTCCAAGGGAGCACCGGGAACCCTTTCCCTACGGAGAAGGGAAAGGGACCCTCATCTGGAACTGCACAGGGGAAATCAGAGCTCCTCATGACTCCCAGTGGGACTTTCGGGATTCCACTCGAATGGGGATGGGTGGGGCAGGGCACTTCCTTGGTCACAGCAAGGGTGTGAAGGAGCCTTTCGAGCTCAAAGAGGGAAGGGGTGATTTTCCGCAAAATGCAGCAGCAAAGGTCTCACCTCGTCTGCATGGGAGAAGTTCTGGTTTTTCTCGAGTTGCAGCGGGGTCGACTCGAGTTACGACGGGGACCTCAGGAACCTGCCCCTTTGGCCTCAGGAGAGGCCAGTCTCCGAGCCAGTTGCCATGCACCTCTAGGGATTTCACCCCAGTCATTGCCGGTAGCTCAGGCTTCGTCTGCTGCTGAGGATGGGAAACTAGCTTGCCTCGCTTATGGTGATATAGGTCTTGAGTTTCCCCTGGAGACTCCACACGGGGTGATGCCTCTACTCGCCAGGATACGGGTATGTCTCCTTGCCTCCCAGCTGCAGCAGCCCGGTCAGGCTCCATGTTCAGCGGACACAAGGATCTGGGCCTTGCCTTGGACCTACCCCAGGTCTGTCACAGGTGCCAGTGGGTCCGGAGTTAAGACGCGGGGTGACAATCGAGGCAGTGCAGGGCAGTCAGGTCCATCTGGAGTGGGCGAGGCATTTGGGGGTCGTGGCAAATGGTGGCCCGAACCTTGAGGCTCCTCCCGACTCTCCTGCTGCCAGCGCCTCCACTTGGAATGCCAAGTAACCTCCGGGAAACCTTCCCCGATGGAGAAGGGAAAGGGACCCTCATGTGGAGCTGCGCAGGGGAAATCTAGTCTCCTCATGAGTCGGGGAGGATTCCTCATGGTTCCTCTCGAGTGTGGACGGGTGGGGCGGGGCACTTCCTGGGTCACAGAAAGGGTGTCAAGGAGCCTTTTGAGGTCCAAGAGGGAAGCGGTGATTTCCCCCGAGATGCCGCAGTGCACAAGGGCCTCACCTCGCCTGCAGGGGAGAAGCTTCTGGTTTTTATTGTGTTGCAGCGGGGTCCTCTCGATTTACGATGGAGAACTCAAAGACCCTCCCCTGTGGCCTCAGGAGAGGCCAGTCTCCATGCCAGTTGCCACGCAACTCTGGGGATTCCTCCACAGTCGTCGCGCATCCTCAGGCCTCTTCTGGTGCTGAGGCGGGAGCCTGAGCTTGCCTCGCCCATGCTGTCATAGGTCTTGAATTACCCAGGAGCCCCCACAGGGGTCAGGCCTCGTCTGACCAGGAGACAGGCACGTCTTCTTGTCTCCCAAGGTGCAGCAGCAGGGTCAGGCGCCCTGCTGAGTGGACACAGGTATCTGGAACTTGCCCTGGAGGTACCCTAGGGCTGTCACAGTTGCCAGTGGGTCGGGAGTCAAGCCTCGGGGTGACTGTCGAGTCAGTGCAGGGCAGTTAGGTCCATCTGGAGTGGACAAGGCATTTGGGGGTCTGTGAAATGGTGGCCTGTACCCTGAGACATCTCCCGACTCTCCAGTTGCCAGTACCTCTCCTTCGGATGCGAAGGGAGCACCAGGAACCCTTTCCTGATGGAGCAGGGAAAGGGACCCTCATGTGGAGCTGCGCAGGGGAAATCTAGTCTCCTCATGAATCTGGGAGGATTCCTCATGGTTCCTCTCGAGTGTGGACGAGTGGGGCGGGGCACTTCCTGGGTCACAGAAAGGGTGTCAAGGAGCCTTTTGAGGTCCAAGAGGGAAGCGGTGATTTCCCCCGAGATGCCGCAGTGCACAAGGGCCTCACCTCGCCTGCAGGGGAGAAGCTTCTGGTTTCTATTGTGTTGTGGCGGGTTCCTCTCTAGTTATGACGGAGAACTCAAGGATCCTCCCCTGTGGCCTCAGGAGAGGCCAGTCTCCATGCCAGTTGCCACGCGACTCTGGGGATTCCTCCACAGTCGTCGCGCATCCTCAGGCCTCTTCTGGTGCTGAGGCGGGAGCCTGAGCTTGCCTCACCCATGCTGTCATAGGTCTTGAATTACCCAGGAGCCCCCACAGGGGTCAGGCCTCGTCTGACCAGGAGACAGGCACGTCTTCTTGTCTCCCCAGGTGCAGCAGCAGGGTCAGGCGCCCTGTTGAGTGGACACAGGTATCTGGAACTTGCCCTGGAGGTACCCTAGGGCTGTTACAGGTGCCAGTGTATCGGGAGTCAAGCCACGGGGTGACAATTGAGTCTTGCCCTGGAGGTACCCCAGGGCTCTCACAGGTGCCAATGGGTCGGGAGTCAAGCCTCGGGGTGACAATTGAGAGAGTGCAGGGCAGTCAGGTCCATCTGGAGTGGGCGAGGCATTTGGGGGTCTTTGGGAAAGGTGGCCCCATCCCTGAGGCTCCTTCCGACTCTCCTGCTGCCAGCGCTTCCTCTTGGGATGCGAACGGAGCGCTAGGAAGCCTTTCCCATCAGAGCATGAAAAGGGACCCTCATCTGGAAATGCGCAGAGGAAAACAGGGCTCCTCATGAGTCGTGGCAAGACCCTCGGGGTTCTGCCAGAGTGGGAACGGGTGGTGTGTGTCACTTCCTGGGTCACAGTAAGGGTGTGAAGGAGCCTTTGTAGGTCCAAGCAGAAAGAGGTGATTTCCCCCGAGATGTCGGAGCAGTCAAATGCCTCACCTCGCCTGCAGGGGAGAAGCTTCTGGTTTTCCTCGAGTTGCGGCGGGGTCCTCTTGAGTTACGATGGGGACCTCTGGGACCTGCCTCTGTGGCCTCAGGAGAGGCCAGTTTCAATGCCAGTTTCCAGGCGCCACTGGAGATTCCTCCCCAGTCGTTTCCGGTTCCTCATGCCTCGTCTGGTGCTGAGACGGGAGCCTGAGCTTTCCTCTCCCATGCTGACATAGGTCTTGAGTTTCCCCAGTAGCTCCCACAGGGAGACAGGCCTCGTCTCGCCAGGAGACGGGCATGTCTGCATGCCTCCACAGCTTCAGCAGCAGGGTCTGGTGCCTCGTCGAGCAGACACAGGGAACGGGGGCTTGCCTTGGAGGTACCCCAGGGCTGTTTCAGGTGCCAGTCGGTCCGGGTCAAGCCTCCGAGTGAAAAATCAGGCTTGCCCTGGAGGTACCCCGCGGCTCTCATAAGAGCAAATTGGTCAGGAGTCAGGCCTCGAGGTGACAATTGAGGCAATGCAGGGCAGCCAGGTCCATCTGGAATGGACAAGGCATTTGCGGGTCTTGGGAAATGGTGGGCCAAACCCTGAGGCTCTTCCCAACTCCCGTGCTGCCAGCTCCTCCTCTTGGAATGCCAAGGGAGCGCCGGGAACCCTTTCTCGAAGGAGAAGGGAAAGGGAACCTCATCTGGAGATGCACATGGGAAAACGGGGCTCCTCATCAGTCGTGGCAGGACCTTTGGGGTTCCTCTCAAGGGTGGACGGGTGGGAAGGGGCTCTTCCTGGGTCACAGCAAGGGTGTGAAGGAGCGTTTCGAGGTGCAGGAGGGAAGGGGTGATTTCCCCCGAGATGACGCAGCGGACAATTGCCTCACATGCCTGCAGTGGAGAAGCTTTTGTTTTTTCTCTTGTTTCGGAGGGGTCTTCTCGAGTTACAATGGGGACCTCAGGGACCTGCCCCTGTGGCCTCAGGAGAGGCCAGTCTCTGTGCCAGTTTCCAGGCCCCTAATGGTATCCACCCGAGTCGTCGCTGGGTCCTCAGGCCTTGTCTGGTGGTGAGGCAGAGCCCAAGCTTGCCTCCCCCATGCTGACATAGGTCTTGAGGTTCCGCTGGAGCTAACAGAGGGGATCAGGCCTCGTCTTGCCAGGAGACAGGCACCTCTGCTTGCCTCCCATACTGCAGCACCAGGGTCAGGCGCCCTGTTGAGTGGACACAGGGATCTGGGGCTTGCCCTGGATGTACCTCAGGGCTGTTACAAGTGCCAGTATGTTGGAGTCAATCCTCGGGGTGAAAATCGAGGCAGTGAAGAGCAGTCAGGTCCATCTGGAGTGGACAAGGTATTTGGGGGTTGGGGAATGGTGGCCCGTACTCTGATGCTCCTACCGACTCTCCTGCTGCCAGTGTCTCCTCTTGGGTTGCCAAGGGAGCGCCTGGAAGCCTTTCCCGATGGGGCAGGAAAAGGGACCCTCATCTGCAGCTGCTCAGGGGAAAACGGGACTCCTCATCTGTCCTGGTGTGACCCTCGGGTTCCTCTCGAGTGGGGACAGATGGAGCAGGGCACTTCCTGTGTCACAGCAAGGGTGTGAAGGAGCCTTTCAAGGTCCAAGAGGGAATGGGTTATTTCCCCCGAGATGCTGCAGTGGACAAAAGCCTCAACTCGCCTGCAGGGGAGAAATTTCTGGTTTTTCTCGAGTTGCAGCTGGGTCCTCTCGAGTTACGACGGAACCTGAGGGACCCGCCCCTGTGGCCTCAGGAGAGGCCAGTCTCCGACCAAGTTGACAGGAACCTCTGGGGATTCCTCCCGAGTTGTCGCCGGGTCCTCACGCCTCGTCTGGTGCTGAGGCGGGAGTCTGAGCTTGCCAGTCCCATGCTGACATAGGTCTTGACTTTCCCCTGAAGCCCCCACAGGGGGTCAGGCCTCGTCTCACCAGGTTACCGGTATGTCTCCTTGCCTCCCCAGCTGCAACAGCAGGGTCAGCAGCCCCGTCGAGCGGACACAAGGAAATGTGGCATGCCCAACAGGTACTCCAGGGATGTCAGAGGTGCCACTGCGTCGGTAGTCAAGCCTCGGGTTGACAGTCGAGGCAGTGCAGGGAAGTCAAATCCATCTGGAGTGGACCAGTCATTTGGGGGTCTTGAAGAATGGTGGCCCGAACCCTGAAACTCCTCCAGACTCTCCTGCTGCCAGCGCCTCCTCTTGGGATGCCAAAGGAGCTTTGGGAAGCCTTTCCCGTCTGAGCAGGGAAAGGGAACCTAAGCTGGAGCTGCGCAGGGGAAAACGGGGCTCCTCATGAGTTGGGGAGCTATCCTCGGGGTTGCTCTTAAGGGGGGAGGGTGGGGCGTGGCACTTCCTGGGTCACAGCAAGGGTGTGAATAAGCCTTTCGAGGTCCAAAGAGGGAAGATCCCCTGAGATGCTGCAGCGGACAATGGCCTCACCTCGACTAAAGGGAGAAGCATCTGGTTTTTCTCACCTTGTGGCGGGGTCCTCTCGAGTTACAACAGGGACATCAAGGACCTGCTCCTGTGGCCTCAGTAGAGGCCAGTCGCCATGCCAGTTGCTGGGCACACTGGGGATTCCTCCCTAGTCGTGGCCTGGTATTCAGGCCTCGTCTGGTGCTGAGGCGAGAGCTTGAGCTGTGTCGCCCATGCTGACGTAGGTCTTGAGGGTCTCCTGGAGACCCAACATGGGGTCAGGCCTCGTCTCGCCAGGAGACGGGCACGTCTGCTTGCTTCCCTATCTGCAGCAGCAGGGTCAGTCGCCCCATTGAGCATACACAGGTATCTGGGGCTTGCCTTGGAGGTACCCCAAGACTGTCAAGGGTCCAGTGGGTCGGGAATCAAGCTTTGGGGTGACAATCGAGGCAGTACAGTGTAGTCAGTTCCATCTGGAGTGGTAAAGGCATGTAGGGGTCTTGGGGAATGGTGGCCCAAACCCTGAGGCTCCTCCCGAGTTTCTTGCTGCCAGCGCCTCCTCTTGGGATGCCAAGGGAGCGCCGGGAACTCTTTCCCAACGGAGCGGGGAAAGGGACCCTCATCTGAAACTGAGCAAGGGGAAAACGGGGCTCCCCATGAGTCGCGGTGGGACCCTCGGTGTTCCCCTCTATTGGGGAAAGGTGGGGCGGGGCACTTCCTGGGTCACAGCAAGGGTGTGAAGGAGCCTTTCAAAAATCAAGAGGGAGAGTGTGATTTCAACCGAGATGCTGCAGCTGACAAGGGCCCAACATCCACTGCAGGGGAGATGCTTCGGGTTTTTCTCGAGTTGCAGTGGCGTCCTCTCGATTTACGACGAGGACCTCTGGGACCCGCCCCTGTGAACCCAAGAGAGTCCAGTCTCAGTGCCAGTTTCCAGGCACCCCTGGGGATTCCTACCCAGTCGTCGAAGGGTCCTCAGGCCTCATCTGGTGCTGAGGCGGGAGCCTGAGCTTGACTCACCCATGCTGACATAGGTCTTGAGTTTCCCCAGAAGCCCCCACAGGGGTCAGGCCTCGTCTGACCAGGAGACAGGCACGTCTTCTTGCCTCCCCAGGTGCATGCAGGGTCAGGGGCCCCGTTGAGCGGACACAGGGATCTGGAACTTGCCCTGGAAGTACCCCAGGGCTGTCACAGTTGCCACTGGGTCAGGAATCAAGCCTCGGGGTGACAAAAGAGGCTTGCCCTTGAGGTACACCAGGGCTGTCACATGTGCCAGTGGGTCGGGAGTCAAGCCTTGGGGTGGCAAATCAAGGCAGTGCAGGGCAGTCAGGTCCATCTGGAGTTGATGAGGCATTTGGGTGTCTTGGGGAACGGTGGCCCGAACCTGAGGCTCCTCCCGACTCTCCTGCTGCCAGTGCCTCCTCTTGGGATGCCAAGGGAGTGCCGGGAACCCTTTCTGAAGGAGTAGGAAAGGAACCCTCCTATGGAACTATGCAGCGGAAACAGGGCTGCTCATGAGTTACGGCGGGACCCTCTGGGTTCCTCTGGAGTGGGGACGGGTTGGGTGGGGAACTTCTTGGTCACAGCAAGGGTGTGAAGGAGCCTTTCGCTGTCCAAGAGGGATGGGATGATTTCCCTCAAAATGCCACAGCGGACAAGGTCCTCACACTCCTGCCAGGGAGAAGCTTCTGGTTTTTCTCTTGTTGCGGCAGTGTCCTCTCCAGTTTTGACGGGGACCTCTGGGACCCGCCCCTGTGGCCACAGGAGAGGCCACTCTCCGTGCCAGTTGCCAGGCGCCTCTGGGGATTCCTCCCCAGTAGTCTCCGGGTCCTCAAGCCCCTTCTGGTGCTGAGGCGGGAGCCTGAGCTTGCCTTGTGCATGCTGTGATAGGTCTTAGGTTCCCCTGGACCCCCCACAGGGGGTTAGGCCTCGTCTCGCCAGGAGACAGGCACGTCTGCTTGCCTCCCCAGGTGCAGCAGCAGGGTCAGTCGCCCCGTTGAGCGAACACAGGTATCTGGACCTTGCACTTGAGGTACCCCAGGGCTTTTACAGGTGCCAGTGTGTTGGGAGTCAAGCCACCGGTGACACACGAGACAGTGCAGGGCAGTCAGGTCCTTCTGGAGTGAACGAGGCATTTGGGGGTTTGGGGAATTGTGGCCCCAACCCTGAGGCTCCTCCCGATTTTCCTGTTGCCAGCACCTCCTCTTTGATTGCCAAGGGAGAGCCGAAAAACTTTTCCCATTGGAGAAGGGAAAGGGACCCTCATCTGGATCTGCGCAGCGGAAAACGGGGCTCCTCATGAGTCGCGGCGGGACCGTCGGGTTCCTCTCCAATGGAGACGGGTGGTTTGGAGCACTTCCTGGGTCACAGCAAGGGTGTGAAAGAGCTTTTCAAAGTCCAAGAGGGAAGGGGTGATTTCCTCCTAGATGCCACAGTGGACAAGGGCCTCAACTCGCCTGCAGGGGAGAAGCTTCTGGTTTTTCTCGTGTTGCGGCGGGTTCCTCTCTAGTTACGATGGGGACTTCAGGGACCCGTACCTGTGGCATCAGGAAGGCCAGTCTCCGTGCCAGTTGCCAGGCGCCTCTGTGGATTCCTCCCCATTCGTCGCCGGGTCCTCAGGGTTCGTCTGGTACTGAGGCGGGAGCCTGAGCTTGCCTCGCCCATGCTGATATAGGGCTTCAGTTTCCCCTGAAGCCCACACGTGTGGTCAGGACTCGTTTCGCCAGGAGACGGGCATGTCTGCTTGCCTCCCCAGCTGCAGCAGCAGGGTCAGGCATTGCGTCTAGGAGACACAGGGATCTGGGTCTTGCCCTGGAGGTACCCCAGTGCTGTCACAGATACCAATGGATCGGGAGGCAAGCCTTGGGGAGACCATCGAGGCAGTGCAGGGCAGTCAGGTTCATCTGGATTGGACGAGGCATTTGGGGGTCTTGGGGAATGGTGGCCCGAGCCCTGAGGCTCCTCCAGACTCTCCTGCTACCAGTCCCTCCTCTTGCAATGCCAAGGGAGCCCCGGGAACCTTTTCCCAACGGAGCAGGAAAAGCGACCCTCATCTGGAGCTGTGCAGGTGAAAACGGGGCTCTTAAGAGTCCCGGCGGGATGCTCGGGGTTCCTCTCTAGTGCGGATGGGTGAGGTAGAGCACTTCCTGTGTCACAGCAAGGGTTTGAAGGAGCCTTTCCTGGTCCAAGAGGGAAGTGGTTAATTCCCCCGATATTCCGCAGCGGACAAGGGCCTCACCTCGCCTGCAGGGGAGAAGCTCTTGTTTCTCTCGAGTTGTGGTGGGTCCTATCCAGTTACCATGGGGACCTCAGGGCCCTGCCTCAGTGGCCTCAGGAGAGGCCAAACTCCGTGCCAGTTGCGAGGCGCCTCAGGGGATTTCTTCCCATACGTCCCCGGGTCCTAAGGCCTTTTCTGGTGATTAGGCATGTGCCTGAGCTTGGCTCGCCCAAGCTGACACAGGTCTTGAGATTCCACTGGAGCCCTTACAGGGGGTCAGGCCTCGTCTGACCACAGACAGGCACGTCTGCTTGCCTCCGCAGCTGCAGCAGCAGGGTCAGGCACCAAGTCGAGCGGACACAGGGATCTGGTGCTTGTCCTGGAGGTACTCCAGGGCTGTCACAGGTGCCAGTGGGTCGGGAGTCAAGCCTCGGGGTGACAGTCGAGGCAGTGCAGGGCAATCAGGTCCATCTTCAGTGGAAGAGGCATGTGGGGGTCTTGGGGAATGGTGGCCCGAACCCTGAGGCTCCTCCTGACTCTCCTGCTGCCAGTGCCTCCTCTTGGGATGCCAAGGGAGCGCCGGGAGCACTTTCCCAACGGAGCAGATAGAGGGACCCTCATCTGAAGCTGTGCAAGGGGAAATGGGGCTCCCCATGAGTCGCGGCAGGACCCTCAGTGCTCCTCTCGATTGGGGAAGGGTGGGGCAGAGCACTTCCTGGGTCACAGCAAGGTTGGGAAGGAGCCTTTTGAGGATCAAGAGGGAAAGCGTGATTTCCACCAAAATGCCACTGCAGACAAGGGCCTCTGCTCGCCTGCAGGGGAGAAGCATCTTGTTTTTCTCGAGTTGCGGCGGGGTCCTCTAGAGTTACGATGAAGACGACAGGGAACCTCCCCTGTTGCCTCAGGAGAGGCCAGTCTCCTTGCCAGTTGCCAGGCGCCTCTGGGGATTCCTCCATCGTCGTCGCCGGGTCCTCAGGCCTTGTCTGGTGCTGAGACATTAGCCTGAGCTTGCTTCGCCCATGTTGTCAGAGGTCTTGTGGTTCCCTTACAGCCCCCACTGAGGGTAAGGCCTCATCTTGCCAGGAGAAGGGCACGTCTGCTTGCTCCCCCACCTGCAGCAGCAGGGTCAGGCGACCCGTCGAGCGGACATAGGGATCTGGGGCTTGCTCTGGAGGTACCACAGCGCTGTCACAGTTGCCAGTGAGTCGGGAGTCAAGCCTCATTTTGACAATCGAGGCAGTGCAGGGCAGTAAGGACCATCTGAAGTGGACGAGGCATTTGGGGGACTTGGGCATGGTGGCATGAACCGTGAGGCTGCTCCCAACTCTCCTATTGCCAGCGCCTCCTCCTGGGATGGTAAGGAAGCGCCGGGAACCCTTTCTCGATGGAGCAGAAAAACAGACCCTCATCTGGAGCTGTGCAAAATGAAAACGGGTTTCCTCATGAGCCGCGGCCGGACCCTCGGTGTTCCTCTCGACTGTGGACGGATGGAGGGGGGGCACTTCATGGGTCACAGCAAGGGTGTAAAGGAGCTTTTCAAGGTCCAAGAGGGAAGGGGTTATTTCCACTGAGATGCCACAGTGGACAAAAGCCTCACCTTGCCTGCAGGGGAGAAACTTCTGGTTTTTCTCGAGGTGTGGCTGGGTCCTCTCGAGTTACAGCGGGGACCTCAGGGACCCACCCCTGTGGTCTCAGGAGAGGCCATTCTCCATGCCAGTTGCCAAGCACCTCTGGGGATTCCTCCCCAGTCGTCGCCGTGTCCTCACGCCTCGTCTGGTGCTGAGGCGAGAGCCTGAGTTTGCCACGCCCATGCTGACATAGGTCTTGACTTTCCCCTGAAGTCCCCAGGGGGTCAGGCCTCGGCTTGCCAAGACACGGGTACGTCTCTGTGCCTCCCTAGGTGCAGCAGCAGGGTCAGTCGCCCCATCAAGTGGACACAGGGATCTGGGTCTTGCCCTGGAGGTACCCCAGGGCTTTCGCAGTTGCCAGTGGGTCGGGAGTCAAGCCTCGGGGTGACAACCGAGGCAGTGCAGAGAAGTCAGGTCCATCTGGAGTGGACGACACATTTGGGGGTCTTGGGGAATGGTGGCCCGAACCCTGAGGCTCCTCCCGACTCTCCTGCTGCCAGTGCCTCCTCTTTGGATGCCAACGGAGTGCCAGGAAACCTTTCCAGATGGAGCAGGGAAAGGGACCCTCATCTGGAGCTGCGCAGGGGAAAACGGGGCTCCTCATGAGTCGTGGTGAAACCTTCTGGGTTCCTCTCAAGGTGGGAGGGTTGGGGGGCACTTTTTGGTTCACAGGAAGGGTGTGAAGAAGCCTTTGAGGTCCAAGATGGAAAGGGTGATTTCACCCGAGATGATGCAGCAGACAAGGGCGTCACCTCGCCTGCAGGGGAGAAGCTTCTGCTTTTATTCGAGTTGTGGCATGGTCCTCACGAGTTACGACTGGAACCTCAGTGACCCGCCGTGTGGCCTTAGGAGAGGCCAGTCTCCGTGCGTGTTGCCAGTTTCCTCTGGGGATTCCTCCCCAGTCATCGTTGGGTCCTCACCCTCGTCTGGTGCTGAGGCGGGAGCCTGATCTTGCCTCGACCATGCTGACAGAGTTCTTGAGGTTCCCCTGGAGCACCCACAGGGCGTCTGGACTAGTCTCGCCTGGAGACAGGCACGTGTGCTTGCCTCCCCAGCTGCAGCATCAGGGTCAGGGGCCCTGTCGAGCAGACACAGGGATTTGGTGTATGCCCTGGAGGTACTCCAGGGCTGACACAGGGGCCAGTGAGTCAGGAGTCAAGACACGGGGTGACAATCGAGGCAGTGCAGAGCAGTCAGGTCCATCTGGAGTGGACAATGCATTTGGGGGTCTTGGCGATCGGTGGCCCGAACCCTGACGCTCCTCCTGACACTCCTGCTGCCAGCGTCTCCTCTTGGGATGCCAAGGGAGTGCAGAAAAACTTTTCCCAATGGAGGATGGAAAGGGACCCTTATCTGGAGCTGTGCAAAATGAAAACGGGGCTCCTCATGAGTCATGGCCAGACTCTCCGTGTTCCTCTCGAGTGGGGACGGGTGGGGTGGGGCACTTCTTGAGTCACAGCAAGGGTGTGAAGGAGCCTTTCAAGGTCCAAGAGGGAAGGGGTTATTTCCCCTGAGATGCAGCAGTGGACAAAAGCCTCACCTCGCCTGCAGTGGAGAAACTTCTTCTTTTTCTTGAGTTGCGGCTTTGTCCTCTCGAGTTACCACGGGGACGTCAGGGACCCACCCCTGTGGCCTCAGGAGAGGCCAGTCTCCGTGCCAGTTGCCAGGCGCCTCTGGGTATTCCTCCCCAGTCGTCACCAGGTTCTCATGCCTTGTCTGGTGCTGAGGCGGGAGCCTGAGCTTGCCACGCCCATGCTGACACAAGTCTTTACTTTCCCCTGAAGCCCCCACAGGGGGTCAGGCCTCGTCTCTCCAGGAGACGGGTACGTCTCCTTGCCTCCCCAGGTGCAGGAGCAGGGTCAGTCCCCCCTTAGCAGTTTCCAGTGGGTCAGGAGTCAAGCCTGGGGGTGACAATCGAGGCAGTGCAGGGCAGTCAGGTCCATCTGGAGTGGACGAGGCATTTGGGTGTCTTGGGGAATAGTCACCCGATCCCTGAGGCTCCTCCCGACTCTCCTGCTGCCAGCGCCTCCTCTTGGAATGCCAACGTAGTGCCGGGAAACCTTTCCAGATGGAGCAGGGAAAGGGACCCTAATCTGGAGCTGCGCAGGGAAAAACGGGGCTCCTCATAAGTTGCGGCGAGACCTTCGGTGTTCCTCTAAAGGTGGGATGGTTGGGGGAGGCACTTCTTTGGTCACAGTAAGGGTGTGAAGGAGCATTTCGAGGTCCGAGAGGGAAGGGGTGATTTCCCCTGAGATGCCGCAGCGGACAAGGGCCTCACCTCGCCTGCAGGGAGAAGCTTCTGTTTTTTTTCGAGTTGCGGCGGGATCCTCACGAGTTACGACTGGGACCTCAGTGACCCACCCGTGTCACCCGCAAAGAAAATGCCGGGAACCCTCATCTGGATTTGCGCAGGGGAAAATGGGGCGCCTCATTAGTTGCGGCATGACCCTCGGGGTTCCGACAGAGTGGGGACCGGTGGTTCGGGTTACTTCCTGTGTCACAGCAAGCATGTGAAGGATCCTTTCCAGGTCCTAGAAGAAAGAGGTGATTTCCCCCAAGATGTCAGAGCAGATAAGGGCCTCACATCGCCTGCAGGGGAGAATCTTCTGGTTTTTCTTGAGTTGCGGTGGGGTCCTCTCGAGTTACGACGGGGACCTGAGGGACCCGCCCCTGTGGCCTCAGGAGAGGCCAGTCTCCATGCCAGTTTCCAGGCCCATCTTGGGATTCCTCCTCTGTCGTCGCCGGGTCCTCAGGCCTCATCTGATGCTGAGGCGGGGGCCAGAGCTTGCCTCGCCCATGCTGACATAGGTCTTGAACTTCCCCAGTAGCCCCCACAGGGAGTCAGGCCTCGTCTAGCCAGGAGATGGGCACATCTGCATGCCTCCCCAGCTGCAGCAGCAGGGTCTGGCGCCCCGTCGAGTGGACACAGGGAACTGGTGCTTGCCCTGAAAGTACCCCAGTGCTATTTCTGGTGCCAGTCGGTAGGGAGTCAAGCCTCAGAGTGACAAACTAGGCTTGCCCTGGAGGTATCGTAGGGCTCTCACAAGTGCAAATGGGTCGGCAGTCAAGCCTCAAGGTGACAACTGAGGCAATGCAGGGCAGTCAGGTCCATCTGGAGTGGACGAGGCATTTGGTGGTCTTGGGCAATTGTGGCTCCAACGCTGAGGCTCCTCCTGATTCTCCTGTTGCTAGCACCTCCTCTGGGATTCCAAGGGAGTGCCCAAAAACCTTTCCCAAAGGATGATGGAAAGGGACCCGCATCTGGAGCTGCACAGCGGAAAACAAGGCTCCTCATGAGTCTGAGCTGGACCCTTGTGGTTCATCTCAAATAGGGACGGGTGGGGTGGGGCACTTTCTGGGTCACAGCAAGGGTGTGAAGCAACCTTTCGAAGTCCAAGAGGGAAAGAGTGATTTCCCCTGAGATGCCGCAGTGGACAAAGGCCTCACCTCGCCACCAGGGGAGAAGCTTCTGGTTTTTCTCGAGTTGTGGAGGGGTCCTCTTGAGTTACGATGGGAACCTCAGGACCAGCCCCTGTAGCCTCAGGAGAGGCCAGTCTCCATGCCAGTTGCCAGGAGCCTCTGGGGATTCCTCCCCAGGGGTCGGTAGGTTTCAGGCCTCGTCTGGTGCTGAGGCGGGATCCTGAGATTGCCTCGCCCATACTGACATAGGTCTTGAGTTTATTCTGGAGCCCCCACAGGGGGTCAGGGCTCATCTAGCCAGGAGAAGGGAACATCTGATTGCCTAGCCAGCTGGAGCAGCAGGCTCAGGCGCCCCGTTGAGCGGACACAGGGATCTGGGTCTTGCCCTGGAGGTACCCCAGGGCTGTCACAAGTGCAGTGTGTCAGGAGTCAAGCTTCAGGGTGATAATCCAGGCAGTGCAGGTCAGTCACTTCCAACTGGAGTGGATGAGGCATTTGGGGGTATTGGGGAATGGTAGCCAAAACTCTGATTATCCTCCTGACTCTCCTGCTGCCAGCACCTCCTCTTGGGATGCGAAGGGAGTGCCGGAAACCCTTTATTGATGGAGCAGGGAAATGGACCCTTATATGGAGCTGTGCAGGTGAAAACGGTGCTCCTCCTGAGTCGTGGTGAGACCCTCGGGGTTCCTCTCGAGTGGAGATGGACGGTCTGTCACTTCATGGGTCACAGCAAGAGTGAAGCAACCTTTCAAGGTCTAAGAGGGAAGGGGTTATTTCCCCTGAGATGCCACAGTGGACAAAAGCCTAACGTTGCCTGCACGGGAGAAACTTCTGGTTTTTCTCAAGTTGCGGCTGGGTCCTCTTGAGTTATGACGGGGACCTCAAGGACCCGCCCCTGTGGCCTCAGGAGAGGCCAGTCTTCGTGCCAGTTGCCAGGAGCCTCTGGGGATTCCTCCCCTGTCGTCGCTGGGTCCTCACACCTCGTCTGGTGCTGAGGAAGGAGCCTGAGCTTGCCACGCCATGCTGACATAGGTCTTGACTTTCCCCTGAAGCCCCCACAGGGGCTCAGGCCTCGTCTCACCAGGAGACAGGTACGTCTACTTGCCTCCGCAGCTAGCAGCAGGGTCAGGCGCCCCGTTGAGCGGACACAGGGGTCTGGAGCATGCCCTGCATGTACCCCAGGAATATCAAAGATGCCAGTAGGTCTGTATTCAAGCCTATGGATTGACAATTGAGGCAGTGTAGGGAAGTCAGGTCCATCTGGAGTAGACCAGGCATTTGGGGGTCTTGAAGAATGTTGGCCCGAACCCTGAGGCTCCTCCAGACTCTCCTGCTGCCAGCGCCTCCTTTTGGGATGCCAAGGGAGTGCAGGGAACCCTTTCCCAACGGAGCAGAGAAAGGGACCCTCATCTGAACCTGCGCAAGGGGAAAAAGGTGCTCCCCATGAGTTGCGGAGGGACCCTAGGTGTTCGTCTCGTTTGGGAGTCACAGCAAGGGTGTGAAGGAGCCTTTCGAAAATCAAGAGGGAAAGGGTGATTTCCACTGAGATGCCGCCACAGACAAGGCCTCCCCTCGCCTGCAGGTGAGAAGTTTCTGGTTTTTCTCGAGTTGCGGCTGGGTCCTCTCGAGTTGCGACGGGGAGCTCAGGGATCTGCCCCTGTGGCCTCAGGAGAGGCCAGTATCCATGCCAGTTGCCAGAAGCTTCTGGGGATTCCTCCCCTGTCGTCGCCTGGTCCTCACACCTCATCTGGTGCTGAGGCCAGAGCCTGAGCTTGCCACGCCCATGCTGACATAGGTTTTGACTTTCCCCTAAAGCCCCCACAGGGGGTCAGGCCTCGTCTCGCCAGGAGACGGGTATTTCTCCTTGCCTCCGCAGCTGTAGCAGCAGGGTCAGGCGCCCCGTCGAGCGGACACAGGGAACTGGGGCGTGCCCTGCAGATACCCCAGGTATGTCAGATGTGCCAGGAAGTTGGTAGTCAAACCTCGGGTTGACAATCGAGGCAGTGCAGGGAATTCAGGTCCATCTGGAGTGGACCAGGCATTTGGGGTTCTTGAAGAAAGGTGGCCCAAACCCTGAGGCTCCTCTAGACTCTCCTGCTGCCAGCACCTCCTCTTGGGATGCCAAAGGAGCATCGGGAAGCCTTTCCCATCTGAGCAGGGAAAGGGAACCTAAGCTGGAGCTGCGCAGAGGAAAACGGGGCTCCTCATGATTTGGGGAGCGATCCTTGGGGTTTCTCTCAAGGGGGAAGGGTGGGGTGTGGCACTTCCTGGGTCACAGCAAGGGTGTGAAGAAGCCTTTCAAGGTCCAAAGAGGGAAGTGGTTATTTCCCCTGAGATGCTGCAGCGGATAATGGCCTCACCTCGACTACAAGGGAGAAGCATCTGGTTTTTCTCGCATTGTGGTGGGGTCCTCTCGAGTTAAGACGGGGACATCAGGGACCCGCTCCTGTGGCCTCAGTAGAGGCCAGTCACCGTGCCAGTTGCCAGGAGCATCTGGGGATTCCTCCCTAGTTGTGGCCGGGTCATCAGGCCTCGTCTGGTGCTGAGGCGAGAGCTTGAGCTTGTGTCGACCATGCTGACACAGGTCTTGAGTGTCCCCTGGAGCCCCAACATGGTGTCAGGCCTCGTCTCTCCAGGAGACGGGCACGTCTGCTTGCTTCCCTATCTGCAGCAGCAGGGTCAGTCGCCCCGTTGAGAGGACACAGGTATCTGGGTCTTGCCTTGGAGGTACCCCAAGGCTGTCAAGTGGCCAGTGGGTTGGGAATCAAGCCTTGGGGTGACAATCGAGGCAGTGCAGGGCAATCAGGTCCATCTGGAGTGGAAGAGGCCTGTGGGGGTCGTGGGGAATGGTGGCCCAAACCCTGAAGCTCCTCCCGACTTTCCTGCTGCCATCCCCTCCTGTTGGGATGCCAAGGGAGCGCCGCAAACACGTTCCCAACGGAGCAGGGAAAGTCATCCTCATCTGAAGCTGCGCAAGGGGAAAACGGGGCTCTCCATGAGTCGGGGAGGGACCCTCGGTGTTCCTCTCTATTGGGGAAAGGTGGGGCGGGGCACTTCCTGGGTCACAGCAAGGGTGTGAAGGAGCCTTTCAAAAATCAAGAGGGAAAGGGTGATTTCCACTGAGATGCTGAAGTGGACAAGTGCCTCACATCGACTGCAGGGGAGAAGCTTCTGGTTTTTCTCGAGTTGTGGCGGGGTCCTCTCGAGTTGCGGTGGGGACGTCTGGGACCCGCCCCTGTGGACTCAAGAGAGGCCAGTGTCAATGCCAGTTTTCAGGCACCTCTGGGGATTCCTACCCAGTCATCTCTGGGTCCTCAGGCCTCGTCTAGTGCTGAGTCAGGAGCCTGAGCTTGACTCGCCCATGCTGACATAGGTCTTGAATTTCCGCAGGACCCACACAGGGGGTCAGGCCTCATCTCGCCAGGAGATGGGCACCTCTGCTTGCCTCCCCAGGGGCATCAGCAGGGTCAGGGGCCCCGTTGAGTCGACACAGGTATCTGGAACTTGCCCTGGAGGTACCCCAGGGCTGTCACAGTTGCCAGTGTGTCAGGAATCAAGCCTCGAGGTGATAAATGAGGCTTGCCCTGGAGGTATACCAGGGCTGTCACATGTGCCAGTGGATCAGGAGTCAAGCCTCGGGGTGACAAATCAAGGCAGTGCAGGGCAGTCAGGTCCATCTGGAGTTGACGAGGGATTTGGGGGTCTTGGGAAATGGTGGCCTGACTCCTGAAGCTCCTCCAGACTCTCCTGCTGCCAGCACCTCCTCTTGGAATGCCAAGGGAGTGCAGTGATCCATTTCCCAATGGAGCAGGGAAAGGGACCCTCGTATGGAACTACGCAGCGGAAACGGGGCTGCTAATGAGTTGCGGCGAGACCCTCTGGGTTTCTCTCGAGTGGGAACTGGTGGGTCGGGGAACTTCCTGGTCACAGCAAGGGTGTGAAGGAGCCTTTCGTGGTCCAAGAGGGAAGGGGTGATTTTCCCGAGATGCCGCAGCAGTCAAGGGCCTCACCTCGACTGCAAGGGAGAAGCTTCTGGTTTTTCTGGAGTTGCTGAGGGGCCTCTTGAGTCGCGACGGGAACCTCAGGACCCGCCCCTGTGACCTCAGGAGAGGCCAGTCTCTGTGTCAGTTGCCAGGCTCGTCTGGGGATTCCTCCCCTGTCATCGCAACGTTCTCAGGCCTCGTCTGGTGCTGAGGTGGGAGCCTCAGCTTTCCTCGCCCATGCTGACATAGGTCTTCAGTTTCCCCTGGAGCTCCAACAGTGTGTCAGGCCTCGTCTCGCCAGGAGACGGGCACAGGTGCTTGCCACTCCACATGCAACTGGAGGGTCAGGCACCCTGTCGAGCGGACACAGGGATCTGGGGCTTGTCCTGGAGGCACCTCACTGCTGTCAAAGTTGCCCGTGGGTCGGGAGTCAAGCCTCGGGGTGACAATCGAGGCAGTGCAGGGAAGTCAGGTACATCTGGAGTGGACGAGGCATTTGGGGTTCTTGGGGAATGCTGGCCCGTACCCTGAAGCTCCTCCCGACTCTCCTGCTGCCATCGCCTCCTCTTGGGAGGCAAAGGGAACGCCGGAAAACCTTTTGCGACGAAGCAGGGTATGGGACCCTCATCTGGAGCTGTGGAGGGGAAAACGGGTCTCATCATGAGTCGCAGCAGGAACCTCGGGGTTACTCTCGAGTTGGGACGGGTGGGTGGGGCACTTTCTGGGTCGCAGCAAGGGTGTGAAGGAGCCACTCGAGGTCCAAGAAAGAAGGGGTGATTTCCCCCGATATGCCGCAGCGGACAAGGGCCTCACCTTGCTTGCAGGGGAGAAGCTTCTGGTTTTTCTGGAGTTGCTGTGGGATCCTCTCAGGTTATGACGTGGACCTAAGGGACCCGCTCCTGTGGCCTCAGGAGAGCCCCGTCTCCGTGCCAGTTACCAGGCGCCTCTGGGGATTCCTCCCCAGTCGTCGCCAGGTCCTCAGGCCTCGGCTGTTGCTGAGGCGGGAACATGATCTTGCCTCTCATATCCTCAAATAGGTCTTGAGTTTCCCATGGAGCCACCACAGGGGTTGAGGCCTCGTCTCGCCAGGAAACTGGCATGTCAGCTTTCCTTCCCAGCTGCATAAGCAGGGTCAGGTGCCTCGTCAAGCAGACACAGGGATCTGGGTCTTGACCTGGAGGTACCCCAGGGTTGTACAGGTGCCAGTGGGTCGGGAGTCAAGTCTGCTGCTGACAATCGGGGCAGTGCAGGGCAGTCATGTCCATCTGAAGTAGACGAGGCATTTGGGGTCCTTGGGGAATGGTGGCCCAAACCCTGAGGCTCCTCGCTACTCTGCTGCTGCCATTGCCTACTCTTAGGATGCCAAGGGAGTGCCGAGAATGCTTTCCCAATGGAGCAGGGAAAGGGACCCTCATCTGGAGCTGTGCAGGAGAAAACGAAGCTCCTCATGAGTCCTCACGGGACCCTCGGCTTCCACTTCAGTGGGGACGGTTTGAGCGGGGCACTTCCTGGGTCACAGCAAGGGTGTGGAGGAGCCTTTCGAGATCCAAGTGGGAAGTGCTGATTTCTGCCGAGATGCCGCAGCGGACAAGGGCCTCACCTCGCCTGCAGGGGAGAAGCTTCTGGTTTTAGTCGTGTTGCAGCAGGGTCCTCTTGAGTTAAGCCGGGGATGATAGGTACCCTCCCTTGTGGCCTCAGGAGAGACCAGTATCTGGGCCAGTTGCCAGGCGCCTCTGGGGATTCCTCCCAGGTCGTCGCCGGGTCTTCAGGCCTCATCTGGTGCTGAGGTGGGAGCCTGGGCTTGCCTCGCCCATGGTGACATAGGTCTTGACGTTCCCCTGGAGCCCTCACAGCGGACAGGCCTTGTCTCGCCAGCAGATGGGCACTCCTGCTTGACTCCCCAGCTGGAGCAGCAGGGTCAGGCGCCCCTTCCAGCAGACACGAGGATCTGGCTCTTGCCCTGGAGGTACCCCAGGGCTGTCAGAGGTGCCAGTGGGTGAGAGTTTAGCCTCAGGGTGACATTCAAGGCAGTGCAGGGCAGTCAGGTCCATCTGGAGTGGAAGAGGCATTTCGGGGAATTGGGGAATGGTGGCCCGAACCCTGAGTCTCCTCCCGACTCTCCTACTGCCAGTGCCTCCTCTTGCGATGCCAAGGCAGCGTCGGGGAACCTTTGCTGACGGAGCAGGGAAAGGAACCTTATCTGAAGCTGTGCAGGGTAAAACAGGGCTCCTCATGAGTCACGGCGGGACCCCCGGGGTGCCTCTCGATTGGGGATGTGTGGGGCGGGGCATGTTCTGGGTCACAGAAGGGTATGAATGCAGCCTCTCGAGGTCCAAGAGGGAAGGGGTGATTTCTTCCGAGATGCCGCAGAGGACAAGGGCCTCATCTAGCCTGTAGGGGAGAAGCTTCTGGTTTTTCTCTAGTTGCAGCGGGGTCCTCTCGAGTTACGACGGGGACCTCAGGGACCCGCCCCTGTGGCCTCAGAAGAGGCCAGTCTCCGTGCCAGTTTCCAGGCACCTCTGGGGATTCCTCCCCAGTCGTCGCCGGGTCTTCAGACCTCGTCTAGTGCTGAGGCGGGAGCCTGAGTTTGCCTTGCCCATGCTGACATAGGTCTTTAGTTTCCCCTGAAGCACCCACAGGGGGTCAGGCCTCAGCTCGCCAGGAGACGGGCACTTCTGCATGCCTCCCCAGCAGCAGCAGCAGGGTCAGGCGCCCTGTGCAGATGAAACAGGAATCTGGAGCTTGCCCTGGAGGTACTCCAAGGCTGTCACAAGTGCCAGTGGGTCGGCAGTCAAGCCTCGGGGTGAGAATCGAGACAGTGCAGGGCAGTCACATCCATCTGGAGTGGATGAGGCATTTGGGGGTCTTGGGGAATTGTGGCCCCATCGCTGAGGCTCCTCCTGACTCTCCTGCTGCTAGCGGCTACTCTTGGTATGCCAAGGGAGCTCCAGGAACCCTCTACCGACGGAGCAGGGAAAGGGCCCTCATCTGGAGCTGTGCAAGGGGATAATGGGGCTTCTCTTGAGTCGCAGCGTGACCCTCGGTGTCCCTTTCGAGTGGGGACGGGTGGGGTGAGGCTTTTCCTGGGTCACAGCAAGGGTGTGAAGGAGCCTTTCGAGGTCCAAGAGGGAAAGGGTGATTTCCCCGAGATGCCGCAGCGGACAAGGGCCGTACCTCGCCTGCAGGGGAGAAGGTTCTGGTTTATCTCGAGTTGCGGCGGGTCCTCTCAAGTTAAGATGGGACCTCAGGGACCCGCCCCTGTGGCTTCAGGAGAGGCCAGTCTCCGTGCCAGTTGTCAGGCCCCTCTGGGGATTCCTCCCCAGTCGTCGATGGGACCTGAGGCCTCGTCTGGTGCTGAAGAGGGAGCCTGAGCTTGCCTCGCCCATGCTGACACAGGTCTTGAGGTTCCACTGGAGCCCCCACAGGTGGTTCGGCCTCATCGCGCCACAAGACTGGCACGTCTGCTTGCCTCCCCAGCTGCAGCAGCAGGCTCAGGGGCCCCGTTACTCGGACACAGGGATCTGGGGCTTGTCCTAGAAGTACCCCAGGGCTGTCACGGGTTCCAGTGGGTCAGGAGTAAAGCCTTGGTGTGACAATCGAGGCAGTGCAGGGCAATCAGGTTCATCTGAAGTGGACGAGGCACTTGGGGGTCTTGGGGAATGGTGTTTCAAACTCTGAGGCTCCTCCCGACTCTCCTGCTGCCAGCGTCTCTTCCTGAGATGAGAAGGGATAGCTGGGAACCGTTTCCCGACGGTGCATGGAAAGGGACCCTCATCTGGAGCTGCTCAAGGGGAAAACAGGGCTCCACATGAGTCGCGGCGGGACCCTCCTGTTTCCTCTCGAGTGGAGACGCGTGGGGCAGGGCACTTCGTGGGTCACAGCAAAGGTGTGAAGGAGTCTTTTGAGGTCCAAGAGGGAAGGGCTGATTTCCCCCGAGATGCCGCAGTGGTCAAGGGCTTCACCTCGCCTGCAAGGGAGAAGCTTCTGGTTTTACTCGAGGTGCGGTGGGGTCCTCTCGAGTCGCGACAGGGACCTCAGGACCAGCCCCTGTGGCCTCAGGAGAGGCCAGTCTCCGTGCCAGTTGCCAGTTGCCAGGCGCCTCTGGGGATTTCTCCCCAGTCGTCGCCAGGTCCTAGGGCCTCGTCTGGTGCTGAGGTGGGAGCCTCAGCTTTCCTCACCCCTGCTGACATAGGTCTTCAGTTTCCCCTGGAGCCCCCACAGGGTGTCAGGCCTCATCTCGCCAGGAGACGGGCACGGGTGCTTACCTCCCCACATGCAGCCGCAGGGTCAGGTGCCCCGTCGAGCGGACACAGGGATCTGGGGCTTGCCCTGGAGGCACCCCACTGCTGTCAAAGGTGCCAGTGGGTCGGGAGTCAAGCCTCGGGGTGACAATCGAGGCAGTGCAGGGTACTCAGGTCCACCAGGAGTGGACGAGGCATTTGGGGTTCTTGGGGAATGCTGGCCCGTACCCTGATGCTCCTCCCAATTCTCCTTCTGCCATTGCCTCCTCTCGGGATGCCAAGGGAACGCCGGAAAACCTTTTGCAACAAAGCAGGGTATGGGACCCTCATCTGGAGCTGTGGAGTGGAAAACGGGGCTCATCATGAGTCGCGGCAGGAACATCGGGGTTACTCTCGAGTTGGGATGGGTGGGGTGGGTCACTTTCTGGATAACAACAAGGATGTGAAGGAGCCTCTCGAGGTTCAAGAAGGAAGGGGTGATTTCCCCCGAGATGCCGCAGCAGACAGGGGCCTCACCTCGCCTGCCGGGAAGAAGCTTCTGGTTTTATTCGAGTTGCAACGTGGACCACTCCTGTTATGACAGGGACCCCAGGGACTCTCCCCTGTGGCCACAGGAGAGGCCAGTCTCTGTGCCAGTTGCCAGGCACCTCTGTGGTTTCCTCCCCTGTCGTCGCCGTGTGCTCAGGCCTCGTCTGATGCTGAGGAGGGAGCCTGAGCTTGCCTCGCCCATGCTGAAATAGGTCTTGAGGTTCCCCTGGAGCCCCCACAGGGGGTCAGGCCTCGTCTCGCCAGGAGACAGGCACGTCTGCTTGCCTCCGCAGCTGCAGCAGCAAGGTCAGGTGCCCGTTGAGCGGACACAGGGATCTGGGCCTTGCCATGGAGGTACCCCAGGCTGTCACAGGTGCCAGTGAGTCGGGAGTCAAGCCTCGGGATGACAATTGAGGCAGTGCAATGCAGTCAGGAGTGGACGAGGCATTTGAGGGTCTTGGGGAATGGAGGCCCGAAGCCTGAGGCTCCTCCCGACTCTCCTGCTGCCAGCGCCTCCTCTTGGGATGCCACGGGAGAGCCGGGAAACTTTTCCCGATGGAGCAGGGAAACAGGCCCTCATCTGGAGTGGAGCAGAAGAAAACAGGGCTCCTCATGAGTCGCGGCAGGGCCATTGAGGTTCCTCTCGAGTGGGAATGGGTATGGCAGGGCACTTTTTGGGTCACAGCAAGGGTGTGAAGGAACCTTTCGAGGTCCAAGAGGGAAGGGGTGATTTCCCTCGAGATGCCCCAGAGGACAAGTGCCTCATCTCGCCTGTAGGGGAGAAACTTCTGGTTTTTCTCGAGTTAAGTAGGAGTCCGCTCGATTTACGACGGGGACTTCAGGGACCTGCCACTGTGGCTCAGGAGAGTCCATTCTCCATGCCAGTTGCCTGGCTTATCTGGGGATTCCTCACCAGTCGTCACCGGCTTCTTAGGCTTCGTCAGGTGCTGAAGAGGGAGCCTGAGCTTGCCTCGCCCATGCTGACATAGGTCTTGAGGTTCCCCTAGAGCCACCACAGAGGGTCATGTCTCATCTCACCAGGAGACGGGCACATATTCTTGGCTCCTCCGGTGCAGCAACAGGGTAAGGGTCCCTGTCGAGCTGACACAGGGATCCGGGGCTTGCCCTGGAGGTACCCCAGGGCTGTCAAACGTTCCAGTGATTCGAGATTCAAGCCTCATGGTGACAATCGTGGCTTTTAAGGGAAGTCAGTTCCATCTGAAATGGACAACGCATTTGGGGGACTTGGGGAATGGTGGCCCGAACGCTGAGGATCCTCCCATCACTCCTGCTGCCAGAGCCTCCTCGTGGATATTAAAGGAGGGCCGGGAGCCTTTCCCGAAGGTGCAGTGAAAGGGACCCTCATCTGGAACTGCGCAGGGGAAAACGGTGTTCCTCATGAGTCGTGGTGTGACCCTTGGGGTTCCTCTCGAGAGGGGACGGGTGGGCGTGGCTCTTCCTGTGTCACAGCAAGGGAGTGAAGGAGCCTTTCGAGGTCCAAGAGAAAAGGGGTGATTTCACCCTAGATACCACAGCGGACAAGGGCCTCACCTCTCCTGAAGGGAAAAGCTTCTGGTTTTTCACGAGTTGCGGCAGGGTCCTCTTGAGTTACGGCGGGGACCTCAGGGACTGGCCCTTGCGGCTTCAGGTGAGGCCTGTCTGCGTGCCAGTTGCCAGACGCCTCTGAGGATTCCTCCTCAGTCATCACCGGGTGCTCAGGCCTCGTCTGGTGCTGAGGCGGGAGCCTGAGCTTGCCTCGCCCATGTTGACATGGGTCTTGAGCTTCCCCTGGAGCCCCAAAGTGGGTCAGGCCTCGTCTCACCAGGAAACGGGCACATCTGCTTGCCTCCCCTGCTGCAGCAGCAGGGCCAGGCGCCCTGTAGAGCAGACATAAGGATCTGGGGCTTGCCCTGGAGCTACCCCAGGGCTGTCAGAGGTGCCAGTGGGCGGGAGGCAAGCCTCGGGGTGACAACCGAGGCAGTGCAGGGCAGTCAGGTCCATCTGGAGTGGACGAGGCATTTGTGGGTCTTGAAGAATGGTGGGTCAAACCCTGAGGCTCCTCCCGACTCTCTTGCTGCCAGTGCCTTCTCTTGGGATGCCAAGGGAGCGCCCAGAACCCTTTCCCGTCGGAGAAGGGTAGGGACCCATAGCTGGAGCTGCACAGGGAAAACGGGGGCTCCTCCTGAGCCGGGGTGGTACTCTCGAGCTTCCTTTCGGTTGGGGACGTGTGCAGCGGGGCACTTCCTGGGTCACAACAATGGTGTGAAGGAGCCTTTCGAGGTCCAAGAGGGAAAGGATGATTTCCCCCGAGATGCCAGAGCCGACAAGGGCCTCACCTAGCCTGAAGGGAAAAGCTTCTGGTTTTTCTCGAGTTGCGGCGGGATCCTCTCGAGTTACGACGGGGACCTCAGGGACCCGCCCTTGTGGCTTCAGGTAAGGCCCGTCAGCGTGCCAGTTGCCAGGCACCAAGGAGGATTCCTCCCCAGTCGTCTCTGGGTCCTCAGTCCTCGTCTGGTGCTGAGGAGGGAGCCTGAGCTTGACTAGCCCATGGTGACATATATCTTGAGGATCCCCTGGAGCACCACAGGGGTCACGCCTCATGTCTCCAGGAGACGGGATGTCTGCTTGCCTCCCCAGCTGCAGCAGCAGTGTCAGACTCCACGTCTAGCGGACACAGGGATCTGGGGCTTGCCCTGGAAGTACCCCAGGGCTGTTATAGGTGCCAGTGGGTCGGGAGTCAAGCCTCGGGGTGACAATCGAGGCAGTGCAGGACAGTCAGGTCCATCTGGATTGGACGAGGCAATTAGGGGTCTTGGGAAATGGTGGTCTGAATCCTGAGGCTCCTCCTGACTCTCCTGCTGCCAGTGCCTCCTCTTGGGATGCCACGGGAGCACCAGGAACCCTTTCCTGACGGAGCAGGGAAAGAGAACCTCTTCTGAAGCTAGCAAGGGGCGAAAGGGGCTCCTCACGAGTCACCTCTGGACCCTCGTGGTTCCTCTCGAGTGAGGACAGGTAGCGGGGCACTTCTTGGGTCACAGCAAGGGTGTGAAGGAGCCTTTCGATGTCCAAGAGGGAAGGGGAGATTTCTCCCGAGACGGCGCAGCGGACAAGTGTCTCAACTGGCCTGCAGGGGAGAAGTTATGGTTTTTCTCGAGTTACAGCAGGGTCCTCACGAGTTACGACGGGGAATTCAGGGACCCGCCCTGTGGCCTCAGGAGAGGCCAGTCTCCGTGCCAGTTGCCAGGCATCTCTGGGGATTCCTCCCCAGGCGTCGCTGGGTCCTCAGGACTCGTCTGGTGTGAGGCTGGAGCCTGAGCTTGTCTCACCCATGATGACATAGGTCTTGAATCCCCTTGAGTCCCCACAGGGGGTTAGGCCTCGTATCGCCAGGAGATGGGCACGTCTGCTTGACACCCCAGCTGCGGCAGAAGGGTCAGGCACACCATCGAACGGACACAGGGTTCTGGGGCTTTCCCTGGTAGTACCCCAGGGCTGTCACAGGTGCCAGTGGGTCGGGATTCAAGCTTCGGTGTGACAATCAGGCAGTGCAGGGCAGTCAGGTCATTCTGAGTGGATGAGGCATTTGGGGATCTTGGGGAATGGGGGCCTGAACCCTGAAGCTCCTCCAAACAATCCTGCCAGCGCCTCTTTTTGGGATGCCAAGGGATCACTGGGAACCCTTTCCCGACGGAGAAGGGAAAGGTTCCCTCATCTGGAGCAGCACAGGGGAAAACGGGGCTCCTCATGAGTCGCAGCAGTACCCTCGGGGTTTCTCTGGAATGGGGGTGAGTGGGGCAGGGCACTAACTGGGTCACAGCAAGGGTTTGAAGGAGTCTTTCGAGGCCCAAGCAGCAAGGGTTGATTTCCCCCGAGATGCCGCAGTGAACAAGGGCCTCATCTCGCCTTTAAGGGAGAAGCTTCTGGATTTTCTCGGGTTGTGGTGGGGTCCTCTCGAGTTACGACGGGGACCTCAGGGAACCGCCCCTGTGGCCTCAGGAGAGGCCAGTCCCCGTGCCAGTTGCCAGTCGCCTTTGCGGATTCCTCCCCAGTCGTCTTCAGGTCCTCAGGCCTCGACTGGTGCAGAGGCCAGAGCCTGAGCTTGCCTCGGCCGTGCTGACGTAGGTCTTGATGTTCTCCTGGAGCCCCCACAGTAGGTCAGGCCTCATCTTGCCAGGAGCCAGGCATGTCTGCTTGCGTCCCCAGTTGTAGCAGGGTGGTCAGCACCCCATCGAGCAGACACAGGGATCTGGGGCTTGCCCTGGAAATACCCAAGGGCTGTCAGAGGTGCCAGTGGGGCGAGAGACAAGCCTAGGGGTGACAATTGAGGCATTGCTGGGCATTGAGGTCCATCTGGAGTGGACGAGTCATTTGGGGGTCTTGGGGAATGTTGGCCAGATCCCTGAAGTTCCTCCCGACTCTCCTGCTGCCAGCGCCTCCTCTGGGGATGCCAAGGGAGCGCTGGGAACCCTTTCCTGAAGGAGCAGGGAAAAGGACCCTCATCTGGAGTTGCGCAGGGGATAATGGGGCTCCTCATGACCCCGCGGCAGGACCCTTGGGTTCCCTTTCGAGTGGAGATGGGCGGGGCGGGGCACTTCCTGGGTCACAGCAAGGGTATCAAGGAGCCTTTCGAGTTCCAAGAGGCAAGGGGTGATTTCACCCGAGATGCCGCAGTGGACAGGAGACTCACCGAGCCTGCAGGGGAGAAGCTTCTGGTTTTTCTCGAGTTGCACCTGGGTTCTCTCGAGTTATGACGGGGACCTCAGGGACCCTCCCCTGTGGCCTGAGGAGAGGCCAGTCTCCGTGCCAATTTCCAGTCGCCTCTGGGGATACCTCCCCATTAGTCGCCGGGTCCGCAGGCCTCGTCTGCTGCTGAGGCGGGAGCCTGAGCTTGCCTCGCCCATGTTTTCATAGGTCCTGAGGTTCCCTTGGAGCCCCCACAGGGCATCAGACCTCGTCTCCCCAGGACACGGGCACGTCTGCTTTCCTCCCCAGCTGCAGCAGCAGTGTCAGACTCCCCGTCGAGGGGATACAGGGATCTGGGGCTTGCCCTGAAGGTACCCCATGGCTGTCACAGTTGACAGTGGGTTGGGAGACAAGCGTCGCGGTGACAATCGAGGCAGTGCAGGGCACTTAGGTCCATCTAGAGTGGATGAGGCATTTGCCGGTCTTGGGGAATGGTGGCACGAACCCTGAAGCTCCTCCCGTCTGTCCTGCTAGCAGCGCCTAATCTTCAGATGCCAAGGGAACACCGGGGACCCTTTCCCAACGGAGCACCTAAAGGTTCCCTCATCTGTAGCTGCACACGTGAAAACGGGGCTCCTCATGAGTTCTGTTGGGACCCTCGGGCTTCCTCTCGAGTAGGTACAGGTGGGGCAGGGCACTTCCTGGGTCACAGAAAGGGTGTGAAGGAGCCTCTCGAGGTCCAAGAGGGATGGGTTGATTACCCCCGAGATGCCAAAGCAGACAAGGGCCTCACCTCGCCTTCAGGGGAGAAGCTTCTGGTTTTTCTCGAGTTTTGGCGGGGTCCTCTCAAGTTACGATGGGGACCTCACGGACCCACCCCTGTGGCCTGAGGAGAGGCCAGTATCCGTGCCAGTTGCCAGTCACCTCTAGGGATTCCTCCCCAGTCGTCGCCGGGTCCTCAGGCCTCATCTGGTCCTGAGGCGGGAGCCTGAGCTTGCCTCGCCCATGCTGACATAGGTCTTGAGGTTCCCCTGGAGCCCACACAGGGGGTCATGCCTCATCTCGCCAGGAGACCAGCACGTCTTCTAGCCTCCCCAGATGAAGCAGCAGGGTCAGGCGCCCCATCGAGCGGACACAGGGTTCTGGGGATTTCCCTGGAAGTACCCCAGGGCTGTCACAGGTGCCAGTGTGTCGGAAGTCAAGCCTTGAGGTGACAACCGAGGCAGTGCAGGGCAGTCAGGTCCATCTGGAGTGGATGAGGCATTTGGGGTCTTCAGCAATGGTGGCACGAACCCTGAGGCACCTCCCGACTCTCCTGCTGCCAGGGCCTACTCTTGGGATGACAAGGGAGCAACAGGAACCCTACTCTTGGGATGACAGGGAGCAACAGGAACCCTTTTCCGACGGAGCAGGAAAGGGACCCTCATATGGAGCAGTACAGTGAAAAACGGGGCACCTAATGAGATGTGGCAGGACCCTCGGTTTTCCTCTCGAGTGGGGACGGGTTGGGCTGGCACTTCCTAGATCACAGCAAGGGTGTGAAGGATACTTTTGAGGTCCAAGAGGGAAGGGGTGATTTCCCCTGAGATGCCGCAGTGGACAAGGGCCTCACCATGCCTGCAGGGGAGAAGTTTCTGGTATTTCTCGAGTTGCGGCAGGGTCCTCTCGAGTTATGACGGGGACCACAGGGGCCCGCCCCTGTGGCCTCAGGAAAGGCCACTGTCCCTGCCAGTTGCCAGGCACCTCTAGGGATTCCTCCACACTCATCGCCGTTTCCTCAGGCTTCGTCTGATCCTGAAGCGGGAGCCTGAGTTTGACTCGCCCATGCTGACATAGGTCTTTAGATTCCACTGCAACCCACACAGGGGGTCAGGAATCGTCTGTCCAGGAGACTGGCACCTCTGCTTGCCTCAGCAGTGCAGCAGCAGGGTCAGGCTTCCTGTCGAGTGGACACAGGGATTTGGGTCTTGCTCTGAAGTTACGCCAGGGCTGTCACAGATTCCAGTGGGTTGGGAGTCAAGCCTCGGTGTGACAATCGAGGCATTGCAGGGCAGGCAGGTCCATCTTGAGTGCACGAGGCACTTAGGGGCCTTGGAAAATGGTGGCCCGAACCCTGAAGCTCCTCCCGACTCTCCTGCTCCCAGCGCCTCTTATTCGGATGCCAAGAGAGCACTGGGAAAACTTTCCCGAAGGAGTAGGGAAAGGGATCCTCATCTGGAGCTGCGCAGGGGAAAACGGGGCTCCTCACGAGTCGGGTCAGAACCCTTGGGATTCCTCTCGAGCGGGGACTTGTGGGGCAGGGAGCGTCCTGGGTCACAGCAAGGTTGTGAAGGAGCCATTCAAGGTCCAAGAGGGAAGTGGTGATTTCCCCCGAGATGCCGCAGCGGACAAGGGCCTCACCCCGCCTGCAGGAGAGAAGCTTCTGGTTTTTCTCGAGTTGCGGCGGGGTCCTCTCGAGTTACGACGGGTTTCTCAGGGACCCGACCCTGTAGCCTCAGGTGAGCCCATTCTCCATGCTGGTTGCCAGGCGCCTCAGGAGATTCCGTCCCAGTCGTCGCCGTGTCCTCAGGCCTCGTAGGGTGCTGAGGCGGGAGCCTGAGTTTGCCTCGCCCATGCTGACATATGTCTTGAGGTTCCCCTGGAGCCCCCACAGGGTTCAGGCCTAGTCTCGCCAGGAGACGGGCACGTTGGCTTGCCTCCCCACCTGCAGCAGCAGGGACAGGCGCCCCGTCGAGGGGATACAGGGCTCTGGGGTTTGCCCTGGAGATACCGCAGGGCTGTCAAATGTGCCAGTGGTCGGCAGTCAAGCCTCGGTGTGACAATCGAGGCAGTGAAGGGCAGTCAGGTCCATCTGGAGTGGACCAGGCATTTGGGGGACTTGGGGAATGGTGGCCTGAACCCTGAGGCTACTCCCATCTCTCCTGCTGACATCGCCTCCTCCTGGAATGCCAAGGGAGCGCTGGGAAACCTTTCCCAACAGAACAGGGAAACACAACCTCATCTGGAGATGCGAAAGTGAAAAACGGGGCACCTCATGAGTTGCGATTGGACCTCGTGTTTCCTCTCAATTTGGGACGGGTGGGGCGGGGCACTTCCTGGGTCACAGCAAGGATTTTCCGGGAGATGCCACAGCAGACAAGGGACTTTTTCGCCAGCAGGGGACAAGTTTCTCGTTTCTCTCGAGTTGTGGTGGGGTCCTCTCCAGGTACGACAGGGACTTCAGGGACCCTCCCCTGTGGCCTCAGGAGAGGCCAGTCTCCGTGCCAGTCGCTAGGAACCTCTGGGTATTCCTCCCCAGTCGTCGCCAGGTCCTCAGGCCTCGTCTGGTGCTGCAGTGGGAGCCTGAGCTTGCCTTGCCCATTATGACACAGGTCTTGAGGTTCCCCTGGAGCCACCACAGGGGGTCATGCCTCCTCTGGCCAGGAGACGGGCACGTCTGCTTTCCTCCCCAGCTATAGCAGCAGGCTCATGTTCCCTGTCAAGCGAACACAGGGACATGGGGCTTGCCCTGGAGGTACCCCAGTTCTCTCAGAGGTGCCAGTGGCTCGGAAGTCAAGCCTCGGGTTGACAATCGAGGCAGTGCAGGGAAATCAAGTCCAATTGGAGTGGACAAGGCATTTGGGGGGTCTTGGGGAATGGTGGCCCAAACTCTGAGGCTCCTCGCGACTCTCCTGCTGCCAGCGCCTCATCTTTGTATGCCAAGGGAGTGCCGGCAAACTTTTCCCAATGGAGCAAGGAAAGGGACTCTCATCGGAGCTGTGCAGGGGAAAACGGGGCTCCTCATGAGTCGCGGCGGGACCCTCGGGGTTCCTCGCGAGTGGGGACGGGTGTTGTGGGGCACTTCCTGTGTTACAGCAAGGGTGTGAAGGAGCCTTTTGAAGTCCAAGAGGGAAGACGTGATTTCCCGCGAGATGCTGCAGCAGACAAGGGCCTCATCTCGACAGCAGGTGACAAGCTTCTGGTTTTTCGCGAGTTGCGGTGGGGTCCTCTCGAGATGCGACGGCTACCTCAGGGACTTGCCCCTGTGGCCTCAGGAGAGGCCAGTCTCCGTGCCAGTCACTAGGAGCCCCTGGGGATTCCTCCCAGTCATCGCCGGGTACTCAGACCTCATCTGGTGCTGAGGCAGGAGCCTGAGCTTGCCTCGCCCATGCTGACATAGGTCATGAGGTGCCCCTGGAGCCCACACAGTGGGTCAGGCCTCGTCTCGCCAGGAGACAGTCATGTCTGCTTGCCTCCCCAGCTATAGCAGCAGGCTCAGCTTCCCTTTCGAGCAAACACAGGGATTTGGGGCTTGCCCTGGAGGTACCCCAGGGCTCTCACTGGTGCCAGTGGGTGTTGAGTCAAGCCTCAGTTTGACAATCGAGGCAGTGCAGGGCAGTCAGGTCCATCTGGAGTGGATGAGGCATTGGAGGTTTTGGGGAATCGTGGCCTGAACCCTGAGGCTCCTCCTGACTGTTCTGCTGACAGCGCCTCCTTTTGGGATGCCAAGGGAGCGCTGGCAACCCTTTCCCGACGGAGCACGGAAAGGGACTCTCATCTGTAGATGCACAAGGGGAAAACGGGGCTCCTCATGAGTCGCGGCGGGACCCTCAGTGTTATTCTCGAGTGGGGATTGTTGGCAGGAGCAGTTCCTTGGTCACAGCAAGGTGTGAAGGAGCCTTTCGATGTCCAACAGGGAAAGGGTGATTTCCGCCGAGATGCCACAGCAGACCAGGGCCTCGCCTCGCCTGCAGTGGAGAAGCTTCTGGTTTTTCTCGAGTTGCTGTGGGGTCCTCTTGACTTTCCACAGGGACCTCAGGGACCCACCCCTGTGGCCTCAGGAGAGGCCAGTCTCCATGCCAGTTGCCAGGTGCCTCTGGGGATTCCTCCCCAGTCATTGCCAGGTCCTCAGTCTTCGTCTGGTGATGAGGTTGGATCCTGAGATGCCTCGCACATGCTGACATAGGTCTTGAGGTTCCCCTGTAGCCCTAACAGGGGGTCAGGCCTCGTCTTGCCAAGAGAGGGGCACGTCTGCTTTCCTCCACATCTTCAGCAGTAGGGTCAGGTGCCCCATTGAGGAGACACAGGGATCTGGGGCTTGCCCTGGAGGTACACCAGGGCGGTAACAGGTGCCAGGGTGTCAGAAGACAAGCCTCGGGGTGACAATCGAGGCAGTGCATGGCTGTCAGGTCCATCTGGAGTGGACGATGCATTTGGGGGTCTTGGGAAATGGTGGCACGAACACTGAGGCTCCTCCCTACTCTCCTGCTGCCAGCACCACCTGTTGGGATGCCAAGGGAGCGCTGCGAACCTTTCCCGTAGGAGCAGGAAAACTGATCCTCATCTGGACCTGCGCAGGGGAAAACGGGGCTCCTCATGTGTCGTGGTGGGACCCTCGGGGTTCCTCTTGAGTGGGGGTGGTGGGGCGGGGCACTTCCTGGGTCACAGCAAGGGTGTGAAGGAGGCTTTCGTGGTCCAACAGGGAAAGGGTAATTTCCCCCGATATGCTGCAGCGGGCAAGGCCTTCACCTCGCCTACAGGGGAGAAGCTTCTGGTTCTTCTCGAATTGCGGCGGGGTCTTCTCGAGGTATGTCGGGGACCTCAGGGATCCGCCCATCTGGCCTGAGGAGAGGCCAGTCTCCGTGCCAGTTGCCAGGCGCCTCTAGGGATTCCTCCCTGGTTATCACCGGGTTCTCAAGCCTCGTCTGTTGCTGAGGTGGGAGCCTGCGCTTGCCTCGCCCATGCTTACACAGGTCTTGAGATTCTCCTGGAGCACCCACCAGGGGTCAGCCCTTGTCTCGCCAGGAGATGGGAACATCTGCTTGCCTTCACAGCTGCAGCAGCAGGTTCACACTCCATGTCGAGCGGACACAGGTATCTGGTGCTTGCCCTGGAGGTACCCCAGGGCTGCCACAGTTGCCAGTGGGTCGGAAGTCAAGACTCGGGGTGACAATCGAGGCAGTGCAAGGCAGTCAGGTCCATCTGGAGTGGACGAGACATTTGGGGGTCTTGGAGATTGGTGGCCAGAACCCTGAGGCTCTTCCCGACATGCCTGCTGCCAGCGCCTCCTCTTGGGATGCAGAGGGAGCACCCGAAACCCTTTCCGACGGAACAGGAAAAGGGACGCTCGTCTGGAGCTGCAAAGGTGAAAAGAGGGCTCCTCATGAGTCGCATCAAGACCCTCGGGATTCCTCTCGCGTGTGGACGGGTGGGGCGGGACACTTCCTGGGTCACAGCAAGGGTGAGAAGGAGCCTTTCAAGGTCCAAGTGGGAAGGGGTGATTTCCCCCGAGATGCTGCAGCAGACAAGGGCCACACCTCGCCTGCAGGGGTGAATCTTCTGGTTTTTCTCAAGTTGTGGATGGGTCCTCTCGAGTTATGACGGGGATCTTAGTGACCCTCCCCTGTGACCTCAGGATAGGCCAGTGTCCGTGCCAGTTTCCAAGCGACTATGGGGATTCCTTCCCAGTCGTCGCCGGGTCCTCAGGCCTCGTCTGGTGCTGAGGCAGCAGCCTGAGCTTGCCTCGCCCATGCTGACATAAGTCTTGAGGTTCCCCTGTAGCCCCCACAGGGCGTCAGGCCTCGTCTTGCCAGGAGACGGTCACGTCTGCTTGCATTGATAGCTGAAGCAGCAGGGTCAGGCTTCTCGTCGAGCAGACACAGGGATCTGGTCCTTGCCATGGATGCACCCCAGGTCTGTCACAGGTGCCAGATGATCGGGATTCAAGCTCGGGTTGACAATCGAGGCATTTCAGGACAGTCAGGTCCACCGGGAGTGGACGAGGCACTTGGTGGTCTTGGGGAATGGTAGCTCAAATTGAGGCTCCTCCAGACTCTCCTGCTGCAAGCGCCTCAACTTGGGATTGGAAGGAAGCACCGGGAACCCTTTCCAGCAGGAGCATGGAAAAGACCCTCACCAAGAGCTGTGCAGGTGAAAACAGGCCTCCTCATGAGTGGGGGCGTGACCAGTTGGGTTTCTATCGAGTGGGGACGGGTGGGGCTGGCCACTACCTGGTTACACCAAGAGTGTGAAGGAGCCTCTCAAGGTCCAAGAGGGAAGGGTTGATTAACCGAGATGCAGCGTTGGAAAAGGGCCTCACCTCGCCTGCAGGGTGAAGCTTCCGGTTTTGCTTGAGCTGCGGCGGGGTCATCTCGAGTTATGAAAGGGGCCTCAGAGACGCTCCCCTGTGGCCTCAGGAGAGGCCAGTTTCCGTGCCAGTTGCGAGGCACATCTGGGGATTCCTCCTCAGTCATTGCCAGGTCCTCAGGCGCTGAGGCGGAAGCCTGAGCTTGCCTCGCCCATCCTGACATAGGTCTTGAGTTTCCCCTGGAGCCCCCACTGGGGGTAAGGCCTCATCTCCCCTGCAGACCGGCACGTCTGCTTGCCTACCCAACTGCAGCAGAACGGTCAGGCACAGGGATATGGGTCTTTCCCTCAAGGAACCCCAGGGCTGTCACAGTTGCCAGTGGGTCGGGAGTCAAGCCTCAGGGTGACAATCGAGGCAGTGTAGACAGTCAGGTCCATCTGTACTGCACGAGGCATTTGTGTGTCTGGGGGAATGGTGGCCTGAACCCTGAGGCTCCTCCCAACATTCTGCTGCTCACGCCTCCTCTTGGGATGCGAAGGGAGTGCCGGGAAACCTTCCCGATGGAGCAGGGAAAGGGACCCTCATCTGAGTCTGTGCAGGTGAAAAAGGGCCTCTTCATGAGTCCTGCCTTGATCCTCAGGGTTCCTCTTGAGGTATGATGTGTGGGGCGGGAGACTTCCTAGGTCACAGCAAGGGTGTGAAGGAGCCTTTTGAGGTCCAAGAGGGAAGGGGTGATTTCCCCCGCGATGCCGCTGTGGACGAGGGCCTCAACTCGCCTACAGGGGAAAAGCTTCTGGTCCTTCTCGGGTTGCGGCGGAGTTCTCTCAAGTTATGACCTGGACCTCAGGGACCCGCCCCATTGGCCTCAGGAGAGGCCAGTCTCTGTGCCAGTTGGCAGGCGCCTCTGGGGATTCCTCCCCAGTCATCCCCATGTCCTCAGGCCAGGTCTGGTGCTGATGCGTTATCCTGAGCTTGCCTCGCCCATGCTGACATAGGTCTTGAGATTCCCCTGGAGCCCCCACAGGGGGTCAGACCTCGTCTCGCCAGGAGACGGGCACCTCTGCTTGCCTCCCCAGCTGCATCAGCAGGGTCAGGTGCCCCCTTAAGCAGACACAGGGATCTGAGGCTTGCCTGGATGTACCCCAGGGCTGTCACAGGTGCCAGTGGGTTGGGAGTCAAGTTTCAGGGTGACATTCAAGGACGTGCAGGGAAGTCAGGTCCATCTGGGGTGGACGAGGCATTTGGGGGTCTTGGGGAATGGTGGCCTGAACCCTGAGGTTCCTCCCTACTCTCCTGCTGCCAGAGCCTCCTCTTGGGATCCAAAGGGAACGTTGGGAACCCTTTCCCGATGGAGCAGGGAAAGGGACTTTCATCTGGAGCTGCGAAGGGGAAAACGGGGCTCCTCATGTGTCACGGCTGGACCCTCGGGGTTCCTCTCGAGTGGAGACGGGTGTGGCCGGGCACTTCCTGTGTCACAGCAAGGGTGTGAAAGACCTTTCGATGTCCAAGAGGGAAGGGGTGATTTCCCCCGAGATGCCACAGCGGACCAGGGCCTCGCCTCGCCTGCAAGGGAGAAGATTTTGGTTTTTCTCGAGTTGTGGCGGGAACATTTTGAGTTACGACGGGGACTTCCAGGACATGCCTCTGTGGCCTCAGGAGAGGCCAGTCTCCGTGCCAGTTGCAAGGCGCTTTGGGGGATTCCTCTGCAGTCATCGCCAGGTCCTCAGGCCTCTTCTGTTGCTGAGGGGGCAGCCTGAGCTTGCCACGCCCATGCTGACGTAGGTCTTGAGGTTCCGCTGGAGCCCCTCATGGGGTCAGGCCTCATCTCTCCAGGAGACGGGCACATCTGCTTGCCTCCCCAGCTGCAGCAGAAGTGTCAGGCGCCCCTTTCAGAGGACACAACATCTGGGACTTGCCCTGGAAGTACACCAGGGCTGTCACAGATGCCTGCGGGTCGGGAGTCAAGCCTTGGTGTGACAATCGTGGCAGTGCAGGGCAGTCAGGTCCATCTGAAGTGGACGAAGCATTTTTAGTTCTTGGGGCATGCTGCCCTGAACCCTGAGGCTCCTCCCGACACTCCTGATGCAGGCGCCTCCCTCGGTATGCGAAGGGAGCGCCAGGAGCCCTTTCCCGCTGGAGCAGGGAAAGGGACCCTCTTTTGGAGCTATGGAAGGGGAAATTGGGGCTCCTTATGAGTCGCGGTGGGACCCTTGGGGTTCCTTTCGAGTGGGGACTGTTGGTGTAGAACACTTCCTCGGTAACAGCAAGGGTGTGAAAGAGCATTTCGAGGTCCAAGAGGGAAGGGGTGATTCCCCAGAGATGCCGCAGTGGAAAAGAGACTCGCCTCGCCTGCCAGGGAGAAGCTTCTGGTTTTTCTCGAGTTGCAACAGGTCCTCTTGAGTTACGACGGGGACCTCAGGGACCCGCCCCTGTGGTCTCAAGAGAGGCCAGTCTCCGTGCCAGTTGCCAGGGTCTCTGGGGATTCCTCAGAAGTCGTCGCCAGGTCCACAGGCCTCGTCTGGTGCTGAGGCAGGAGCTTGAGCTTGCCATGCACATGCTAACATAGGTCTTGCGGTTCCCTTGTAGCCTTCACAGGGGGTCAGGCCTAGTCGGACCAAGAGACAGGCACTTCTGCTTGCCTCCCCAGCTGCAGCCGCAGGTTCAGGCCCCCATTCAATTCGACACATGGATCTAGCCCTGGAAGTACCCCAGGGCTGACACAGGTGACATTGTGTTGGGAGTAAGCATCGGGGTGACAATCAAGGCAGTGCAGTGGGTCATGCCTCGTCTAACCAGGAGACGGGAACATCTGCTTGCCTCCCAAGCTGCAGCATCAGGGTCAATCGCCCCGTCGAGGGGTCACAGGAATCTCGGGCTTTCCCTCGAGATAGCCCAGGGCTGTCACAGGTGCCAGTGTGTGGGGACTCAAGTCTCCGGGTGGCAACTGAGGAAGTGCAGGGCAATCAGGTCCATCTGAAGTGGACGAGGCATTTGGGGGTATGAGGGAATGGTGGCCCAAACCTCGAGGATGCCCCCGACTCTCCTGCTGCGAGCGCCTCCTTTTGGGATGTGAAGGAAGTGCCGGGAACCCTTTCCCGATGGAGCAGAGAAAGAGGCCATCATCCGGAGCTGCACAGGGGAAAACATGGCTCCTCATGAGTCAGGGCGGGACACTCAGGGTTCCTCTCCAATGGGGAAGGGTGGGGCGGGGCACTCTCTCGGTCACAGCAAGGGTGTGAAGGAACCTTTCGAGGTCTAAGAGAGAATAGTGGTTTCCCATGGGATGCCAAAGCGGACAAGGGCCTCACCTCGCCTGCATGGGAGAAGCTTCTGGTTTTTCTTGAGTTGCGGCATGGTCCTCTCGAGTTACGACGCATACATCAGCGACCCTCCCCTGTGGCCTCAGGAGAGGCCAGTCTCCGTGCCAGTAGCCAGGCGCCTCTGGGAATTCCTCCCCAGTCGTCGCCTGGTCCTCAGTCCTCGTCTGGTGCTGAGGCGGGAGCCTGAGCTTGCCTCACCCATGCTGACATAGGTCTTGAGGTACCGCTTGGGCCCCGACAGGGGTTCAGGCCTCGTCTCGCCAGGATTTGGGCACGTCTGCTTGCCTCTCCAGCTGCAGCAGCACTCTCAGGCTCCCCGTTGGGCAGACATAGGGATCTGGGGCTTGCCCTGAAGGTACCCCAGCGCTGTCACACGTACCACTGCGTTTGGAGTCAAGCCTCGGGGTGACAATCAAGGCAGTGCAGGGCATTCAGTCCATCTGGAGTGGACAAGGCACTTGGGGGTCTTGGGGAATGGTGGCCAGATCCCTGAAGCTCCTCCCGACTCTCCTGCTGCCAGCGCCTCTCTTGGGATGCCAGAGGAGCGCCGGGATCCCTTTCCCAACGAAGCAGGGAAAGGGACCCTCATGTGGAGCTGTGCAGGGGAAAACGGGGCTCCTCATGAGTCTGGCGGGACGCTCGGGGTTCCTCTCAAGTGGGGACGGTTGTGTTGAGGCACTTCCTGGGTCACAGCAAGGGTGGGAATGAGCCTTTCGAGGTCCAAGAGGGAAGGGTTGATTTCCTCCGAGATACCGCAGTGGACAAGGGTCTCACCTCTCCTGCAGGGGAAAATCTTCTGTTTTTTCTCGAGTTGTGGTAGGGTCCTCTCGAGCTTTGACGGGGACCTCAGGGACCCGCCCCTGTGTCCTTAGGAGAGGCTAGTCTTCGTGCCAGGTGCCAGGCGCCTCAGAGGATTCCTCCCCAGTCGTCCCCAGGTCATCAGGCCTTGTCTGGTGCTGAGGTAGTAGTCTGAGCTTGCCTCTCCCATTCTGATATAGGTCTTGAGGTTCCCCTGGAGCCCCCACAGGGCGTCAGGCCTCGATTCGCCAGGAGACAGTCATGTCTGCTTTCCTCTCCAGCTGCAGCATCAGGGTCTGGCTCCCCGTCGAGCGGACACAGGGATCTGGGGCTTGCTCTGGTGGTACCCAATGGCTGTAACAGGTGCCAGTGGGTCGGGAGTCAAGCCTCAGGGTGACAATAGAGGCAGTGCAGGGCAGTCAGGTCCATCTGGAGTGGACGAGGCATTTGGGGGACTTGGTAAATTGTAGCCCTAATCCTGAGGTTCCTCCCGACTCTCCTGCTGGCAGCGCCTCCTCTTGGAATGCGAAGGGAGCTACGGGAACCCTTTCCCGACGGAGCAGAGAAAGGGACCCTCATCTGGAGCTGAGCAGAAGAAAACGGGGCTCCTCATGAGTCACGGCGGGACTCTCAGGATTCCTCTCAAGTGCGGACGGGTGGAGCAGGGCACTTCCTGGTTCACCGCAAGGGTGTGAAGGAGACTTTCGAGGTCCAAGATGGAAGGGGTGATTTCCCCCGAGATGCCGCAGGGGACAAGGTCCTCTCTCTGCCTGCAGGGGAGAAGCTTCTAGTTTTTCTCGAGTTGTGGCGGGGTCCTCTCCAGTTACGACGGGGACCTCAGGGATTCGTCACTGTGGCCTCAGGAGAGGCCAGTCTCCGTGCCAGTTGCCAGGCGCTTCTGGGGTTTCCTCCCCAATCGTCGCCGGGTTTTGAGACCTGGTCTGGTGATTAGGCGGGAGACTGAACTTGCTTCTCCCATGCTTACATAGGTCTTGAGGTCCCCCTGGAGCACCCACAGGGGGTCAGGCCTCGTATCGCCAGGAGACGGGCAAGTCTGCTTGCCTCCCCAGCATCAGCAGCAGGGTCAGGCTCCCCGTCGAGTGGACACAGAGATCTGGGTCTTTCCCAGGATGTACCCCAGGGCTGTCTTAGGTGCCATAGGGTCAGGAGTCAAGCCTCAGGGTACAATCGAGGCAGTGCAAGGAAGTCAGGTCCACATGGAGGGGATGAGGCATTTGGGGTTCTCGGGGAATGGTGGCCCGACCCTGAGGCTCCTCTCGACTCTCTTGCTGCCAGCACCTCCTCCTGGGATGCCAAGGGAGTGCTGGGAACCCTTTCCCAACAGAGCAGGGAAAGAGACCCTTATCTGGAGCTGCGCAGGAGAAAATGAAATTACTCATGAGTCACTGCGGGACCCTCGGGAATCCTCTCCAGTGTGGACAGGTAGGGCGGGGCACTTCCTGGGTCACAGCAAGGGTGTTAAGGAGCCATTAGAAGTCCAAGAGGGATGGGGTGACTTCCCCGATATGCACAGCGTACAAGAACCTCACCTCGCCTGCAGGGGAGAAGCTTCTGGTTTTTCTCGAGTTGTGGTGGGGTCCTCTCGAGTTAGGGCGGGTTCCTCAGCAGCCCGCCCCTGTGGCCTCAGGAGAGGCCAGTCTCCAAGCCAGTTTCCAGACGCCTCTGGGGATTCCTCCCCAGTCGTCACCTAGTATTCAGGCCTCGTCTGGTGCTGAGGCCGAGCCTGAATTTGCCTTGCCCATGCTTACATAGGACTTGAGATTCCCCTGGAGCCCTCACAGGGGGCAGGCCTCATCTTGCCATGAGATGGGCACATCTGCATGCCTCCCCAGCTGCAGCAGCAGGGTCAGTCTCCCCGTCGAGTGGACACATGGATCTAGGGCTTGCCCTGGAGGTATCCCAGGGCTTTCAAAGGTGCCAGTGGGTCGGAAGTCAAGCCTCGAGGTGACAATCGAGGCAGTGCAGGGAAGTCAGGTGCATCTGGAGTGGACGAGGCATTTGGGTGTCTTGGGGAATTATGGCCCAATCCCTGAGGCTCCTCCTGACTCTCCTGCAGCCAAGGCCTCCTCTTGGGATGCCAAAGGAGCGCCGGGAAACCATTCCCGAAGGAGCAGGGAAAGGGACCCTCTTCTGGAGCTGCACAGGGAAAACGGGGCTCCTCATGAGTCCCGGCAGGACCCTAGGGGCTCCTCCAGAGAGGGGACAGGTGGGGTGGGCCACTTCCTGTGTCACATCTAGGGTGTGAAGGAGACTTTACAGGTCCAAGCGGAAAAGGGTGATTTCTCCGAGATGCCACAGCAGACAAGGGCCTCACCTCACCTGCAGCAAAGAAGCTTCTGGTTTTTCCCGAGTTGCGGCGGGGTGCTCTCAAGTTATGACGAACACCTCAGGGACCAGCCCCTGTGGCCTCAGGTGAGGCCAGTCTCCTTTCCAGTTGCCAGGCGCATATGGGGATTCCTCCTCAGTTGTAGCCGGGTCCTCAAGCCTCCTCTGGTGCTGAGGCGGGAGCCTGGGCTTGCCTCGTCCATGCTGACATAGGTCTTGACTTTGCCCTGGAGGCCCCACAGGGGGTCAGACCTCGTCTCGCCAGGAGACGGGTATGTCTGCATGCCTCCCCAGCTGCAGCAGCAGGGTCAGGATCCCCGTTGAGCATACACAGAGATCTGGGGCTTGCCCTGGAGGTATCCAGGCCTAATGCCAGTTGTTCGGGAGTCAAGCCTCGGGGTGAAAATCGAGGCATTTCAAGGCAGCAGGTCCACCTGGAGTGGACCAGGCATTTGGGGGTCTTGGAGAATGGTGGCCTGAACCCTGAGGTTCTTTCCGAATATCCCACTGCCAGCGCCTGCTCTTGGGATGCCAAAGAAGCCCTGGGAACCCTTTCCTGATGAAGCAGGGAAAGGGACCCTCATCTGGAGCTGCACAGGGAAAACGGAGCTCCTCATGAGTTCTGGCAGGACACTCAGGGTTCCTCTAGAGTGGGGACGTGTGGGGCGGGGCACTTCCTGGGTCACAGCAATGGTGTGAAGGAGCCATTCGAAGTCAAAGAGGGAAGGGGTGATTTTCGCCAAGATGCCACAGCAGACAAGGGTCTCACCTCACCTGCAGCAGAGAAGCATCTGGTTTTTCTCGAGTTGCGGCAGGGTCCTCTCAAGTTACAAGGGGTAATTCAGGGACTCGACACTGGACTAAGGAGAGGCCATTCTCCGTGCCTGTTGACAGGCGTCCCTGGGGATTCCTCCCCAGTCGTTGCCGTGTCCTCAGGCTCGTCTGATGCTGAGGCAGGAGCCTGAGCTCGACTCGCCCATGCTGACATAGTTCTTGAGGTTCCTCTGGAGCCCCCACAGGGGGTCAGGCCTCGTGTTGACAGGAGACGGGCACGTCTACTTGCCTCCCCAGCTGCAGCAGCATTGTCAGGCGCCCCATCTAGCGGACACAGGAATCTGGGCTTCCCTGGACATACCCCAGGGCTATCACAGTTGCCAGTGGGTCTGGAGTCAAGCCTCGGAGTGACAATCAAGACAGTGCAGGGCACTCAGGTCCATCTGGAGTGGTCGAGGCATTTGTGGTACTTGGGGAATGGTGGCCCTAACCCTGAGTCTCCTCCAGACTCTCCTGCTGCCAGCGCCTCCTATTGGGATGCTAACGGAGTGCCGGGAACCCTTTCCCGACGGAACAGGGAAAGGGACCCTCATCTGGACCTGCGCAGGGGCAAACGGGGCTCCTCATGAGTCTGGTAGGACCCTCGGGGTTCCTCTCGTGTGGGAACGGGTGGGGCGGGGCATTACCTGGGTCACAGCAAGGGTGTGAAGGAGCCTTTAGAAATCCATGAGGGAAGGGTTGATTTCACCTGAGATGCCTCAGTAGCCAAGGGCCTAATTTCGGCTGCAGGGGAGAAGTTTCTGGTTTTTCTCGAGTTGCGGTGGGGTCCTCTCGAGTTACGACGAGGACCTCAGGCTTCCACACCTGTGGCCTCAGGAGAAGCCAGTCTCCGTGCCAGTTGCCAGGCGCCTCAGGGGATTCCTCCCCAGTCGTCTCCAGGTCCTCAGGCCTCGTCTGGTCCTGGGGCGGAAGTCTGAGCTTGCCTCACCCATGCTGACATAAGTCTTGAGGTTCCCCTGGAGCACCCACAGGGGGTAAGGCCTCGTCTAGCCAGGGAATGGGCACCTCTGCTTGCCTCACTAGATGCAGCAGCATTGTCAGGCGCCTCGTCGATTGGACACAGGGATCTGGGGCTTGCTTTGGACGTACCCCAGGGCTGTAACAGTTTCCAGTGGTTCGGGAGTCTAGCCTCAGTGTGACAATCGAGCCAGTGCAGGGCATTCAGGTCCATGTGGTGTGAACCAGGCATTTGGGGGTCTTGGGGAATGGTGGCCCAAATCCTGAGGCTCTTTCCGAATATCCCACTGCCAGCGCCTCCTCTTGGTATGCCAAAGCAGCGCCGGGAACACTTTCCCGATGGAGCAGGGAAAGGGAACCTGATCTGGAGCTGCACAGGGGAGAACGGGTCTTCTCATGAGTCACGTCGGGACCCTCGCGGTTCCTCTCGAGAAGGGACAGGTGGGGCGGGGCACTTCCTGGCTCACAGCAAGAGTGTGAAGGAGCCTTTCGATGTCCGGGAGGGATGGGGTGATTTCCCCCGAAATTCGGCAGTGTACAAGGGCCTCAACTCCCCTGCAGAGGAGAAGCTTCTTGTTTTTCTCGAGTTGTGGAAGGGTCCACTCAAGTTATGACATGGACCTCTGGGACCAGCCCTTGTGGTCACAGGAGAGGCCAGTCTTCGTGCCAGTTGCCAGGCGCCTCTGGGGATTCCTCCCCTGCCGTCACAGGGTCCTCAGGCCTCGTCTGATGCTGAGGCGGCAGCCTGAGCTTGTCTCGCCCATGCTGATATAAGTCTTGAGGTTCCCCTAGAGCCTCCACAGGGAGTCATGCCTTGTCTCGCCAGTATTGGGCACGTCTTCTTGCCTCCTCAGTTGCAGCATCAGGGACAGGCGCCCTGTCGAGCGGACACAGGTATCTGGATCATGCCCTGGAGGTACCCCAGAGCTGTCACAGGTGCCAGTGTGTCGGGAGTCAAGCCTCGGGGTGACATTAGAGGAAGTGCAGTGCAGTCAGGTCCTTCTGGAATGGATGAGGCATGTGGGAGTCTTGGGGAATGGTGGCAAGAACCCTGAGTCTCCTCCGGACTCTCCTGCTGCCACCACCTCCTCTTGGGATGCCAAGGGAGTGTCGGAACTCTTTACCGACGAAGCAGGGAAAGGGACCCTCATCTGGACCTGTGCAAGGGAATAAGGGCTCCTGATGAGTCACAGCAGGATTTTCGGGGTTCCTCTCGAGTGGTGACGGGTGGGGTGGGGCACTTCCAGGGTTACAGCAAGGGTCTGAAGAAGCCTTTCGAGGTCCAAGAGGGAAGGGGTGATTTCCCCCGAGATATTGCATTGGACAAGGGCCTCACCTCACCTGCAGGGGAGAAACTTCTGACTATTCTCGAGATGCAACAGGGTCCTCTCGAGTTATGACGGGGACCTCAGGAAACCGAACATGTGGCCTCAGGAGAGGCCAGTCACTGTGCCAGTTGCCAGACGCCTCTGGAGATTCCTCTCCAGTCATCGCCGGGTGCTCAGGCCTCATCTGTTGCTGAGGCAGGAGCCTGACCTTGCCTCGCCCATGCAGATATTGGTGTTGAGTTTTCCCTGGAGCCCCCACAGGGGGTCAGGCCTCGCCTCGCCAGGAGACAGGCACCTCTGCTCGCCTCATCACCTGCAGCAGCAGGGTCAGGCTTCCTGTCGAACGGACACAGGGATCTGGGGCATGACCTGTAGGTCCCCCAGGGCTGTCACAGGTGCCAGTGAGTCAGAAGTCAAGCCTCGGGGTGACAATCAAGGCAGTGTAGGACAGTCAGGTCCATCTGAGGTGGGAGAGGCATTTGGGGGGTCTTTGGGAATGGTGGCCCGAACCCTGATGCTCCTCGCGAATCTCCTGCTGTCAGCACCTCTCCTTGCGATGCCAAGAGAGCGCCGGGAACCCTTTCCTGACGGAGAAGTAAAGGAACCCTCATCTGGAGCTGAGCAGAATAAAACGTGGCTCCTCATGAGTCGCGGCAAGACCCTCGGGGTTCCCCTCGAGTGGGGACGGATTGGTGGGGCACTTCCTGGCTCACAGCAAGGGTCTGAAGGAGCCTTTCGAGGTCCAAGACGGAAGGGGTGATTTTCCCCGAGATGCCGCAGCGGACAAGGGCTTCACCTCACTTGCAGGTTAGAAGCTTCTGGTTTTTCTCGAGTTGCAGCAAGGTCCTCTCGAGTGACGACGGGGACCTCAGGGACACGCCCCTGTGCCTCAGCAGAGGTGAGTGTCTTTGCCAGTTGCCAGGCGCCTCTGGGGATTCCTCCCAAGTCGTCGCCAGGTTCTCAGACCTCGTCTGGTGCTGAGGTGGGAGCCTGAGCATGCCTCGCCCATGCTGGACATAGGTCTTGAGGTTCCCCTGGTGCCCCCACAGGGGTTCAGGCCCTGTCTCACAGGAGTTGTGCACGTCGGCTGTCCTCCCCAGCTGCAGCAGCAGTGTCAGGCGCCCCATTGAGCTGCCACAGGGATGTGCAACTTGCCCTGGTGCTACCCCAGGGCAGTCACAGGTGCCAGTGGGTTGGGAGAAAAGCTTTGGGGTGACAATCAATGCAGTGCAGGGCAGTCAGATCCATTTGCATTGGATGAGGCATTTGGGGGTTGGGGAATGGTGGTCCTAACCCTGAAGCTCCACCCGACACTCTGGGTGCCAGTGCCTACACTTGGGATGCTAGGGGAGCCCCAGGAACCATTTCCCGAAGGAGCAGGGAAAGGGACCCTCACCTGGAGCTGCACAGGGGGAAACAAGGCTTCTTATGAGTTGTGGTGGGACCCTCGGTGTTCCTCTCTAGTGGGGATGGGTGGGGAGGGGCACTTCCTGTGTCACAGCAAGGGTGTGAAGGAGGCTTTCGAGGTTTAAGAGGGAAGGGGTGATTTCCCCCGAGATGCCGCAGTGGACAAGGTCCTCAACTCGCCCTCAGAAGAGAAGCTTCTGGTTTTTATCGAGTTGCTTCGGGGTCCTCTCGAGTTACGACTGGGACATCAGGGACCCGAGCCTCTGGACTCAGGAGAGGTCAGTATCCATGCCACTTGCCAGGCGCCTCTGGGGATTTCTCCCCAGTCATCACAGGGTCCTCAAGCCTCGTCTGGTGCTGAGGCGGGACACTGAGCTTGCCTCGCCCATGCTGACATAGGTCTTGCAGTTCCCCTGGAGGCCCCACAGGGGGTCAGGCCTCATCTCACCAAGAGACAGGCACATCTACTTGCCTACCCAGCTGCAGCAGCAGGCTCACGCACCTCGTCGTGTGGACACAGGGATCTGGGTCCTGCCCTGGAGGTACCCCAGGTCTGTCACAGGTGCCAGTGGGTCAGGAGTCAAGCCTCAGGGTGACAATCGAGGCTGTGCAGGGCAGTCAGTTCCATCTTAAGTGGACGAAGCATTTGTGGGTCTTGGCGAGTGGTGGCCAGAACCCTGAGGCTCCTCCCGACTCACCTGCTGCCAGCACCTCCTATTGGGATGTGAATGAGGTTCCGGGAACCGTTTCCCAACGGAGCAGGAAATGGGACCCTCATCTGGATTTGAGCAGAATAAAACGGGTCTCCTCATGAGTCGTGGCTGGACCCTCGGGTTTCTCTCAAGGGGGGACGGGTGGGCGGGACACATCCTGGGTCACCGCAAGTGTGTGAAGGAGCCTTTCGAGGTCCAAGAGGGAAGGGGTGATTTCCCCCGAGATGCCGCAGCAGACAAGGGCCTCACCTCGCCTGCAGGGGAGCTTCTGGTTTTTCTCAAGTTGCAGCGGGGTCCTCTCGATTTACGATGGGGACATCAGGGAACCGCCCCTGTGGCCTCAGGAGAAGCCAGTCTCCTTGCCAGTTGCCCGACGCCTCTGGGGATTCCTCCGTAGTTGTCCCCGGCTCCGCAGGCCTCGTCTGGTGTTGAGGCGGGAGCCTGAGCTTGCCTCGCCCATGCTGACATAGGTCTTGATGTTTCTCTGGAGCTCCCACAGGGGATCAGGCCTCGTCTCACCCAGAGACGGTCACGTCTGCATGTCTCCCCCACTGCAGCAGCAAGGTCATGCTCCCCATCGAGCGGACACAGGGACCTGGGGCTTGCCCTCGATGTACCCCAGCGCTGTCACAGGTGCCAGTGTGTCGGGAGTCAAGCCTCGAGGTGACAATCGAGGCAGTGCCGGGCAGTCAGGCCCATCTGCAGTGGACGAGGCATTTGGGAGTCTTGGGGAATGGTGGCCCGAACCCTGAGGCACCTCCCGACTCTCCTGCTGCCAGTGCCTTCTCTTGGGATGTGAAATGAGTGCCGAGAACCCCATTCCGACGGAGCAGGGAAAGGGACCCTCATCTGGAGCTGCGCAGGTGAAAACGGGGCTCCTCATAGAACCTTCGGGACTCTCGGCATTCCGATCGAGTGGGGACGGGTGGGGAGAGGCACTTCCTGGGTCACGGCAAGGGTTTGAAGGAGCCTTTTGAGGTCCAATAGGGAAGGGGTGATTTCTGCCGTGATGCTGCAGCGGACAAGGGCCTCACATCGCCTGCATGTGAGAAGCTTTTGGTTTTTTCGAGTTGTGGCGGGGTTCTCTCGAGTTACCACAGGGCCCTCAGGGACACGCGCTTTTGGCCTCAGGAGAGGCCGTCTCCGTGCCAGTTGTCAGGGGCCTCTGGGGATTCCTCCCCAGGCATCACCGGGTCCTCAGGCCTGGACTGGTGCCAAGGCGGGATACTGAGCTTGCTTCACCCATAATGACAATGATTTGAGGTTCCCCTAGAGCCCCAACAGGGGGTCAGGCCTCATCATGCCAGAAGACACACACGACTGATTGCCTCCCCAGCTGCAGCAGCAGGGTCAGGCTACCCGTCGAGCAGACACTGGGATCTGGGTTTTCCCATGGATGTACCCCAGTGCTGTCACAGGTGTCAGGGGGTGGGGAGTCAAGCCTCGGGGTGACAATCGAGGCAGTGCAGGGCAGTCAGGTACATCTGGAGTGCACGAGGCATTTGGGGAATTTGGGGAATTGTGGCCCGAACCCTGAGGCTCCTCCCGACTCTCCTGCTGCCAGCGCCTTCTCTTGGGATGCCAAGGGAGCGCCGGGAATGCTTTCCCGACGGAGCAGGGAAAGGGACCCTCTTGGAGCTGCACAGGGGAAAACGGGGCTCCTCATGAGTTGTGGCGGCCCCCTCGGGGTTCCACTCGGTGGGGACGACTGCAGTGTGGCACGTCATGGGTCAAGCAAGGGTGTGAAGTAGCCTTTCAAGGTCCAAGAGGGGTGAATTCACCCGAGATGCCACAGCGGACAAGGGCCTCACTTCGCCTGCATGGGAGAAGCTTCTGGTTTTTCTCGATTTGCAGTGGAGTCCTCTTGAGTTACGACGGGGACCTCAGGGACCCGCCCTTGTGACCTCAGGAAAAACCAGTCTCCATGCCAGTTGCCTGACGCCTCTGGGGATTCCTCCGCAGTTGTCCCCGGCTCCTCAGGCCTCGTCTGTTGCTGAGGCGGGTGCCTGAGCCTGGTCGCCAATGCTGACATAGGTCTTGACGTTCCCCTGGAGCTGCCACAGGGCGTCAGGCCTCATCTCGCCAGGAGACGGGCACGTCTCCTTGCCTCCCCATCTGCAGCAACAGCATCAGGCTCCCCGTCGAGCGGACACAGGGATCTGGGGCTTGCACTCCAAGTACACCAAGGCTGTCACAGGTGCCAGTGGGTCGGGAGTCAAGCCTCAGGGTGACAATCGAGGCAGTGCAGGACAGTCAGGTCCATCTGGAATGGTCAAGATATTTGCAGGTCTTGGGGATTGTTGGTCCAAACTCTGAGGCTCCTCCCGACTCTCCTGCTGCCAGCACCTCCTCTTGGGATGCCGAGGGAGCACCGGGAAACCTTTCCCGATGGAGCAGGGAAAGGGACTTTCATCTGGAGCTCCGCAGGTGAAAACAGAGCCCTTCATGAGTCGCGGAGGGAACCTCGGGTTTCCTCTCGAGTGAGGACGAGTTGGGAGGGACACCCCTGCGTCACAGCAATGGTTTGACGAGCCTTTCAAGGTGTAAAACAGAAGGGGTGTTTTCCCCCGAGATGCCGCAGCAGACAAGGGCCTCACCTCGCCAGCAAGAGTTGCGGCAGGGTCCTGTCGAGTGATGACAGGGAACTCAGGGATCCCCCCCCCCGTGGCCTCAGGAGAGGCCAGTTTCCGTGCCAGTAGCCAGGCGCCTCTAGTGATTCCTCCCCAATCTTCGCCAGTTCCTCAGGCCTCGTCTGGTGCTGAGGCGGGAGCCAGAGTTTGCATCGCCCATGATGACATAGGTCTTGAGGTTCCCCTGGAGGCCCCACAGGAGGTCATGCCTCGTCTCGCCAGAAGACAGTCACGTCTGCTTGCCTCCCCAGGTGCAGCAGCGGGGGCAGGCTCCTCGTGGAGGGGACACAGGTATCTGGGGCTTGCCCAGGAGGTACCCCATGGCTGTCACAGTTGCCAGTGGGTCGGGCGTCAAGCATCAAGGTGACAATCGAGGCAGTGCAGGGCAGTCAGGTCCATCTGGAGTGGATGAGGCATTTTGGGGACTTGGGGATTAGTGGCCCCAACCCTGAGGCTCCTTCCGACTCTGCTGCATCTGTGCCTCCTCTTGGGATGCCAAGGAAGCGCCTGGAACCCTTTCATGACAGAGCAGGGACAGCGACCCTCATCTGGAGCTGCGCAGGGGAAAACGGGGCTTCATATGAGTCACGGCGTCACCCTCGGGATTCCTCTTCAGGGGGAATGGGTAGGGCGGGTCACTTCCTGGGTTCCAGCAAGTGTGTGAAGGAGTCTTTCAAGGTCCAAGAGGGAAGGGGTGATTTCCCCTGAGATGCCACAGTGGACAAGGGCCTCACCTCGCCTGCAGGGGAGAAGCTTCTGGTTTTTCTCGAGTTGCGGAATGTTCCTCTCGAGTTACAACGGAGACCTCATGGACCCGCCCCTGTGGCCTCAGGAGAGGCCAGTCTCCATGTCAGTTGCCAGGTGCCTTGGGGATTCCTCCCCAGTCGTCGCCGGTCCTCAGTACACGTCTGATGCTGAGGCGGGAGCTTGAGCTTGCCTCGCACATGCTGACATAGGTCTTGAGGTTCCCCTGGAGCCTCACATTGGGTCAGGCCTCGTCTGGCCAGGAGAAGGGCACGTCTGCTTGCCTCTCCAGCTGCAGCAGCAGGATCAGGAAACACGTCCAGCGGACACAGGGATCTGTGGATTGCACTGGAGGTAGCCCAGGGCTGTCACAGATGCCAGTGTGTCGGGAGTCAAGCCTCAGGGTGACAATCGAGGCAGTGAAGGGCAGTCAGGTCCATCTTGAGAGGACGAGGTAATTGGGAGCCTTGGGAAATAGGATCCCAAACCCTATAGCTCTGCCCGACTCTCCTGCTGCCAGTGCCTCCTCTTGGAAAGCGAAGGCAGTGCCGGGAACACTTTCCCGACGGAGCATGTAAAGGGACCATCATCTTGAGCTGAGCAGAAGAAAACGGGGCTCCTTATGAGTCACGGCAGAACCCTCGGGTTCCTCTCGAGTGGGGACGGGTGGGTTGGCTACTTCCTGGGTCTCAGCAAGAGTGTGAAGCGGATTTCAAGGTCAAAGAGAGAAGGGGTGATTTCCTCAGAGACACCACAGCGAAAAAGGGCTTCACCTCGCCTTCAGGGGAGAAGCTTCTGGTTTTTCTTGAGTTCCGGCAGGGACGACACGAGTTACGACGAGGACCACAGGGACCCGCCCCTGTGGCCTCAGGAGAGGCCAGACTCCGTGCCAGTTGCCAGGTGAGTCTGGGGATTATTCCTCTGTCGTCGACGTTTCCTCAGGCCTCGTCAGGTGCTGAGACAGGAGCCTGAGCTTGCCTCGCACATGCTGACATAGGTTTTGAGGTTCCCCTGGAGCCCCCACAGGGGGTCAGGCCTCGTCTCGCCAGGAGACTGGCAAATCTGATTGCCACCCAGCTGCAGCAGCAGGGTCAGGCTCCCGGTCGAGCGGACACAGTGATCTGGGGCTGGCCCTGGAGATACCCCAGGGCTGTCACACATGCCAGTGAGTCGGGAGTCAAGCCTTGGGATGACAATCAAGGAAGTGCAGGGCAGTCCGGTTTATCTGGAGTGGCCAAGGTTTTGGGTGTCTTGGGCAATTGTGGACGGAATCCTGAGGTTCCTCCCAACTCTGCTGCTGCCTGCGCCTCCTTTTGGGATGCGAAAGGAGCACCGGGAACCCTTTCCTGTTGGAGAAGGGAAAGGGACCTTCATCTGGAGCTGAGCAGAGGAAAACGGGTCTCCTCTTGAGTGGTGGCGGGTCCCTCGGTGTTCCTCTCGAGTGGGGACGGGTGGGTCAGGGCACTTCCTTGGTCACAGAAAGTGTTGAAGGAGCCTTTCGAGGTCCAAAAGGGAAGGGGTTATTTCCACCGAGATGCCGCAGTTGAAAAGGGCCTCACCTCGCCTACAGGGGAGAAGCTTTTGGTTTTTCAAGAGCTGCGGTGGGGTACTCAGGGACCCGACCCTGCGGCCTCAGGAGAGGCCAGTCTCCGTGCCAGTTGCCAGACGCCTCTGTGGATTTCTCCCCAGTCATCCCTGGGTGCTCAGGCCTCGTCTGGTGCTGATGCGGGAGCTGGAGCTTGCCTTGCCCATGCTGAAATATGTCTTGAGGGTCCCCTGGACCCCCAAAGCGGGTCAGGTCTCGTCTCGCCGAGACGGGCACATCTGCTTGCCTTCCCAGCTGCAGCAGTTAGGTCAGGCTCCCCGTAGAGGGGACACAGGCATCGGGGGCATGCCCTCGAGGTACCCCAGGGCTGTCACAGATGCTAGTATGTCGGGAGTCAAGCCTCTGTGTACCATTCGAGACAGTGCAGGGCAGTCGGTTTCATCTGGAGTGGACGAGGAATTTGGGCATCTTGGGTAATGGTGGCCCAAACCCTGAGGCTCCTCCCGACTCTCCTGCTGACAGCGCATCTGCTTGGGATGACAAGGGAGCGGAGGGAACCCTTTCCCGACGGAGCAGGGAAAGGGACCCTCATCTGGAGCTGAGCAGGGGAAAATGGGCCTCCAACTGAGTAGCGGGGGCACCCTCTGGTTTCCTCTCTAGTGGGGACAGGTGGGGTGGTGCACTTCCTTGGTCCAGCAGCGTGTGAAGGAGCCTTTCGAAGTCCAACAGGGAAGGGGTGATTTCCCCCGAGATGCCGCAGCGTACAAGGGCCTAACCTCTCCTGCGGGTCCTCTTGAGTTACGACGGTGACCTCAGGGGCCTGCCCCTGTGGCCTCAGGAGAGGCCAGTCTCCATGCCAGTTGTCAGGCGCCTCTGGGGATTCCTCCCCTGTCATCGCCGGTCCTCAGTACACGTCTGGTGCTGAGGCGGGAGCCTGAGCTTGCCTCACCCACGCTGACATATTTCTTGAGGTTCACCTGGAGCCTCACAGTGGATCAGGCCTCGTCTGGCCAGAAGAAGGGCACATCTGCTTGCCTCTCCAGCTGCAGCAGCAGGATCAGGAAACACATCCAGCAGACACAGGGATCTGTAGATGCACTGGATGTACCCCAGGGCTGTCACAGATGCCAGTGGGTCGGGAGTCAAGCCTCAGGGTGACAATCGAGGCAGTGCAGGGCAGTCAGGTCCATTTTGAGTGGAAGAGGCAATTGGGAGCCTTGGGGAATGGGGTTCCGAAACCTGTAGCTCCACCCGACTCTCCTGCTGCCAGTGCCTCCTCTTGGGAAGCGAAGGCAGTGCCGGGAACCCTTTCCCGACGGAGCAGGTAGGGACCCTCATCTTGAGCTGAGCAAAAGAAATCGGGGTTCCTCGAGTCACGGCGGGACCCTTGTGGTTCCTCTCGAGTGGGGAGGGGTGGGGCGAGGCTCTTCCTGAGTCACAGCAAGGGTGTAAAGGAGCCTTTCGAGGTTCAAGAGGGACGGGATGATTTCCCCCAGGATGCCACAGCAGAGAAGGACCTCACCTCGCCTGCACGGGAGAAACTTCTGGTTTTTCTCGAGTTGCGTCGAGGTCCACTCAAGTTACGATGGGGACCTCAGGGACCCACCCCTCTGGCCTCAGGAGAGGCCAGACTCTGTATCAGTTGCCAGGCGCGTCTGTGGTTACACCCGTAGTCGTCGCCGTGTCCTCAGGCCTCGTCTGTTGCTGAGGCAGGAGCCTGGGCTTGCCTTGCCCATGCAGACATAGGTCTTGAGGTTCCCCAGGAGCCCCCACAGCGGTTCAGGCCTCTTCTCGCCAGGAGTCGGGCACGTCTGCTTGCCTCCCCAGTGGCAGCAGCAGGGTCAGGCTCCCCGTCGAGTGGACACAGGGATCTGGGTCTCGTCCTGGAGGTACCCCAGGGCTTTCACAGGTGCCAGTGGGTCGGGAGTCAGACCTCGGGGTAACAGTCGAGGCAGTGCAAGGCAGTCAGTTCCATCAGGAGTGGACGGTTCATTTGGGTGTGTTGGGGAATGGTGGCCTGAACCCTGAGGCTCCTCCGGACTCTCCTGCTGCCCGTGCCTCCTCTTGGAATGCCAAAGGAGTGCAGGGAACCCTTTCCGACGGAGCAGGGAAAAGGACACTCATCTGGAGCTGAGCAGCGGAAACGGAGCTCCTCATAAGTTGTGGCGGGACCCTTGGGGTTCCTCTCGAGTGGGGACGGTTGGGATGGGGCACTTCCTGTGTCAGAGCAAGGGTGTGAAGGAGCATTTTGAGGTCCAAGAGGGAAGGCGTAATTTCCCCCGAGATGCAGCAGCAAACAAGGGCCTCACTGCGCTTGCAGGGGTGAAGCTTCTGGTTTTTCTCGAGTTGTGGCAGAGACCTCTCTAGTTACGATGGGGACCGCAGGCACCGGCCCGTGTGGCCTCAGGAGAGGCCAATCTCTGTGTCAGTTGTCAGGCGCCTCTGGGGATTCCTCCCCAGTCGTCACTGGGTCCTCAGTCCTCATCTGGTGCTCAGGCGGGAGCATGAGCTTATCTCGACCATGCAGACATAGGTCTTGAGGTTCCCCTGGAGCCCCCACAGGGATTCAGGCCGTATCTCGGCAGGGGACGGGCACATCTGCTTGCCTCCCCAGCTGCAGCAGCAGGCTCAGTCTCCATGACGAACGGACACATTGATCTGGGTCTTGCCCTGGAGGTACCCCAGGGCTTCCACAGGTGCCAGGGTGTCGGGAGTCAAACCTCGGGGTAACAGTCAAGGCAGTGAAGGGCAGTCAGTTCCATCTGGAGTGGATGCTTCATTTGGGTGTCTTGGGGAATGGCGGACTGAACCCTGAGGATCCTCCCGACTCTCCTGCTGCCATCACCTCCCCTTGGATTGTGAATGGAGCGCTGGGAACCCTTTCCCAATGGAGCAGGAAAGGGACCCTCATCTGGAGCTGAGTAGAAGAAACTGGGGCTAGTCATGAGTCGCTGTGGGACTCTTGGGGTTCCTCTCGAGTGGGGACGGGTGGGATGGCTACTTCCTGGGTCTCAGCAAGAGTGTAAAGGGGCCTTTCGAGGTCCAAGAGGGAAGGGGTGATTTCCTCAGAGACACCGCAGCGAACAAGGGCTTCACCTCGCCTTCAGCGGAGAAGCTTCTGGTTTTTCTCGAGTTGCAGCTTGGACGACTCGATTTACAACGGGGACCACAGGGACCCACCCCTGTGGCCTCAGGAGAGGCCAGACTCCATGCCAGTTGCCAGGCGAGTCTGGGGATTCCTCCTCTGTTGTTGACGGTTCCTCAGGCCTCATCAGGTGCTGAGACAGGAGCCTGAGCTTGCCTCGCCCATGCTGACATAGGTTTTCAGGTTCCCCTGGAGCCCTCACAGGGGGTCAGGCCTCGACTCGCCAGGAGATGGGCAAATCTGATTGCCACCCAGCTGCAGCAGCAGGGTCAGGCTCCCGGTCGAGCAGACACAAGGATCTGTGACTAGCCCTGGAGATACCCCAGGGCTGTCACAGGTGCCACTGGGTTGGGAGACAAAAATCAGGGTGACCGTCGTGGCAGTGCAAGGCAGTCAGGTCCATCTGGAGTCGACGAGGCATTTGGGAGACTTGGGGTATAGTGGCAGGAACCCTGAGGCTCCTCCCGGCTCTCCTGCTCTCAGGGCCTCCTCTTGGGGTGCGAAAAAGGCGCCGTGCACCCTTTTCCAACGGATCAGGGAAATGGACCCTCATCTGGAGCTGAGCAAAAGAAAACGGGGCTCCTCATGAGGCGCGGTGGGAACCTCGAGGTTCCTCTCGAATGGGGACGGGTGGGTCGGGGCACTTCCTCGGTCACAACAAGAGTGTGAAGGAGCCTTTCAAGGTCTAACAGGGAAGGGGTGATTTACCCCGAGATGCCACAGTGGACAACGGCCTCACCTCGCCTGCAGGCGAAAAGCTTCTGGTTTTTCTCGAGTTGCAGCTGGGTCCTCTCACTTAACGACAGGGACATCAGGGACTCGCCCCTGTGGTTTCAGGGGAGGCCTGTCTCCATGCCAGTTGCCAGGTGCCTCTAGGGATTCCTCCCCAGTCATCGACAGGTACTCAGGCCTCGTCTGGTGCTGAGGCGGGAAACTGATCTTGCCTCGCCCATGCTGACATAGGTCTTGAGGTTCCCCTTAAGCCCCAAAGGGGATCAGGCCTCGTCTCGCCAGGAGACGGGCATGTCTGCTTGCCTCGCCAGCTGCAGGAGCAGGATCAGGCTCCCTGTCGAACGGACACAGGGATCTGGGGCTTGCCCTCGCTGTACCCCAGGGCTGTTACACGTTCCAGTGAGTCGGGAGTCAAGCCTCAGGATGACAATCGAGGCAGTACAGGGCATTCCAGTCCATCTGGAGTGGCAGAGGCTTTTGAGTCTCTTGGGCAATTGTGGTCGGAATCCTGAGGTTCCTCCCGACTCTCCTGCTGCCTGCGCCTCCTTTTGGGATGCGAAAGGAGCACCAGGAACCCTTTCCCGTCGGAGAAGGGAAAGGGACCCTCATCTGGAGCTGAGCAGAGGAAAACGGGTCTCCTCTTGAGTAGCGGCGGGACCGTCTGGATTCCTCTCCTGTGGTGACTTGTAGGGCAGGGCAATTCCTGGGTCACAGCAAGGGTGTAAAGGAGCCTGTCGAGATCCAAGAGGGAAGGGGTGATTTCCCCCGAGATGCTGCAGAGGTAAGGGCTTCACCTCTCCTGCAGGGGAGAAGCTTCTGGTTTTCTCGAGTTTCGGCGGGGTCCTCTCGAGTTATGACGGGGACCACAGGGACCCCCACCTGTGGCATCAGGAGAGGCCAGTCACTGTGCCAGTTGCCAGGCGCCTCTGGGGATTCATCCCAAGTTGGCGCCGGGTCCTCAGGCCTCGTCTGGTGCTGAGGTGGGAGCCTGAACTTTCCTCGCCCATGTTGACTTAGGTCTTGAGGTTTCCCTAGAGCCTCCATAGGGGATCAGGCTTCGTATCGCCCAGAGATGAGAACGTCTGCTTGCCACCAAGCTGCAGCAGCAGGCTTAGGCTCCCTGTCGAGCGGACCCAGGGATCTGGGGCTTGCCCTCGAGGTACCCCAGGGCGGTAACACGTGCCAGTGGGTTGGGGGTCAAGCCTCGGGGTGACAATCGAGGCAGTGCAGGGCAGTCAGGTCCATCTGGAGAAGACGAGGCATTTGGTAGTCTTGGGTAAGGGTGGCACCAATCCTGAGGCCCCTTCCGGCTCTCCTGCTGCCAGGGCCTCCTCTTGGGATGCAAAGGGAGTGCGGGTAATCTTTCTCAACGGAGCAGAGAAAGGGACCCTCATCTGGAGCTGCATAGGGGAAAACAGGGCTCCTCATGAGTCGCAGTGGGGCCCTCGGTGTTCCTCTCGAGTGGGGACTGGTGGGTCAGGGCACTTCCTTGGTCACAGAAAGTGTTGAAGGAGCCTTTCGAGGTCCAAGAGAGAAGGGGTTATTTCCACCGAGATGCTGCAGTAGAAAAGGGCCTCACCTCGCCTGCAGGGGAGAAGCTTTTGGTTTTTCAAGAGTTGCAGCGAAGTCCTCAGGGACCTGCCCCTGTGGCCTCAGGAGAGGCCAGTCTCCGTGCCAGTTGCCAGGCACCTCTGGGAATTTCTCCCCAGTCATCCCTGGGTCCTCAGGCCTCTTCTGGTGCCGATGCGGGAGCTGGAACTTGCCTCGTCCATGCTGAAATATGTCTTGAGGTTCCCCTGGAGCCCCCAAAGTGGGTCAGGATACGTCTCGCCAGGAGATGGGCACATCTGCTTGCCTTCCCAGCTGCAGCAGCTAGGTCAGGCTCCCTGTAGAGCGGACACAGGCATCTGGGGCATGCCCTCGAGGTACCCCAGGGCTATCACAGATGCTAGTATGTTGGGAGTCAAGCCTCTGAGTAACAATCGAGGCAGTGCAGGCCAGTCAGGTCCATCTGGAGTGGACGAGGCATTTGGGTGTCTCGGGGAATGGTGGCCCAAATCCTGAGGCTCCTCCCGACTCTCCTGCTGCCAGCGCCTCCTCTTCGGATGCCAATGGAGCACTGGTAAACCTTTTGCTACGGATCAGGGAAAGGGACCCTCATCTGTAGCTGCACGGCAAAAAACAGGTATCCTCATGAGACGTGGCGGGACCTTCGGGGTTCCTCTCGAGTGAGGACAGGTGGGTCGGAGCACTTCCTGGATCACAGCAAGGGTGTGAAGGAGACTTTCCAGGTCCAAGAGGGAAGGGGTGATTTCCCCCGAGATGCCGCAGCAGACAAGGGCCTCACCTCGCCTGCACGGGAGAAGCTTCTGGTTTTTATCGAGTTGTGGCGGAATCCTCTGGTTACAAAGAGGACCTCAGGGACCCACCCCTGTGGCCGCAGGAGAGGCCAGTCTCCATGCCAGTTGCCAGGTGCCTCTGGGGATTCCTCCACAGTCGTCGCCGTGTCTTCAGGCCTAGTCTCGTGCTGAGGCGGGAGCCTGAGCTTACTTCGACCTTGCTGTCATAGGTCTTTAGGTTCCCCTGGCCCACCACAGGGCATCTGGCCTCATCTCTCTAGAAGACGGGCATGTCTGCTTGCTCCCCAGCTGCAGCAGCAGGGTCAGGCACCCCGTCGAGCAGACACAGGTATCTGGGGCTTGCCCTGGAGGTACCCCAATGCTGTCACAGTTGTCAGTGGGCCTGGAGTCAAGCCTCGGGGTGACAATCGAGAAAGTGAAGGGAAGTCCATCTGGAGTGGCCCAGGCATTTCGGGCTCTTGGGGAATGGTGGGCCGAACCCTGAGTCACCTCCCGACTCTCCTGCTGCCAGCGCCTCATCTTGGGAAGCCAAAAGCGCGCCAGGAAACCTTTCCTGACGTAGCAAGGAAAGGGAGCCTCATCTGGAGCTGCCCACGGGAAATTGAGCTCCTCATGAGTCGTGTTGAGACCCCCGGGATTCCTCTCCAGTGGGGATGGGTGGGGCGGGGCAGTTCCTGGGTCACAGCAAGGGTGTGAAGGAGGCTTTCGAGGTCCAAGAGGGTAGTGCTGATTTCCCCCGAGATGCTGCAGCAGAAAAGGGCCTCACCTCGAGTGCAAGTGAGAAGCTTCTGGTTTTTCTTGAGTTACGATGGGGTCCTCTAGAGTTACAATGGGGACCTCAGGGCCCCACCCCTGTGGCCTCAGGAGAGGTCAGTCTCCATGCCAGTTGCCAAGCCCCTCTGGGGATTCCACCACAGTCGTCGCCGGGCCTTCAGGCCTTGTCTGGTGCTGAGGGGGGAGCCTAAGCTTGCCTCGCCCATGGTAACATAGTTCTTAAGATTCCCCTGGAGCCCCCAAAGGGGGTCAGGCCTTGTTTCGCCAGGAGATGGGCACATCTGCTTGCCTCCCCAGCTGCAGCCGCAGGGTCAGGGTCCCCGTCGAGCTAACACAGGGATCTGGAACTTGTCCTGGAGGTACCCCAGTGCTGTAACAAATTCCAGTGTGTCGGGTGTCAAGCCTCAGGGTGACAATCAAGACAGTGCAGAGCAGTCAGATCCATTTGGAATGGACGATGCAATTGGGGGTTGTAGGGAATGGTGGCCCAAACCCTGAGGCCCCTCCCGACTCTCCTGCTGCCAGGGCCTCCTCTTAGGATGCCAAGGGAGCGCAAGGACCCTTACCCGATGGAACAGGGAAAGCGTCCCTCATCTGCAGCTGCACAGGGGAAAACTGGGCTACTCATGAGTCATGGCAGGACCCTCAGGGTTCCTTTCGAGTGGGGACATTTGGAGAGGGGCACTTCCTGGGTCACAGCAAGGGTGTGAAGGGGCCTTTCGAGGTCCAAGAGGGAAGGGCTGGTTTTCCCCGAGATGCCGCAGCAGACAGGGCCTCACCTCGCCTGCAGGGGAGAAGCTTCTGGTTTTACTTGATTTGCGGCGGGGTCTTCTCGAGTTAAGACGGGGACTTCAGGGACCCGCCCCTGTGGCCTCAGGAGAGTTCAGTCACTGTGACAGTTGATAGACGCCTCTGGGGATTCCTCCACTGTCTTCACCGGGTCTTCAGGCCTCGTCTGGGTCTGAGGCAGAAGCCTGAGCTTGCCTTGCAAATGCTGACATAGGTCTTGAGTTTCCAGTGGAGCCCCCACAGGGTGTCAGGCCTCGTCTCGCCAGAAGACGGGCAGGTCTGCTTGCCTCCCCAGCTGCAGCAGCAGGGTCAGACACCCTATCGAGCGGACACAGCAATCTGGGGCTTTCCCTGGTGATACCCCAGGGCTGTCACAGGTGCCATTGGGTCTGGAGTCAAGCCTCAGGGTGACAATCGAGGCGTTGCAGGCCAGTCAGGAACTTCTGACGTGGATGATACATTTGGGGGGCTTGGGGAAAGGTGGCCCGAACACTGAGGCTCCTCCCGACACTCGTGCTGCCCGGGCCTCCTTTTGGGATGCCAAGGGAGTGCCGGGAAACCTTTCTCAATGGAGCAGGGAAAGGGACCCTCATCTGGAGCTGCACAGGTGAAAACGGGGCTCCTCATTAATATTGAGGGACCATCGAGGTTTCTCTCTTGTAGGGATGGGAGGGGCGTGGCACTTCCTGGGTCACAGAAAGGGTGTGAAGGAGCCTTTTGAGGTCCAAGAGGGAAGGGGTGATTTCAGCCAAGATGCCCCATTGGACAAGGGCCTTACCTCGCCAGCAGGGGAGAAGTTTCTGGTTTTTCTCGAGTTGCGGCGGGGTCTTCTCGAGTTACGACAGGGACCTCAGTGACCGCCCCTGTAGCGTCAGAAGAGGCCAGTCTCTGTGCCAGTTGCCAAGCGCCTCTGGGGATTCCTCCCCAGACGTCGCCGGGTCCTCTGGCCTCGTCTGGTGCTGAGGCGGGAGCCTGAGCTTGCCTCGCCCATGCTGACATAGGTCTTGAGGTTACCCTGGAGCACCGACAGTGGTTCAGGCCTCGTCTCCCCAGGGGATGTGCACCTCTGCTTGCTACCCAGCTGCTGCAGCATGGTCAGGCTCCCCGTCGAGCGGGCACATTTATCTGGGTCTTGCCATGGAGGTACCCCAGGTCTTTCACAGGTGCCAGTGGTTCAGGAGTCAAGCCTTGGGGTTACAGTCGAGGCAGTGCAGGGCAGTCAGTTCCATCTGAAGTGGAGGAGACATTTGGGGGTCTTGGTGGCCCGAACCCGGAGGCTCCTCCTGACTCTCCTGCTGCAAGCGCTTCCTCTTGGGATGCCAAGGGAGTGCCGTGAACCCTTTCCCAATGGAGCAGGTAAAGGGACCCTCATCTATATTTAAGCAGAAGAAAACGGGGCTCCTCATGAGTCACAGCAGGACCCTCGGGGTTCCTTTCGAGTGGGGAGGGTTGCCACGGGGCACTTCCTTGGTCACAGCAAGGGTTTGTAGGAGCCTTTTGAGGTCCACGAGGGAAGGGGTGATTTCCCCCGAGATGCCGCAGTGGACAAAGACTTCACCTCACCTGCAGGGGAGAAGCTTCTGGTTTTTCTCGAGTTGCGGCGGGGTCCTCCTGAGTTACGATGGAGACTTCAGGGACCCGCCCCTGTGGCCTCAGGAGTGGCCAGTCTCCGTGCCCGTTGACAGGTCCCTTGGGGATTCCTCCCAAGTCGGCGCTGGGTCCTCAGGCCTCGTCTGGTGCTGAGGCGGGAGATTGAGCTTGCCTCACCCATGCTGACATAGGTCTTGAGTTTCTCCTTGACCCCCCACAGGGGGTCAGGCCTCGTCTCGCCAGGAGATGGGTACATCCGCTTGCTTCCTCAGATGAAGCAGCAGGGTCAGGTGCCCCATCGGGCAGACACAGATATCTGGGGCTTGCCCTAGAGGTACCCCAGGGCAGGCACAGGTACCAGTCGTTCAGGAGTGAAGCCTCGGGGTGACAATCGAGGCAGTGCAGGGCAGTCAGATCCATCTGGAGTGGACGAAGCATTTGGGTGTCTTGCGGAATCGTGGCCCGAACCCTGAGGCTCCTCCCGACTCTCCTGCTAGCAGCGCCACCTCTTGGGATGCCAAGGGAGCACCGGGAAACCTTTCCCGATGGAACAGGGAAAGGGACCCTCATCTGGAGAGGCTCAGGGGAAAATGGGGCTCCTCATGAGTTGCGGAGGGACCCTCGGGTTTCCTCTTGAGTGGGGACCGGTGGGTCAGGCACTTCCTGGGTCAAAGTAAGGGTGTGAAGGAGCCTCTCGAGGTCCAAGAGGGATGGGTTGATTACCCCTGAGATGCCAAAGCAGACAAGGGCCTCACCTCGCCTTCAGGGGAGAAGCTTCTGATTCTTCTCGAGTTGCTGCGGGGTCCTCTAGAGTTACGACGGGGACCTCAGGGACCCGCCCCTGTGGCCTCAGGAGAGGCCAGTCTCCATGCCAGTTGCCAGGCGCCTCTGGTGATTCTCCCCAGTCGATGCCAGGGCCTCAGGCCTCGTCTGGTGCTGATGTGGCAGCCTGAGCATGCCACGTCCATGCTGACATAGGTTTTGAGGTTCCCCTGAAGGCCCCACAGGGTTCAGCCCTCGTCTCGCTTGGAGACCGGGCACGTATGCTTGCCTCTGCACCTTCAGTAGCAGGTTCAGGTTCCCCGTAGAGTGGACACAGGGATCTGGGGCTTGCCCGGGAGGTATCCGAGGGCTGTCACAGGTGCCAGTGGGTCGGGAGTCAAGCATCGGGGTGACAATTGAGCCAGTGCAGGGCAGTCAGGTCCATCTGGAGAGGAGGAGGCAATTGGATTTCTTGGGGAATGGGCGCCCTAACCCTGAGGCTCCTCCCGACTCTCCTGCTGCCAGCGCCTCTTCTTAGGATGCCAAGGAGCACCGGGAACCCTTTCCCTACTGAGCAGGGAAAGGACCATCTGGAGCTGCGCAGTGGAAAACGGGGCTTCTCCTGATTCTCGGCGGGACCCTCAGGGATCCTCTCTGGTGGCGGCGTGTGTGGAGCGGCACTTCAGGGGTCACAGCAAGGTTGTGAGGAGCCTTTCGAGGTCCAAGAGGGAAGGGGTGATTTGCTCCTATATGCTTCATTGGACAAGGGCCTCACCTCGCCTACAGGGGAGAAGCTTTTGGTTTTCTCGAGTTGCGGCGAGGTCCTCTCGAGTTAAGATGGGGAACTCAGGGACCCGCCCCTGTGGCCTCAGGAGAGGCCAGTGTCCGTACCAGTTGCCAGGCACCTCTGAGGATTCCTCCACAGTCGTCGACGGGTCCTCAGGCCTCTTCTGGTGCTGAATCGGGAGCCTGAACTTGATCGCCCATGCTGACTTAGGACCTGAGGTTCGCCTGGAGCCCCCACAGTGGGTCAGGCCTCGTCTCACCAGGAGACGGGCACGTCTGATGCCTCCCCAGCTGAAGCAGCAGGCTCATGCTCCCCGTCGACCGGACACATGGGTCTGGGGCTTGCCCTGGAGGTACCCCAGGGCTGTCACAGGTACCAGTGGATTGGGAATCAAGCCTCAGGGTGAAAATCGAGGCAGTGCAGGGCAGTCAGGTCCAACTTGAGTGGACGAGGCATTTGGGAGTCTTGTGTAATGGTGGCCCGAACCCTGATGCTCCTCCCTACTCTCCTTCTTCCAGCACCTCCTCTTGGGATGCCAAGGGAGCACTGGGAACCCTTTCGCGATGAAGCAGGGAAAGGGACACTCATCTGGAGCTGTGCAGTTGAAAACGGACTTCCCCAGTCGTCGCCGGGTCCTCAGACATTTTCTGATGCTGAGGCGGGATCCTGAGCTTGCCTCTTCCATGCTGACATAGGTCTTGAGGTTACCATGGAGCCCCACAGTGGTCACGCCTCCTCTCTCCAGGACACGGGCACGTCTGCTTGCCTCCTCAGCTGCAGCATCAGGATCAGACGACACGTCGAGGCTTGCCTGGAGGTACCCCAAGGCTGTCACAGGTGCCAGTGGTTCGGGAGTCAAGCCTCGGGATGACAATCGAGGCAGTGCAGGACAGTAAGGTCCATCTCCAGTGGACGAGGCATTTGGGTGTCTTGGGGAATGGTGGCCCGAAACCTGAGGCTCCTCCCGACCCTCCTGCTAGCCGCGCCACCTCTTGGGATACCAAGGGAGCACCGGGAAACCTTTCCCGATGGAACAGGGAAAGGGACCCTCATCTGGAGCTGCGCAGGGGAAAACGGGGCTCCTCATGAGTCGCGGCGTGTCCCTACTGGTTCCTCTCGAGAGGGGACGGGTGGGACGGGGCACTTCCTGGGTCAAAGCAAGGGTGTGAAGGAGCCTTTCGAGGTCCAAGAAGGAAGGGGTGATTTGCTCCTATATGCTTCATTGGACAAGGGCCTCACCTTGCCTGCAGGGGAGAAGGTTCTGGTTTTCTCGAGTTGCGGCGAGGTCCTCTCGAGTTAAGACAGGGAACTCAGGGGCCCGCCCCTGTGGCCTCAGGAGAGGCCAGTCTCCGTACCAGTTGCCAGTCGCCTCTGGGGATTCCTCCACAGTCGTCAATGGTCCTTATATCTCGTCTGGTGCTGAGTCGGGAGCCTGAGCTTGATTTCCCATGCTGACTTACAACTTGAGGTTCACCTGGAGCCCCCAGAGTGGGTCAGGTCTCATCTCGCCAGGAGAAGGGCATGTCTGCTTGCCTCCTCAGCTGAAGCAGCAGGCTCATGCTCCCCGTCGACCGGACACAGGGATCTGGGGCTTGCCCTGGAGGTACCCCAGGGCTGTCACAGTTACCAGTGTGTCGGGAGTCAAGCCTTGGGGTGACAATCGAGGCAGTTCAATGCAGTCAGGTCCATCTTGAGTGGACGAGGCATTTGGGGTCTTGGGGAATCGTGGCCCAAATGCTGAGGCTCCTCCCATCTCTCCTGTTGCCAGCGCCTCCTCGTGGGATGCCAAGGGAGCACCGGGAACCCTTTCATGACAGATTAGGGAAAGGGACCCTCATCTGGAGCTGCGCATGGGTAAACGGGGTTCCTCATGAGTCGATGCAGGGCCCTCGTGGTTCCTCTCGAGTGGGGACGGGTGGGGGCGGGGGCAATTCCTGAGTCACAGCAAGGGTGTGAAGAGCTTTTCGAGGTCCAAGAGGGAAGGGATGATTTCCCCCAAGATATGGCAGCAGACAAGGGCCTCACCTCACCTGAAGGGAGAAGCTTCTGGTTTTTCTCAAATTGCGACTGGGTCCTCTGGACTTACCACGGGGACGTCAGGGACCCACCTCTGTGGCCTCAGAAGAGACCAGTATCCGTGCCAGTTGCCAGGCACCTCTGGGAATTCCTCCCCAGTCGTCACCGGGTCCTCAGGCCTCGTTTGGTGCTGAAGCGGGAAACTGAGCTTGCCTCGCTCCTGCTGACATAGGTCTTGAGTTTCCCCTGGAGCCCCTTCAGGAGGTCAAGCCTCGTCTTGCCACGATACAGGCAAGTCTGCTTGCCTCCCCAGCTGCAGCAGCGGGGTCAGGCCCCCTTTGAGAGGACACAGGGATCTGGGGCTTGCACTGGAGGTACCCCAGGGCTGTCACAGCTGCCAGTGGGTCGGGAGTCAAGCCTCGGGGTGACAATCGAGGTCGTGCAGTGCAATCATGTCCATCTGGAGTGGATGAGGCATTTGGGGGTCTTAGTGAATGGTGGCTGAAACCCTGAGGCTACTCCCGACTTCCTGCTGCCAGTGCCTCCCCTTGGGATGCCAAGGGAATGCCGGGAAATCTTTCCCGATGCAGCAGGGAAAGGGACCCTAATCTGAGGCTGCCCAGGGGAAATTGGGGCTCCTCATGAGTCGCGGCGGGACCTGTGGGTTTCCTCTCGAGTGGGGACAGGTGGGTCGGGGCAATCCTGGGTCACAGCAAGGGTGTGTAGGAGCCCTTCAAGGTCCAAGAGGGATGGGGTGATTTCCCCTGAAATGCCACAATGGACGGGGCCTCACACCGCCTACGAGGGAGAAGCTTCTGGTTTTTCTCGAGTTGAGGCGGGGTCCTCTTGAGTTACGATGGGGACCACAGGGACCCACAACTGTGGCCTCAGGAGAGGCCAGTCCCCGTATCAGAGCCAGGCGCCTTTGGGGTTTCCTCCCCAGTCATCGCAAGGTCCTCAGGCCTCCTCTGGTGCTGAGGCGGGAGCCTGAGCTTGCCTCTCCCATGCTGACATAGGTCTTGAGGTTCCCCTGGATCCCCCACAAGGGGTGAGGCCTCGTCTTGCCAGGAGACGGGCATGTCTGCTTGCCTCCTCAGCTGCAGCAGCAGGGTCAGGCTCCCCGTCGATCAGAAAGAGCGATCTGGGGTTTTCCGTGGAGATACCCCAGGGCTGTCACAGGTGCCAGTGGGTCAGGAGTCAAGCCTCGGGGTGACAATCGGGCAGTGCAGGGCATTCAGTTTCATCTGGAGTGGACGAGGCATTTGGGGGTTTGGGGAATGGTGGCCTGATCCCTCAGGCTCCTCCCGACGCTCCTGCTGCCAGCGGTGCCTCCTGGGATGCCATGGGAGCGCCGGGAACCCTTTCCCGAAGGAATAGGGAAAGGGACCCTCATTTGGAGCTGTGCAGGAGAAAACGGGGCTCCTCATGAGTCGCGACGGGACCCTCGGGGTTCCTCTTGAGTGAGTACAGGTGGGGCGGGGCACTTCCTGGGTCACAGCAAGGGTGTGAAGGAGCCTTTCCAAGTCCAAGAGGGAAGGGGTGATTTTCCATGAGATGCCGCAGCAGACAAGGGCCTCACCTCTCCTGCAGGTGAGAAGCTTCTGGTTTTTCTCAAGTTGAGGAGGAGTTCTCTCGAGTTACGACGGGGACCTCAGGGACCCGCCCCTGTGGTCTCAAGAGAGGCCAGTCTCCGTGCCAATTGACAGGTGCCTCTGGGGATTCGTCCTCAGTCTTCATTGGGTCCTCAGGCCTCATCTGGGTCTGAGTAGGGAGCCTGAGCTTGCCTCGCCCATGCTGACATAAGTCTTGAGGTTGCCCTGGAGCACCCACAGGGGATCAGGCCTCATCTTGCCAGGAGACGGGCATGTCTGCTTGCCTCCTCAGCTGCAGCAGCAGGGTCAGACTCCCCGTCGAGTGGACAGGGGGATCTGGGTCTTGCCCTGGAGGTACCCCAGGGCTGTCACCGGTGCCAGTGGGACAGAAGTCAAGACTCGGTGTGACATTAGAGGCAGTGCAGGGCAGTCAGTTCCATCTGGAGATGACGAGGCATTTCGGGGTCTTGGGGAATGGTGGCCCGAACCCTGAGCCTCCTCCCGACTCTCCTGCTGCCAGTGCATGCTTGTGGGATGCCAATGGAGTGCCGGGAACCCTTTCCCGATGGAGCAGGGAAAGGGACCCTAATCTGGAGCTGAGCAGAAGAAAACGGGGCCCCTCATGAGTCGCGTCGGGACCGTCGGTGTTCCTCTCGAGTGGGGTCGGGTGTGGCAGGGCACTTCCTGGGTCAAAACAAGGCTGTGAAAAAGCCTTCCGAGATCTAAGAGGGAAGGAGTGATTTCCCCCGAGATGCCACAGCGGACAAGGACCTCACCTCGCCTGCAGGAGAGAAGCTTCTGGTTTTTCTCTACTTGAGGCACTGTCCTCTCGAGTTACGATTGGGACCTCAGAGTCCCGTCCCTGTGGACTCAGGAGAGGCCAGTCTCCGTGCCAGTTGCCAGGCGCCTCTGGGGATTCCTCCACAGTCGTTGCCGGGCCCTCAGGCCTCGTCTGGTGCTGAGGCGGGAGGCTGAGCTTGCCTCGCCCATGCTGACATAGGTCTTGAGGTTCTCCTGTAGCCCCCAAGGGGGCCAGGCCTCAATTTGCCAGGAGACAGCACGTCTGCTAGCCTCCCCAGCTGCCCCAGCAGTGTCACGCTCCCCATCGAGTGGACACATGGATCTGGGGCTTGCCCTGGAAGTGCCCCAGGGCTGTCACAGCTGCCAGTGGGTCAGGAGTCAATCCTCGAGATGACAATCGAGGCAGTGCTGGGCAGTCATGTCCATCTGGATTGGACGAGGGAGTTAGGGCACTTGGCAAATGGTGTCCCGAACCCTGAGGCTCCTCCCTAATCTCCTGCTGCCAGCACCTCCACTTGGGATGCCAAGGGAGAGCCGGGAACCCTTTCGCGATGGAGCAGGGAAAGGGACCCTCATCTGGAGCTGTGCAGGGCAAAACGGGGCTCCTCATGAGAAGGGGCAGGACCCTCGGTGTTCCTTTAGAGTTGGGTCGGGTATGGCGGGGCACTTCCTGGGTCAAAACAAGGCTGTGAAAAACCCTTCCGAGATCCAAGAGGGAAGGAGTGATTTCCCCCGAGATGCCACAGTGGACTAGGGCCTCACCTCGCCTGCAGGGGAAAAGCTTCTGTTTTTTCTCGAGTTGCTGCAGGGTCCTTTCTAGGTACGACGGGGACCTCAGGGAACAGCCCCTGAGGCTTCAGGAGAGGCCAGTCTCCGTGCCAGTTGTCATGCGCCTTTTTGGATTCCTCCCCAGTCATCACCACGTCCTCAGGCCATGTCTGGTGCTGAGGCGGGAGGCTGAGCTTGCCTCGCCCATGCTGACATAGGTCCTGAGGTTCCCCTTGAGCCCATACAGGGGGTCTGACCTCATCTCGCCAGGAGGCGGGCACGTCTGCTTGCCTCCCCAGCTGCAGCACCAGGGTCAGTCTACACATCGAGAGGACACAGGGATCTGGGGCTTGACCTGGAGGTACCCCAGGGCTGTCACAGGTGCCAGTGGATCAGGAATCAAGCCTCAGGGTGACAACCAAGGCAGTGCAGGGCAGTCAGGTCCATCTGGAGTGGACGAGTCATTTGTGGGTCATGGGAAATGGTGGCCCAAACCCTGAGGCTCCTCCCAACTCTCCTGCTGCCAGGGTCTCCTCTTGGGATGTGAAGGGAGCGCCGGGAACACTTCCCCGACAGAGCTGGGAAATGACCATCATATGGAGCTGAGCAGAAGAAAATGGGGCTCCTCATTAGTAGCAGTGGAACCATTGTGCTTCCACTCCAGTGGGGACGGGTGGGGTGGGGCACTTCCTGGGTCACAGCAAGTCTGTGAATGAGCCTTTCAGGTTCAAGTGGGAAGGCATGATTTCCCCTGAGATGCTCCAGCGAACAAGGGCCTCACCTCGTCTGCAGGGGAGAAGCTCCTGGTTTTTCTCGAGTTGTGTTGGGGTCCTCTCAAGTTACAACGGGAACCTCAGGGACCCACCCCTGTGGACTCAGGAGAGGCCAGTCTCCATGCCAGTTTCCAGGCGCCTCTGGGGATTCATCCCCATTCATCGCCAGGTCCCCAGGCCTCGTCTGGTGCTGATGCAGGAGCCTGAGCTTGCCTCGCCCATGCTGAAATAGGTCTTGAGGTTCCTCTGGAGCCCCCACAGGAGGTCAGGACTCCTCTCGCCAGGAGAAGGGCACGTCTGCTTGCATCTCCAGCTGCAGCAGCATGGTCAGGCACCAGTCGAGCGGACACAGGGATCTGGGAATTGCCCTGGAGGTACCCCAGGGCTGTCTCAGTTGCCATTGTGTCAGGAGTCAAGCCTCGGGGTGACAATCGACGCAGTGCAGGGCAGTCAGGTCCACTTGTAGTGGACGAGGCATTTTCGTTTCTTGGGGAATGGTGTCCTGAACCCTGAGGCTTCTCCCAACTCTCCTGCTTTCAGTGCCTCCTCTTGGGATTGGAAGGCTGCCCCAAGAATCCTTTCCCGATGGAGCAGGGAATGGGACACTAATCTGGAGCTCACAATATAAAATGGAGCTCCTCATGAGTAGCGGCGGGACCCTCGGGGTTCCTCTCGAGTGGGGACAGGTGGGGCAGAGAACTTCCTAGGACACAGCAAGGTTGTGAAGGAGCCTCTCAAGGTCAAAAAGGAAGGGTTGATTTCTCACGAGATGCCGCAGCGGACAAGGGCCTCACCTTGCCTGTAAGGGAGAAGCATCTGTTTTTTTTTTTAAGTTGCGGCGGGGTCCTCTCAAGTTATGACAGGGCCCTCAGGGACCTGCCACTGCGGACTCAGTAGAGGCCAGTCTCCGTGCCATTTGCCAGGCGCCTCTGGGGATTCCTCCCCAGTCGCCAGTTCCTCAGGCCTCGTCTGGTGCTGAGGCAGAAGCCTAAGCTTGCCTCGCCCATGCTGACATAGGTCTTGAGGTTCCCCTGGAGCCCCACAGTGGGTCAGGCCTTGTCTCGTCAGGAGACGGGTACATCTGCTTACCGCCCCACCTGCAGCAGTAGGGTCAGGCACCCCGTCGAGCAGACACAGGGATCTGGGCCTTGCCCTCGAGGTACCCCAGGGCTGACACATGCGCCAGTGGGTCAGGAGTCAAGTCTTGGTGTGACAATCGAGGCAGTGCAGGGCAGTCATTTCCTTCTGGAGTGGACGAGGCATTTGGGGGTCTTGAGGAATGGTGGCCCGAACCCTGAGGCTTCTCCCTACTCTCCTGCTGCCAGCGCCTCCTCTTGGGATGCGAGGGGAGAGCCAGGAACCCTTTCCCTATGGAGCAGGGAAATGGACCTTCATCTGGAGCTGAGCAGGGGAAAACTGGGTTCCTTCTGAGATGCGGCGGGACCCTTGGGGTTCCTCTCGAGTGGGGACAGGTGGGTCTGGAACTTCTTGGGTCACGGCAAGTGTGTGAAGGCGCCTTGGAGGTCCAAGGGAAGGGGGTATTTCCCTTGAGATGCTGCTGCGAACAAGAGCCTCACCCCGCCTGCAGGGGAGTATCTTCTGGTTTTTCTCAAGTGCGGCGGAGTAGTCTCAAGTTACTACAGGAATCCAGGGACCTGCCCCTGGTTTCTCGGGAGATTCCAGTCGCCATGACTGTTGCCTGGCGCCTCTTGGGATTCCTCCCCAGTGGGTCCTCAGTCCACGTCTGGTGATGAGGCCAGAGTCTGAGCTTGACTTGCCCGTGCTGACATAGGTCTTGGGGTTCCCCTGGCAGTCCACAAGGGAGTCAGGCTTATTCTCGCCTGGAGATGTGCAAGGCTGCTTGCCTCCCCAGCTGCAGCAGCTGGCTCAGGCTCACCATCGAGCGGACACAGGGATTGACGGCTTGCCATCATGTAACCCCAGTGATGTCACACGTGCCTGTGTGTCAGAGGGCGAGTCTCGGGGTGACAGTCGGAGCAGGTCAGGGCAGTCAGGTTCATCTGGGGTGCATGAGGCATTTGTGGGACTTGGGAAATTGTGGCCTGGCCCCTGATGCTCCTGCAGACACGCCTGGTGCAAGCGCCTCCTCTTGGGATTCGAGGGGAGAACCGGGAACCCTTTCCCAATGGAGCAGGGAAATGGACCCTCTTCTGGAGCTAAGCAGGGGAAAACAGGGCTCCTCCTGAGCCGCAACGTGACCCTCAGGGTCCCTCCGAGTGAGGATGGTGGGGCGGGACACTTCTTGGGTCACAGCAAGCATGTGAGGGAGCCTTTCGAGGTCGAAGAGGGAAGGGGTGATTTCCCCTGAGATGCCGCCATGGACAAGTGCCTCACCAGGCTTGCAGGGGAGAAGCTTCTGGGTTTTCTCGAATTGTGGTTGGATTGTTTGTTTTGGTTGTTCGCCATGGTTATCGTCTTTTTATTTTGGTCAATTGCCATGGTTACCGTCTGTTGAAGTTTGGGCAAGAAGAAGAAGAAGAAGAAGACGAAGAAGAAGTCATGATAAGAGCCTTAAGTCACGTTACAAAACACTTGTCATGATAAGTGACTTATGTCACGATATAATACACTTGTTACGATAAGTGACTTATGTCGTGATATAAAACACTTGTCACTCTAAATGACTTATGTCGCGATAGTGGCTTATGTCACGGTATAAAACAATTGTCACGATAGTGACTTATGTCACGATAAGTGACTTATGTTGCAATATAAAACACTTGTCGCAATAAGTGACTTAATCATGATATAAAACACTTGTCGCGATAAGTGACTTAAGTCACGATATAAAATACTTGTCGTGATAAGTGACTTATATTGTGATATAAAAAACTTGTCGCGATAAGTGACTTATGTCGCGATAAGTGACTTATGCCCCGATATAAAACACTTGTCGTGATCAGTGACTTATGTCGTGATAGAAAACACTTGTCACGATTGTCAATATAAGTGACTTATGTTGCGACAAATGACTTATGTCGCAATGTAAAACACTTGTCACGATAAGTGACTTATGTCGCAATAAATGACTTATATCATGATATAAAACACTTATCACGATGAGTGATATGTCGCGATATAAAACACTTGTCATGATAAGTGACATACGACACGATATAAAACACTTATTAGGATAAGTGACTTATGTCTCTATATAAAACACTTTCATGGTATGTGACTTATGTCGTTATATAAAGCATTACATAAGTATCTTATCATGACATAAGTCACTTATGATGACATATCATAACAAGTGTTTTATATCATGACAAGTGTTTGTTTTTTTATTCTTATTATTAAAATTATGGGTTTATGCATATGGTCCGAAGAGGCATTATTCTTATAATTAAAATTATTGTTTTGTTAAAATTTTTTTTGATTTGCTTTAAAATTAGGATCATTTTTTGTAAAAGTAATTGTAGGTTATTAAAATGAAAATTAAAGCAGGAATAGAGGAATTAAAATTTTTTTTAAAGTTAAAAAAGAGAAAAAAAAAAGAAAAAACGCAGAATGATCGTAAAGATAGTAAAGATATATCTAGAACTTTCTCTGGTGTTGTGTGCACTGTGGGGTCATTTCACTTTTGGATCGTTCCTTGGTCTGGCTTATATTTCTCAAACTATAGGCCCCTTCCTATGTAGTCCGTACTAACGACAGGGGTTTAATCTATTGTACCTGTCACTTCCAAGGCCGTTCCCTCTGTTTTAGCTTCTTCTCTTTGCTGGTCTCTTCAGTGTCTGATTTTTGCCCTCACACAAGGGTTGTGGTGGATAACACTTTTTTTAGGCTCACTTGTTCAGTCGCACTGTGGGAGGGAGGGACACTGCAAAAAATAAGCATGGCATCTGCTCGCAGTGTCTCAGCCGCACTGGGCCTGCCGCAGCTCACAGCGCACACAGCTCAGGCTCTAGGTTGCCCCGCCAGGTACTGTCTGAAGCCGGCCCTGGGCTGCATGCACCTCCCAGATCTAAGCCGTTCATGTTCAGGCACTCAGGCAGTCCTCAGATATGCAGACTCCATTGGGCCTCCGTTTTGTGCCCTTCTCAGGTCCAAGTAGCTCAGGTGTTTGGCAAGCACTGTTGCTGTGGCTTATCACCTCTCCCATCCCTTCTGATCAGTTCTGGGTGTACAACTGGTGCACCTTTAT
>SJYF01001169.1:224133-248085 GCA_006410515.1 Procapra przewalskii
GGATGATGACTGTCCAGAACCCCAAGAAGTCTTAATTAGCAAAGAAGTCTGCTAGCAGATTGGTAGATAATGTCTCTCTGGGGCTTCTATTGTCCTTTTCCGGCCCTTCTGGCTCTGGCTGCTTGTCACTGGAGGGAGATGGTCTGCAGCCGACTAATTCTGTTCAATCCTTTGTTCTCTGAGCTGTCCTGGCAGTGTCTTATGTTAGAGCTTTTTGCATGGTAGCTATCCCACAGTCTAGTTTGCTAGCCCAAGTTAGTTCGCTCTGGTTACCCTTGGGGCATTCAGGTCCAATGCTTAAGAAGCAATGCTGCCCACGCCTCCCTGCCCAGCCCCTACTTGGTAGTGGCAGATGCAGGCGTCTGTGCTGCTTCGACACTGGGGAAGTTACTGTTGGCTCGTAATATGTGGTTTTAATGATTTATTTATTTTTCATCCCTGTGATTTTGCCCTCTGTGCTTCCAAGACTCACCACAGACTCAGCAGCCAGAGTGTTTCTTGGTGTTTGGAAACCTATCTCTTTTTAAGACTCCCTTCCCAGGACGGAGCTCCCTCCCTACCTTTTGTCTCTGTTTTTGTCTTTTATATTTTTTCCTACCTGTGTTTGAAGACAATGAGCTGCTTTTCTGTGTGCCTTATGTCCTCTGCTGGTGTTCTGAAGTTGTTTTGTGGAATTTACTCAGCGTTAAAATGTTCTTTTGATAAATTTGTGAGGGAGAAAGTGGTCTCCCCGTCCAATTCTGCCATTTTAGGACCACCCAGATCAGAACCTCTCCTGTTGCCTCAGGGTGGTCTAGTCTCCTTTTAAATTGTGATACAGTGCATGGAATTGCTCTCAAGTCACTGCAAGGGAAAGGGCCTGATCTTGCATTGAGTTGGAATCTAGTGTTACTTCTCAAGTTGCAGCCTGAAGCTTCGGCTTCCTCTCGAGTTGCAACGGGGACCTCAGGGTACCTCCCGTCTTCCCTGATTTTAATCAAGTCTCCTTTCGAGGTGTGAGGGTTGGGCAGGATTGCCCTCAAGTCACCGAGGAGGAAATGGGCCTTATCGCATTGAGTGGGAAGTCTTGTGGTGTTCCTCGAGTTGCAGCGGGAAGCTTTGGGTTGCTTTCGAGTTTTCAGGTGGACCTCAGTGAGCCTCTTATTATTGCCTCAGGGATGTCAGGCCTCCTTTCAATTTGTGAGGGCCACCTAAGTATTCCTCGCCAGTCGCCTAGGGGTTATAGGAGTTGATTTCAGGATGAGGCGGGATTCAGTGTTCCTTTCCAGTTGTGACAGGGATCTCGGGGTTCCTATTGAGTTTCAACAGGGGAGTCAGCCCTCGCCACGTGTGGAAGTATGGAACTTGATTTCCTACTGAGCAAAATGTGTGTCAGGCCTCCTGTCGAACTGAGGTGGGGATGTGGGTCTTTTCATAGAGGTACATCAGGGGAGTCAGAGTTCCATTCAGGTGGTGAAGGCATACTCAGGGTTCCATTCAAGTCTGTTTAGGGGAGTCAGGCCTTATCTCGAATTGAGGACGTACTCACTGTCCTTTCAACTTGCAGAAAGAATCTCGGGCTTCCACTAGGGTTTCAATAGGTGAGACAAGCCTTCTCTTTAGATATGAGGGAACATTGAGATTCTTCTCAAGATGAAGCTGAGGAATCGGCCCTCAGTTGAGATGAGGTAGTGAACATGGGGCTCTTCTCGATTTGTTGTGGGTTAGTGAGATGGCAACGAGTATTGTGGATAGTCTCTTAAGTGGCTCAAAAGAGTCGAGCCTCCTTTCCAGTTTCGAGAGGGAACACGGAGTTGCTCTCGAGGCACTGTAGAGGAAAAGATACTAATCTTGCTTACAGGCAGGAATCTCATGGTTTCTCAAGTTGCTGCCAGAAGTTTGGGGTGCCTCTCCAGCTGAACAGACACCTCAGGGGAACCTCTTGTGAGGCCTCAGGGAAGTCAAGTCTCTTTTCAAGTTGCAAGGAGGAGCAGAGGGTTGCTCTCAACTCACTGCAGGGGAATCAGGCCTCATCTCGCATTCAGAGAAGAATCTTGTGATGTTTCTCAAGATGTGGCGGGAAGACACAACGGGGCTCCTCTAGTTTTGACGTGGTCTTCTGGGAGCCTGGCATGCTGCCTCAGGCATGCCAGGCCTCCTTTCAGGTTCTGAAGGCCACTTCGGGATGCCTTTGAGTCGCTGAAGGGATATATGCTCTCATTTCAGGGTGGGGCGAGAGTCAGGCTTGCTCTCCAGTTGTGACAGGGATCTCGGGCTTCCTATTGAATTTCAAAAGGGAAGTCAGGCCTCGGCTCGTGTTGAGACATGGTACTCCACTTTCCAGTCAAATTGGAAAAAGGGGTGTCAGGCCTTCTGTTGAATTGACATGGGGAATTTTGGCTTTTTGTAGAGGTGCAACAGGGGTGTCAGACCTCCCTTCGTTTTCTTAGGGGATACTCAGGGTTCCGTTTCAGTCTTTTCAGGGGAATGAGGTTTTATCTTGGATTGAGGGGGAAATAGTTGTCCTTTTGACTTGAAGTAGGAACAATAGGGAAGACAAGCCTCCACTTGAGGTGTTAGCAGAAAGTTGGGATTCCTCTGAGTTGAAGCAGGAGAATCGGTGCTAATCTCGAGATGAGGTTGGGAAAACAGGGCTCTTTTCACGTTGTGGCGTGAAACTCATGGTTCCTCTCAAGTGGTGATGGAAATCTCAGGGAACCTCTTGAACTGTGTAAAGGGATTCAAGCCTCTTTTTGCGTTTCAAAAGGGGATAGTGGATTGCTCTTGAGGCGCTGCACTGGAAAAGTGCCTTATCTCTCATTTGCAGTGGTGGCAGTGTTAGGGGATCTTGTTTTACTCGACTTCCAATGAAAAGATTGAGGTTCCTCTAGATTTCTGAAGGTGAACCTAGGGAACCTCGCGTGTCTCCTCAAGGAAGTCAAGTCTCCTTTCAAGTTGCAAGGTGGTGTGTGGCATTGCTCTAGAGTCACTGAAGGGGCAACTGGCCTCATTTTTCTCTGAGGGATTTATCTCTTGGTGTTTCTCAAGTTGCATTCTAAAGCTTTGGTTTACTCTCAAGTTGTGATGGAGAACTCAGGGAACCTCTCATGTTGCCTCAGGGTAGTCTAGTCTCCTTCTGAGTTGCAATGAGGTGTGAGGAATTGCTCTTGAGTGACTACAGGGGAATGGGCCTCATCTCACGTTGGGTTAGAATCTCATGGTGTTTCTCAAGTTGTGACCTGAATCTTCAGGCTCCTCTCGAGTTGTGACAGGAATCTCAGGGTAGCTCTCATGTTGCCTGAGTTTAGTCATGGCTCCTTTCGTGGTGCGAGGGTTAGACAGGATTTCTCTCAAGTCACTGAGGGGAAAATGGGCCATAAACTGCATTGAGGGGAAATTCCTCTCCGCCACAGCGGACAAGGGCCTCACCCAACCTGTAGAAGAGAAGCTTTTGGTTTTTCCCGAGTTGCGGTGGAGAAACCAGGGACACGCCCCTGTGGTCTCAGGAGAGGTCAGTCTCCGTGCGAGTTATGAGGTGCCTCTGTGGATTTCTGCCCTGTTGTCACCGGGTAGTCAGGCATCGTCGGATGCTGAGGCCTGAGCCTGAGATTGCCACGCCCGTGCTTGCCTTGCCCGTGCTGACATAGGTCTTGGGGTTCCCCTGGAGCCCCCAGAGTGCAGGCAGCCTCGTCTCGCCTGGAGATGTGCACGGATGCTTTCCTCCCCAGCTGCAGCCACAGGCTCAGCTTCCCCGTCGAGCAGACACAGGGATCTGGGTCTTGCCCTCGAGGTACCCCAGGGCTGTCACACCTGCCAGTGTGTCGGGAGTCGAGCCTTGGGGTGACAGTCAAGGCAGGGCAGTGCAGTCATGTTTATCTGGAGTGGACGTGGCATTTTGGGGTCCTGGTGAATGGTGGCCAGAACCCTGATGCTCCTGTGACACTCCTAGTATGAGCGCCTCCTCTTGGGATGCCACTGGACACCAGGAAAACTTTCCTGATGGAATAGTAAAAGGGACCCTCATCTGAAGTTGAGAAGTGTAATACGTGGCTCCTCTTGAGTCCTGGCAGGACCCTCGGGATTCCTCTTGGCGGGACGGGTGGGGCAGCGCCCTTCTTGGGTCACACAAGGGTGTGAAGGAGCCTTTCGAGGTCCAAGAGGGAAGGGGTGATTTCCCCCGAGACACCGCAGCAGACAAGGGCCTCACACTGCCTGCAGGGGAGAAGCTTCTGGTTTTCCTCGAGTTGCGTCGGGGTCCTCTAGAGTACGACTGGGACCACAGGGACCCACCCTTGTGGCCTCAGGAGAGGCCAGTCTCCGTGCCAGTTGCCAGGCACCTCTGGGGATACCTCCCCAATCGTCAACGGGTCCTCAGGCCTCGTCAGGTGCTGAGGATGGAGACTGAGCTTGCCTCGCCAGTGATGACATAGGTCTTGGGATTCCCTTGGAGCCCCCACTGTGGAGTCAGGCCTCGTCTCCCCTGAAGATGTGCACGGTCGTTTGCCTCCCCAGCTGAAGCAGCAGGCTCAGGGATCTGGGTCTTGCCCTCGAGGTACCCCTGGGCTGTCACACGTGCCAGTGTGTCAGAGTTGAGCCCCGGGGTGACAGTTGAGGCAGGGCAGGACATTCAGGTTCATCTGAAGTGGACGAGGCATTACGGGGTCCTGGGGGATTGTGGCCCGATCCCTGATGCTCCTCTGGAACCACCTGGTGTGAGCACCTCCACTTGGGATGCGAGGGGAGTGCTGGGAATCCTTTACTGACAGAGCAAGGAAAGGGTCCCTCATCTGAAGCTGAGCAGGGGAAAACGGGGCTCCTCCTGAGTCACGTAGGTACCATCTGAGTTCCTCTTGAATGGGAACGGGTGGGGCGGGTCACTTCTTGTCTAAGAGCATGGTTGTGAAGGAGCATTTCGAGGTCCAAGAGGGAAGGGGTGATTTCCCCCGAAATGCCAAATTGGACAAGGTCTTCACCCCGCCTGGAGGGGAAAGCTTCTGGGTTTTCATGAGTTACAGTGGGGTCCTTTCGAGTTAAGACATGTACCCCAGTGACCCGCCTCTGTGGCCTCAGGAAAAGCCAGTCTCCGTGCCTATTGCCAGGCGCCTCTGGGGATTCCTCCCCTGTCGTCGCCAGGACTCCAGTAGTGCTGAGGTTGGAGCCTGAGCTTGCCTCTCCAGTGTTGACATAGGACTTGGGGTTCCCCTGGAGCCCCCACAGAGGAGTCAGGCCTCATCTCGCCTGGAGATGTTCACAGCCGCTTGCTTCCCCAGCTGCAGCAGCAGGCTCAGGCTACCCATAGAGTGTACACAGGGATCTGGGGCTTGCCATCGAGGTACCCCAGGGCTGTCACACGTGCCAGTGTGTTGGGAGTCGAGCCTCGGGGTGACAGTGGAGGCAGGGCAGGGCTGTCAGGTTCATCTGTAGTGGACGAGGCATTTGTGGGTCTTAGGGAATGGTGGCCCGACACCTTATGCTCCTCCCGATCTTCCTGGTGTGAGCGCATCTTCTTGGGTTGTGAGGGGAGCATCAGGAAACCTTTCCCGACAGATCAGGGCAAGGGACCCTCATCTGGAGCTGAGCAGGTGTAAACGGGGCTCCCCTGAGTCGTGGCAGGACCCTCGGGAATCAACTTGAGTGGGGAAGGTTGGGGCGGGGCAATTCTTGGGTCACAGCAAGTGTATAAAGGAACCTTTCCAGGTCCATAGGGAAGTGCTGATTTCCCCCGAGACACTGCAGAGGACAAGGTCCTCACATCGCCTGCAGGGGAGAAGCTTTGGTGTTTCTCGAGTTACGGCAGGGTCCTTTTGGGATAACTCATGGATCCCAGGGATCCACACTTGTGGCCTCATAAGAGGCCAGTCTCCGTGCCAGTTGCCAGGCGCCTCTGGGGATTGCACCCCAGTCATCACTGTGTCCTCATGCATCATTTGGTTATGAGGCTCGAGCCTGAGGGAGCCTCGCCCGTGCTGACATAGGTCTTGGGGTTTCACTGGAGCCTTCACAGGGGAGTCAGGCGTCATTTCTCCTGGAGAAGTGCATGGCCACCTGCCTCCCCAACTGCAGCAGCAGGCTCAGGCTCCCCATCGAGTGGACACAATGATCTGGTCCTTGCCCGCGAGGTACACCAGGGCTTTCACACATGCCAGTGTGTCGGGCATGGCATGGCATTCAGGTTCACCTGGAGAGGACGTGGCATTTGGGGGTCTTGGGGAATGGTAGCCCAACACATGAGGATCCTCCCAACCCTCCTGGTGCGAGAGCCTCCACTTGGGATGCGATGAGAGTGTCAGGAACCCTTTCCCGACTGAGCAGGGAAAGTGACCCTCATCTACACTTTAGCAGGAAAAAACAGGGCTCCTCCGGAATCGCGGCCTGACCCTCAGGGTTCCTCTCCAGTGGGAACGGGTGGAGCGGGGCACTTTCTGGGTCTCAGCAAGGGTGTGAAGGAGCCTTTTGAGGTAAAAGTGGGAAGGGCTGATTTCTTCTGAGACAAGGGCCTGACACAGCCTGCAGGGGAGAAGCTTCCGGTTTTTATCCAGTTCCGGTGCGGTCCTCTCGAGTTATGACGGGGACCCCAGGGACCCGCCCCTGTGGCCTCAGGAGAGGCCAGTCTCCGTGCCAGTTGCCAGGCGCCACTGGGGATTCCTCCCCAGTCGTCGCTGGGTCCTCAGGCCTCGTCTGGTGCTGAGGCTGGAGCCTGAGCTTGCCTCGTCTGTGCTGAGAAAGGTCTTGGCTTTCCCCTGGAACCCCCACAGGGGAGTCAGGCCTCGTGTCGCATGGAGACGTGCACGGCCGATTGCCTCTGCAGTTGCAGCAGCAGGCTCAAGCTCCCCATCGAGCGGACACAGGGATATGAGATGTGCCCTCGAGGTACCACAGGGCAGTCAAACGTGCCAGTGTGTCGGGAGTCCAGGTTCGGGATGACAGTCGAGGTAGGGTGGGGCAGTCAGCTTCATCTGGAGTGGACGAGGCATTTGCGTGTCTTGGGTAATGGTGGCTGGACACCTTACGCTCCTCCCGACCATCCTGGTGTGAGCGCCTCCTCTTGGAATTCGAGGGGAGTGCCGGGAAACCTTTCCCGACGGAGCAGGGAAAGGGACCCTCATCTGGAGTTGAGCAGGGGAAAACGGGGCTCCTCCTGATCCGCGGCTGGATCCTCGGGGTTCCTCTCGAGTGTAAAAGGGTGGGGCGTGGAAATTCTTGGGTCACAGCAAGGGTGTGAACAGGCCTTTCCAGGTCCAAGAGGGAAAGGGTGATTTCCCCCGAGATGCCACAGCGAACAAGGACCTGATCCCGCCTGCAGGGAGAAGCTTCTGGTTTTTCTGGAGTTGCGGTGGGCTCCTCTCGAATTATGGCAGGAACCCCAGGGACCCGCCCCTGTGTCCTCAGGAGATGCCAGTCTCCGTGGCAGTTGCCAGGCCCCTCTGGGGATTCCTCCCCAGTCGTCGACGTGTCCTCAGGCCTTGTCTGGCGCTGAGGCCAGAGCCTGAGCTTGCCTCGCACATGCTGACATAGGTTTTGGGGTACCCCTGGAGCCCCCACAGGGGAGTCAGGCCTCGTATCTCCTGGAGACGTGCATGGCCTATTTCTTCCCCAGTTGCAACAGCAGGCTCAGGCTCCCCGTTGAGCATACACAGGGATCTGGGGCTTGCACTCAAGGTACCCCAGGGCTTTCACACGTGCCAGTGTGTCGGGTGGCGAGCCTCGGGGTGACAGTCGAGGCACGGCATGGCAGTCATGTTCATCAGGAGTGGACGTGGCATTTGGGGGTCTTGGGGAATGGTGGCCCGACACATGAGGATCCTCCCAAAACTCCTTGTGCGAGAGCCTCCTCTTGGGATGCGATGGGAGTGCCCAGAACCCTTTCCTGACTGAGCAGGGAAAGTGACCCTCATCTGAAACTTAGTAGGAAGAAACAGGGCTTCACCGGAGTCGCAGCCTGACCCTCGGGGTTCCTCTCGCGTGGGGACGGCTGGGGCGGGGCACTTTCTTGGTCTCAGCAAGGGTGTGAAGGAACCTTTCTCGGTACAAGAGGGAAGGGGTGATTTCCTCTGAAACACCACAGTGGACAAGGGCCTCACACTGCCTGCAGGGGAGAAGCTTCTGGTTTTTATGGAGTTGTGGTGGGCTCCTCTTGAATTATGATGGGGACCCCAGAGAGTGGCCCTTGTGGCCTCAGGAGAGGCCAGTCTCCGTGGCAGTTACCAGGCGCTTCTGAGGTTTCTTCCCCAGTCGTCGACGTGTCCTCACGCCTTGTCTGGCGCTGAGGCCAGAGCCTGAGCTTGCCTCACCCATGCTGACATAGGTTTTGGGGTACCCCTGGAGACCCCACAGGGGAGTCCGGCCTCCTCTCCTGGAGATGCGTACTGCCTCTTTCTGCCCCAGCAGCAGCATCAAGCTCAGGCTCATCGCTGAGCAGACACAGGGATCTGGGGCTTGCACTCGAGTTACCCCAGTGCTGTCACACGTGCCAGTGTGTCGGGAGTCGAGCCTTGGGATGATAGTCTAGGCAAGGTAGGGCAGTCAGGTTCATCTGGAGTGGACGAAGCATTTGGGGTTCCTGGGGAATGGTGGCACGACCCCTGATGCTCTGCCCAAGACACCTGGTGCAATCGCCTCATCTTGGGATGCGAGGGGAGCGCCTGGAACTCTTTGCCGATGGATCAGGGAAAGGACCTTCATCTGTAACTGAGCAGGGGAAAATGGCGCTCCTCCTGAGTCACGGTGGGGTCCTCGGGGTTCCTCTCGAGTAGGGACGGGTGGGCAGTGGCACTTCTTAGGTAAAAGCAAGCATGTAAATGACCCTTTCAAAGTCCAAGAGGGAAGGGGTGATTTCCCCCGAGACGCCTCAGCGGACAAGGACCTCACCCTGCCTGCAGGGGAGAAGCTTCTGGTTTTCCTCGAGTTGCGAAGGGGTCCTCCCGAGTTACGAAGGGGACCCCAGGGACCCGCCCCTGTGGCCTCAGGAAAGGCCAGTCTCCGTGCCATTTGCCAGGCGCCTCTGGGGACTCCTCCCCAGTCGTCGCAGGCTCCTCAGGCTTCGTCTGGTGCTAAAGCCAGAGCCTGAGCTTGCCTCCCCGGGCTGACATAGGTCTTGGCGTTTACCTGGAGCCCTCACGGGGTAGTCAGGCCTCATCTCGCCTTGAGACGTGCTCGGCCGCTTTCCTCCCCAGCTGCTGCAGCATGCTCAGGCTCCCCATTGAGTGGACACAGAGATATGGGGTTTTCTCTCAAAGTACCCCAGGGCTGACACACGTGCCAGTGTGTGGAGAATCGAGGCTCGGGGTGACAGTCGAGGTAGGGCAGGACACTCAGGTTTATCTGGTGTGGATGAGGCATTTGCAGGTCTTGGGGAATGGTGGCCTGACACCTGATGCTCATCCTGACCCTCCTGTTGCGAGAGCTTCCTCTTGGGATGTGATGGGAGCGCCGGGAAACCTTTCCCGACGGAGTAGGGAAAGTGACATTCATCTGCATCTTAGCAGGAAAAAACAGGGCTCCTCCGGATGTGCGGCCTGACCCTCGGGTTTCCTCTCGAGTGCGGATGGGTTGGGGGGGACTTTCTGTGTCTCAGCAAGGGTATGAAGGAGCCTTTCAAGGTACAAGAGGAAAGGGGTGATTTCCTCCAAGATGCCTCGGGGGACAAGGGCCTCACACCGCCTGCAGGGGAGAAGCTTCTGGTTTTTCTCGAGTTCAGGCAAGGTCCTCTCGAGTTATGACTGGGACCCCAGGAACCCACCCCTGTGTCCTCAGGAGAGGCCAGTTTCCATGCAGGTTGCCAGGCGCCACTGGGGATTCCTCCCCAGTCATCTCTGGGTCCTCAGGCCTCGTCTGGTGCTGAGGCGGGAGCCTGAGCTTGCCTCGCCCATGCTGACATAGGTCTTGGATTTCCCCTGGAGTCCACACAGGGGAGTGAGGCCTCGTGTCACATGGAGATGTGCAAGGCTGTTTGCCACCCCAGCTGCTGCAGAAAGCTATGTCTCCCTGTCAAGCAGATACAGGGATCTGGGGCTTGCCCTCGATGTACCCCATGGATGTCATATGGGCCAGTGTGTCACCCGACCCTCCTGGTGGGAGCACCTCCTCTTGGGATGCGAGGGGAGCACCGGGAACCCTTTCCAACGGAGCAGGGAAAAGGACCCTCATCTGGAGCTGAGCAGGGGAAAACGGGGCTCCTCCTGAGTCGCGACAGAACCCTCGGGGTTCCTCTTGAGAGAGAACGGATTGGGTGGGGCTCTTATTTGCTCACAGCAAGCGTGTGAAGGAGACTTTCGTGGTCCAAGAGGGAAGGGGTGATTTTCACCGATACGCCAGAGCTGACAAATACTCACCACGTGTGCAGGAGAGAAGCTTCTGGTTTTTCTCGAGTTGCCGCAGCATCCACTTGAGTATGCTGGGGAACCCAGGGACACGCCCCTGTGGCCTCAGGAGAATGCAGTCTCCTTGCCAGTTGCCAGGCGACTCTGGGGATTTCTCCCCAGTCGTTGCCAGGTCCTCAGGCCTCGTCTGGTGTTAAGGCCTGGGACTGAGCTTGCTTCACTTGTGCTGCCATAGGTCTTTGGTTTCCTTTGGAGCCCTTACAGGGGAGTCAGGCTTCATCTCACCTAGAGACGTGAATGGCCACTTAGCACCACAGCTGCAGCAGCAGACTCAGTCTCCCTGTCGAGCAGACACAGGGATCTGGGTCTTACCCTCGAGGTACCCCAGGGCTGTCACACTTGCCAGTGTGTCACTCGACACTCCTGGTGGGAGGGCCTCCTCTTGGGATGCGAGGGGATTACCAGGAACCCTTTCCCAACAGAGCAGGGAAAAGGACCCTCATCTGAAGCTGAGCAGGGGAAAACGGGGCTCTTCCTGAGTCACAATGGGACCCTCTGAGTACCTCTCGAGTGGGGACGTGTGGGGCTGGGCACCTTTTGGGTCACAGCAAGGTTATGAAGTAGCCTTTCTAGGTCCAACAAATAAGGGGTGATTTCCCCTGAGACGCCGCAGTGGACAAGTGCCTCAACCCACCTGCAGGAGAGAAGCTTCTGGTTTTACTCGAGTTGCTGCCGGGTCGTCTAGAGTTACGATGGGGACCCCAGGGACCTGCCAAAGTGGACTCAGGAGAGGCCAGTCTCCGAGCCATTTGCCAGGCGCCTCTGAGGATTCCTCCCTGGTCGTCGCCGGGTTCTCAGGCCTTGTCTGGTGTGGAGGCCGGAGCCTGTGCTTGCCTCTTCCGTGCTGACATACGTCTTAGGGTTCCCCTGGAGCCCTCACAGGGAAGTCAGGCCTCGACTCGCCTGGAGACACGTACGGCCGCTTGCCTCTCCAGCTGCAGTAGCAGGCTCAGGCTCCACGTCGAGCGGACAAGGGATCTGGGACTTGCCGTCGAGGTAACCCAGGGCTGTCACACGTTCCTCTGTGTCAGGAGTCAAGCCTAGGGGTGACAGTCGAGGCAGGGCCGGGAAGTCAGGTTCATCTGGAGTGGACAAGGCATTTGGGGGTCCTGGGGAATGGTGGCCCGATCACTGATGCTACTTCAGACCCTCCTGTTTCGAGCATCTCCTTTGGGATGCGAAGGGAGCACCGGGAAGACTTTTCCGACGGAGCAGGGAAAGGGACCCTCATCTGGAGCTGAGCAGGGTAAAACGGTCCTCCTCCTGAGTCACGGCAGGACCCAAGGGGTTCCTCTTGAGTGTGGACGGATGGAGTGGGGCACTTCTTGGGTCAGAGCAAGTGTGTGAAGGAGCATTTCATGGTCCACGAGGGAAGGGATGATTTCCTCAGAAACGCCGCAATGGACAAGGGCCTAAACCACCTCCAGGGGATAAGCTTCTGGGTTTTCTCGAGTTGCTGTGGGGTCCTCTCAAGTTACGACCGGGGCCCCAGGGACCCGTCCCTGTGGCCTCAGGAGAGGCCAGTCTTCATGAAAGTTACAAGGCCCTTCTGGGGATTTCTACCCAGGTGTCGTCAGGTCCTCAGGCCTCATCTGGTGCAGAGAACAGAGCCTGAGCTTGCCTCACCATGCTAACATAAGACTTGGGGTTAGTCCGGAGCCCCCACAGGGAATCAGGCCTCATCTTGCCTGGAGACTAGCATGGGTGGTTGCCTCCCCAGCTGCAGCAGCAGTATCAGGCTCACCGTCGAGTGGAGACAGGGATCTGGGTCTAGCCCTCGAGGTACCCCATGCATGTCACACGTGGTAAAGTGTAGGGAGTCGAGTGTCAGGGTTACAGTAGAGGCAGGGCAGGGCAGTCAGGTTCATCTGGAGTGAACGAGGCATTTGGGTTTCTTGGGGAATGATGGCCCGAAGCCTGATGCTCCTCCCGACCATCCTGGTGCGAGCGCCTCCTCTTGGTATGCAAGGGGATGGCCGGGAACCCTTTCCTGATGGAGCAGGGAAAGGGACCATCATCAGGAGCTGAGAAGGGGGAAAAGGGGCTCCTCCTGAGTCGCGGCGGGACCGTCGGTGTTTCTCTCGAGTGGGGACGGGTGGGGCGGGGCACTTCTTGCGTCACAGCAAAGGTATGAAGGAGCCTTTCGAAGTCCATTAGGGAAGGGTTGATTTCCCCAGAGACGCCCCAGTGGAAAAGGGCCTCAACACGCATGCACGGGAGAAGCTTCTGGCTTTTCTTGAGTTGCGGCTGGGTGCTCTTGAGTTACCATGGAGACCTCAGGGACCCGACCCTGTGGTCTAAGGAGAGACTAATCTCCGTGCCAGTTGCCAGGCACCTTTGGGGATACTTCCTCCATTGTTGTGGGGTCCCCAGTCCTCGTCTGGTTCTGAGCCTGAGCCTGAGCTTGCCTCGCCCATGCTGACATATACTTGGTCTTCCCCTTGAGCCCCCACAGGGGAGTCAGGCCTCGTCTCGCCTAGAGACGTGCACGGCCGCTTGCCTCCAAAGCTGCAGCAGCAGGTTCAGGTTTCCTGTTGTGTGGACACAGGGATCTGGGGCTTGCCCTAGAGATAACCCAGGGCTGTCACACGTGCCAGTGAGTCGCACTCAAGCCTCGGTTGACAGTCGAGGCAGGGCAGAGGAGTCAGTTTCATCTGGAGTGGACAAGGCATTTGGGAATCCTGCGGAATTGTGGCCCGACCCCTGATGCTCCTCCGATCATCCTGGTGCTAGCGCCTCCTCTTGGGATGCAAGGGGAGTGCCAGAACCCTTTCCCTACGGAGCTTGAAAGGGACCCTCATCGGGAGCTGAACAGGGGCAAACGGTGCTCTTCCTGAATTGCGGCCTGAACTTTGGGGTTCATCTCGAGTTGGGACGGGTGTGGCGGGGCACTTCTTGGGTCACAGCAAGGGTGTGAAAAATCCTTTCAACGTCCAATAGGGAAGGGGTGACTTCCCACGAGACGCCGCATTGGACAAGGGCCTCACCCTGCCTGCAGGGGGGAAGCTTCTGGTTTTTCTCGAGTTGCAGCGGGTCCTCACGAATTACAACAGGGACCACAGGGACCTGCCCCTGTGCCCTCATGAGAGGCCAGTCTCCATGCCAGTTGCATGCGCTTCTGCGGATTTCTCCCCAGTCATCACCAGGTCCTGAGGCCTCGTCTGGGGCTGAGGCCGGAACCTGAGTTTGCCTCGCCCAGGCTGACATTGGTCCTGGGGTTCCCCTGGAGACCCCACAGGGGAGTCAGGCCTCGTCTCGCCTGGAGACGAGCACAGCCGCTTGCCTCCCCAGATGCAGCAGCAGGCTCAGGCTCCCCATCTAGCGGACACAGGGATCTGGAGCTTGCCCTGGAGGTACCCCAGGGCTGTCACACTTGCCAATGTGTTGTGTTATGAGCTTGGTGCGACAATCGAAGCAGGGCAGGCCAGTCAGGTTCATCTGGAGTTGATGAGGCATTTGGGGGTCTTGGGCAATGGTGACCTGACCCCTGATGCTCCTCCCGAATGTCCTGGTGCGAGCAATTCTTCTATAGATGCGAGGGAAGCGCTGATAATTCTTTCCTGACAGAGCAGGGAACGGGACCCTCATCTGGAGCTGAGCAGGGGAAAACGGGGCTCCTCCTGATTTGAGTCATGACCCTCGGGGTTCCTCTCAAGTGGGGACGCATGGGGCGAGGCACTTCTTGGGTCACAGCAAGGGTGTGAAGAAGCCTTTCGAGGTCCAATAGGGAAGGGGTGATTTCCCACAAGATGTCACATTGGACAAGGGCCTCACCCCGCCTTCAGGGGAGGTGCTCTGGTTTTTCTAGAGTTGCGGAGGGTTTTCTCGAGTTATGACAGGGACCCCAGGAACCCACCCCTGTGGTATCAGGAGAGGCCAGCTTACCTGACAGTTGACAGGCGCTTCTAGGGATGCCTCCCCTGTCGTCACCCGGTCCTGAGGCCTCGTCTGGCACTGAGGCCGGAGTCTGAGTTTGCCTCGCCAATGCTGGCCTAAGACTTGGGTTCACCTGGAGCCCCCACAGGGGAGTCAGGCCTCATCTCACATGAAGAGATGCCGCTATGGACAAGGGCTTCACTACGCTTGTAGGGGAGAAGTTTCTGGGTCTTCTCGAGTTGAGGTGGGATTTTTTGTTTTGGTTGGTCGCCATGATCATCGTCTGTTTGTTTTGGTTGGTCACCACGGTTATCGTCTGGTTGTTTTGGTCGGTAGCCACAGTAACTGTCTGTTTGTTTTGGTCGGTCGCCATGATTACCGTCTGTTGAAGTTTGTGGAAGAAGAAGATGAAGAAGAAGAAATCATGATAAGTGACTTATGTCACGATATAAAACACTTGTCACGATAAGTGTCTATGTCACGATATAATACATTTGTCATGATAAGTGACTTTTGTCACGATATAAAACACTTGTCACGATAAGTGACTTATGTAGTGATAAGTGACTTATGTTGAGATATAAAACACTTGTCAGGATATGTGACTTATGTCCTGATATGAAACACTTGTCACCATAAAGTGACTCATGTCACAATATAAAACACTTTTCATGATATGTGACTTATGTCATTATATAAAACATGATATAAGTCACTCTTCATGACATAAGTCACTTATCATGTCATATCATGACAAGTGTTTTATATCGTGACAAGTGTTTGTTTTTTATTCTTCTTATCAAAATTATGGGTTTATGCATATGGTCAGAAGAGGCATTATTCTTATTATTAAAATTATTGTTTTGTTAATTTTTTTAATTTGCTTTAAAATTAGGATCTTTTTTTGGAAAAGAAACTGTAGGTTATAAAAACGAAAATAAAACCAGTAATAGCGGATTTAAAAAATTTTTAAAGTTAAAAAACAGAAGAAAAAGAAAAGAAAAAAAAAGAATGATCATAAAAATAGTAAAGATATATCTAGAACTTTCTCTTATGTTGTTGTGGGCACTTTGGGGTCAGTTCACTTTTCGATAGTTCCTTGATCTGGCTTATATTTCTCGATTTATGGCCACTTCCTATGTACTCCGTACTAACGATAGGGGTTTAAACTACTGCACCTGTCACTTCCAAGGCAGTTCCCTCTGTTTTAGCTTCTTACATTTGCTGGTCTCTTCAGTGTCTGGTTTTCGCCCTGACATAAGGGTTGTGGTGGTGGACACTTTTTTTAGGCTCACTTGTTCAGTCGCACTGGGGGAGGGAGGGACACTGCAAAAAATAAGCATGGCATCTGCTCACAGTGTCTCAGCCGCACTGGGCCTGCCCCGCTCACAGCGCACACAGCTCAGACTCTATATTGCCCGCCAGGTACTGTCTGAGGCTGGCCCTGGGCTGCATGCACCTCCCAGGTCTAAGGTGTTCATGTTCAGGCACTCAGGCAGTCCTCAGATATGTAGACTCCATTGGGCCTCCGTTTTCTGCCCTTCCCAGGTCCAAGTAGCTCAGGTGTTTGGCAAGCACTGTTGCTGTGGCTTATCACCTCTCCCATCCCTTCTGATCAGTTCTGGGTGTACAAATGGTGCACCTTTATGGGTGTACATCAAGCGGATGATGACTTTCCAGAACCCCAAGAAGTCTTAATTAGCAAAGAAGTCTGCTAGCAGATTGGTAGATAATGTCTCTCTGGGGCTTCTATTGTCCTTTTCCAGCCCTTCTGGCTCTGGCTGCTTGTCACTGGAGGGTGATGGTCTGCAGCCGACTAATTCTGTTCCATCTTTGTTCTGTGAGCTGTCCTGGCAGTGTCTTCTGTTAGAGCTTTTCGCGTGGTAGCTATCCGACAGTCTAGTTTGCTAGCCCAAGTTAGTTCGCTCTGGTTACCCTTGGGGCATTCAGGCCCAATGCTTAAGAAGCAGTGCTACCCACACCTCCCTGCCCAGCCCCCACTTGCTAGTGGCAGATGCAGGCGTCTGTGCTGCTTCTCCACTGGGGAAGTTACCGTTGTGCTCGTAATCTGTGGTTTTAATGATTTATTTATTTTTCCTCCCTGTTATGTTGCCCTCTGTGCTTCCAAGGCTCACCACAGACTCAGCAGCCAGAGTGTTTCTTGGTGTTTGGAAACCTATCTCTTTTTAAGACTCCCTTCCCAGGAAGGAGCTCCCTCTCTTCCTCTTTGTCTCTCTTTTTGTCTTTTATATGTTTTCCTACCTGTGTTCGAAGACAATGAGCTGCTTTTCTGTGTGCCTTATGTCCTCTGCTGGCATTCCGAAGTTGTTTTGTGGAATTTACTCAGCGTTAAAATGTTCTTTTGATGAATTTGTGAGGGAGAAAGTGGTCTCCCCGTCCTATTCTTTTGCCATTTTAGGACCACCCAGATCAGAACCTCTCCTGTTGCCTCAGGGTGGTCTAGTCTCCTTTTAAATTGTGATGCAGTGAATGGAATTGCTCTCAAGTCACTGCAAGGGAAAGGCCCTCATCTCGCATTGAGTTGGAATCTAGTGTTACTTCTCAAGTTGCAGCCTAAAGCTTTGGCTTTCTCTCGAGTTGCAACAGGGACCTCAGGGTACCCCTCATCTTACCTGAGATTATTCAAGGCTCCTTTCAAGGGGTGAGGGTTGGGCAAGATTTCTCTCAAGTCACTGAGGAGGAAATGGGCCTTATCACTTTGAGTGGGAAATCTTGTGGTGATTCTCGAGTTGCAGCAGGAAGCTTTGAGTTGCTTTCGAGTTTTGAGGGGGACCTCAGTGAGCCTCTCATTATTGCCTCAGGGATGTCAGGCCTCCTTTCAAGTTGTGAGGGCCACCTAAGGATTCCTCGCCAGTCGCCTAGGGGTTATAGTTGATTTCAGGATGAGGCGGGATTCAGGGTTCCTTTCCAGTTGTGACAGGGATCTTGGGGTTCCTATTGAGTTTCAAAAAGGGAGTCAGCCCTCACCATGTGTTGAAGTATGGAACTTGATTTCCTACCTAGCATAATGTGTGTCAGGCCTCCTATAGAAATGAGGTGGGGATGTGGGTCTTTTTATAGAGGTACATCAGGGGAGTCAGAGATCCATTCGAGTGGTGAAGGCACACTCAGGGTTCCATTAAAGTCAACGTAGGGGAGTCAGGCCTTATCTCGAATTGAGGACGTACTCACTGTCCTTTCAACTTGCAGAACGAATCTCGGGCTTCCACTAAGGTTTCAACAGGTGAGACAAGACTTCTATTTAGATATGAGGGAACATTGGGATTCTTCTCAAGATGAAGCCGAGGAATCGGCCCTCAGTTGAGATGAGGCAGTGAACATGGGGCTCTTCTCGATTTGTTGTGGGTTAGTGAGATGGCAACGAATATTGTGGATAGTCTCTTGAGTAGCTAAAAAGAATTGAGCGTTCTTTCCTGATTCGAGAGGGAACATGGAGTTGCTCTCGAGGCACTGCAGGGGAAAAGATACTAATCTTGCTTACAGGCGGGAATCTCATGGTTTCTCGAGCTGCCACCAGAAGTTTGGGGTGCCTCTCCAGCTGAAACAGACACCTCAGGGGAACCTCTTGTGAGGCCTCAGGGAAGTCAAGTTTCTTTTCAAGTTGCAAGGAGGAGCAGAGGGTTGCTCTCGACTTGCTGAAGAGGAATCGGGCCACATCTCGCATTCAGGGGAGAATCTCGTGATGTTTCTCAAGTTGTGGTGGGAAGCCACAACGGGGCTCCTCTCGTTTTGACGTGGTCTTCTGGGAGCCTGGCATACTGCCTTAGGCAAGTCAGGCCTCCTCTCAGGTTCTGAAGGCCACTTTGGGATGCCTTTTAGTCACTGAAGGGATATATGCTCTCGTTTCAGGGTGGGGCGAGAGTCAGGCTTGCTCTCCAGTTGTGACAGGGATCTCGGGCTTCCTATTGAATTTCAAAAGGGAAGTCAGGCCTGGGCTCGTGTTGAGACATGAAACTCCACTTTCCAGTCAAATTTGAAAAAGGGATGTCAGGCCTCCTGCTGCATTGACATGGGGGAAATTTGACTTTTTGCAGAGGTGCAACAGGGGAGTCAGACCTCCCTTCGTGTTTTTAGGGGATGCTCAGGATTCCTTTTGAGTCTTTTCAGGGGGATGAGGTTTTATCTTGGATTGAGGGGGAAGTTGGTGTCCTTGTGACTTGCAGTAGGAACCCCAGAATTCCTCTGGGTTTCCAATAGGGAGGACAAGCCTCCACTTGAGGTGTTAGCGGAAAGTTGGGATTCCTCTGAGTTGTAAGCAGGAGAATAGGTGCTAATCTCGTGATGAGGTTTGGAAAACGGGGCTCTTTTCGAGTTGTGGGGTGAAACTCATGGTTCCTCTCAAGTGGTGATGGGAATCTCGGGGAACCTCTTGAATGGGTAAAGGAATTCAAGTCTCTTTTGGCGTTTCAAAAGGGAATGGTGGATTGCTCTTGAGGCGCTGCACTGGAAAAGGGCCTTATCTCGCATTTGCAGTGGTAATAGTGTTAGGGGATCTTGTTTTACTCGACTTCCAATGAGAAGATTGGGGTTCCTCTAGATTTCTGAAGGTGAACCTAGGGAACCTCGCGTGTCTCCTCAAGGAAGTCATGTCTCCTTTCGAGTTGCAAGGTGGTGCGTGGCATTGCTCTTGAGTCACTGCAGGGCCAATTAGCCTCATTTTTCACTGAGGGATCTATCTCATGGTGTTTCTCAAGTTGCAGCCTAAAGTTTTGGTTTCCTCTCAAGTTGTGATGGAGAATTCAGGGAACCTCTCATGTTGCCTCAGGGTAGTCTAGTCCCCCTTTGAGTTGCAATGTGGTGTGCGGAATTGCTCTTGAGTGACTGAAGGAGAAAAGGCCTCATCTCACGTTGGGTTAGAATCTCATGGTGTTTCTCAAGTTGTGACCTGAATCTTCAGGCTCCTCTCGAGTTGTGACAGGGACCTCAGGGTAGCTCTCATGTTGCCTGAGTTTAGTCATGGCTCCTTTCGAGGTGTGAGGGTTAGACAGGATTTCTCTCACGTCACTGAGGGGGAAATGGGCCTTAAACTGCATTGATGGGAAATCTCTTGTCTGCGCAGCGGACAAGTGTCTCACCCCTCCTTCAGAAGAGAAGCTTTTGGTTTTCCTCGAGTTGTGCTGTGGACCCCAGGGACCTTCCCCTGTGGCCTCAGGAGAGTTCAGTCTCCGTGCAAGTTGCGAGAAACCTCTGGGTATTCCTCACCTGTCATCGCCGGGTCCTCAGGCCTCATCTGGTGCTGAGGCCGGATCCTGAGCTTGCCTCGCCCGTGCTGACATAGGTCTTGAGATTCCCCTGGAGCCTAGGCGGGGAGTCAGGCCTCATCTCGCCTGGAGACATGCACGGCCATTTGCCTCCCCAGCTGCAGCAGCAGGCTCAGGCTCCTCGTCGAGGGTACACATGGATCTGGGGCTTGCCCTCAAGGTAACCCAGGGCTGTCACACGTGGCAGTGTGTCGTGAGTCGAGCCTCGGGGTGACATTTGAGGCAGTGCAAGGCAGTCAGGTTCACCTGCAATGGACGAGGCATTTGGGGGTCTTGGGGAATGGTGGCGTACCCCTGATGCTCCTACTGACTCTCCTGGTGCCAGCGCCTCCTCTTGGAATGTGAAGGGAATGCTGGGAACCCTTTCCCGACTGAGCAGGTAGAGGGACCCTCATCTGGAGCTGAGCATGGGAAAACCGGTCTCCTGAGTTGCGTCGGGACCCTCGGGATTCCTCTCAAGTGGGGGCGGGTGGGTAGGGGCACTTCTTGGGTCACAGCAGGGGTGTGAAGGAGTCTTTCGATGTCCAAGAGGGAAGGGGTGATTTCCCCCGAGATGCCGCAGCGGACAAGGGCCTCACCAGGCTTGCAAGAGAGAAGCTTCTGGGTTTTCTCGAGTTGCAGCGGGATTGTTTGTTTTGGTCAGTTGCCTTGTTTACTGTCTGTTTGTTTCGGTCGTTCACCATGGTTACCGTTTGTTGAAGACTGGGGAAGAAGAAGAAGATGAAGAAGAAGTCACGATAAGTGACTTATGTCACGATATAAAACACTTGTCACGATAAGTGACTTATGTTATGACATAAAACACTTCTCACGATAAGTGACATATGTCACGATAAGTGACTTATGTCGCAATATATAACACTTTTCAGAATAAGTGACTTATGTCGTGATATGAAACACTTATCACGATAAAGTGACATGTCACGATATAACACACTTGTCACGACATGTGACTTATATCATGACATAAAACATGACATAAGTCACTTATCATGACATAAGTCAGTTATCATGACATATCATGACAAGTGTTTTATTTCATGACAAGTGTTTGTTTTTTATTATTATAAAAATTAAGGGTTTATGCATATGGCCACAAGAAGCACTATTCTTATTATTAAAAATTTTTAAATTTGCTTTAAAAATAGGATTTTTTGGAAAATTAATTGTAGATTATTAAAATGAAAATTAAAGGAGTAATAGAGAATTAAATTTTTTTAAGTTAAAAAGAGAAGAAAAAGAAAAGAAAGAAAGATATAATGGTCGTAGAAATTGTAAAGATATATCTATAACTTTCTCTGGTGTTGTTGTGGGCACTGTGGGGTCAGTTCACTTTTGGATTGTTCCTTGGTCTGGCTTATATTTCTCGATCTATGGGCCCCTTCCTATGTATTCTGTACTAACGATAGGGTTTTAATCTATTGCCCCTGTCACTTCCAAGGCGAATCCCTCTGTTATAGCTTCTTCCATTTGCTGGTCTCTTCAGTGTCTGATTTTCGCCCTCACACAAGGGTTCTGGTGGTGGACACTTTTTCTAGGCTCTCTTGTTCAGTCGCACTGTGGGAGGGAGGGACACTGCAAAAAATAAGCATGGCATCTGCTCGCAGTGTCTCAGCCGCACTGAGCCTGCCCCTGCTCACAGCGCACACAGCTCAGGCTCTAGGTTGCCCTGCCAGAAACTGTCCGAGGCTGGCCCTGGGCTGCATGCACCTCCCAGGTCTAAGGTGTTCATGTTCAGGCACTCAGGCAGTCCTCAGATATGCAGACTCCATTGGGCCTCCGTTTTCTGCCCTTCCCAGGTCCAAGTAGCTCAGGTGTTTGGCAAGCACTGTTGCTGTGACTTATCACCTCTCCCATCCCTTCTGATCAGTTCTGGGTGTACAACTGGTGCACCTTTATGGGTGTACATCAAGCGGATGATGACTTTCCAGAACCCCAAGAAGCCTCAGGTAGCAAAGAAGTCTGCTAGCAGATTGGTAGATAATGTCTCTCTGGGGCTTCTACTGTCCCTTCCGGCCCTTCTGGCTCTGGCTGCTTGTCACTGGAGGGTGATGGTCTGCAGCCTACTAATTCTGTTCCATCCTTTGTTCTCTGAGCTGTCCTGGCAGTGTCTTATGTGACAGCTTTTCGCATGGTAGCTGTCCCACACTCTAGTTTGCTAGCTCAAGTTAGTTCGCTCTGGTTACCCTCGGGACATTCAGGCCCAATGTTTAAGAAGCAATGCTGCCTGTGCCTCCCTGCCCAGCCCCCACTTGCTAGTGGCAGATGCAGGTGTCTGTGCTGCTTCTCCACTGGGGAAGTTACCGTTGTGCTCGTAATCTGCAGTTTATATTATTTATTTATTTTTCCTCTCTGTTATATTGCCCTCTGTGCTTCCAAGGCTCACCACAGACTCAGCAGCCAGAGTGTTTCTTGGTGTTTGGAAACCTATCTCTTTTTAAGACTCCCTTCCCAGGAAGGAGCTCCCTCCCTACCTCTTATGTCCCTCTTTTAGTATTTTATATTTTTTCCTACCTGTTTTCGAAGACAATGAGCTGCTTTTCTGTGTGCCTGATGTCCACTGCTGGCATTCTGATGTTGTTTTGTGGAATTTACTCAGCGTTAAAATGTTCTTTTGATGAATTTGTGAGGGAGAAAGTGGTCTCCCCGTCCAATTCTGCCATTTTAGGACCACCCAGATCAGAACCTCTCCTGTTGCCTCAGGGTGGTCTAGTCTCCTTTTAAATTGCCATGCAGTGCATGGAATTGCTCTCAAGTCACTGCAAGGGAAAGGGCCTCATCTCGCATTGAGTTGGAATCTAGTGTTACTTCTCAAGTTGCAGCCTGAAGCTTCGGCTTCCTCTCGAGTTGCAACGGGGACCTCAGGGTACCCCTCCTCTTACCTGAGTTTATCAAGGCTCCTTTCGAGGTGTGAAGGTTGGGCAGGATTGCTCACAAGTCACAGAGGAGGAAATGGGCCTTATCGCATTGAGTGGGAAATTTTGTGGTGTTTCTCGAGTTGCAGCCGGAAGCTTTGGGTTGCTTTCGAGTTTTGAGGGGGACCTCAGTGAGCCTCTCATTATTGCCTCAGGGATGTCAGGCCTCCTTTCAAGTTGTGAGGGCCACCTTAGGACTCCCCGCCATTCGCCTAAGTTTTATAGGAGCTGATATCAGGATGAGACGGGATTCAGGGTTCCTTTCCAGTTGTGACAGGGATCTCAGGGTTCCTATTGAGTTTCAACAAGGGAGTCAGCCCTTGACACGTGTTGAAGTATGGAACTTGATTTCCTACCGAGCAAAATGTGTGTCAGTCCTGCTGTCGAATTGAGTTGCGGATGTGGGTCTTTTTAAAGAGGTACATCAGGGGAGTCAGAGATCCATTCGGATGGTGAAGGCACACTCAGGATTCCATTCAAGTCAGTGTAATGGGGGTCAGGCCTTATCTCGAATTGAGGACGTACTCACTGTCCTTTCAACTTGCAGAACGAATCTCGGGCTTCCACTAGGGTTTCAACAGGTGAGACAAGCCTTCTCTTTAGATATGAGGGAACTTTGGGATTCTTCTCAAGATGAAGCCGAGGAATCGGCCCTCAGTTGAGATGAGGCAGTGAACATGGGGCTCTTCTCGATTTGTTGTGGGTTAGTGAGATGGCAACGAATATTGTGGATAGTCTCTTGAGTGGCTAAAAAGAATGGAGCCTCCTTTCCTGATTCGAGAGAGAACATGGAGTTGCTCTCGAGGCACTGCAGGGGAAAAGATACTAATCTTGCTTACAGGCGGGAATCTCATGGTTTCTCGAGCTGCCACCAGAAGTTTGGGGTGCCTCTCCAGCTGAAACAGACACCTCAGGGGAACCTCTTGTGAGGCCTCAAGGAAGTCAAGTCTTTTTTCAGGTTGCAAGGAGGAGCAGAGGGTTGCTCTCGACTTGCTGAAGAGGAATCGGGCCACATCTCGCATTCAGGGGAGAATCTCGTGATGTTTCTCAAGTTGTGGTGGGAAGCCACAAAGGGGCTCCTCTCGTTTTGACATGGTCTTCTGGGAGCCTGGCATGCTGCCTCAGGCACGTCAGGCCTCCTTTCAGGTTCTGAAGGCCACTTCGAGATGCCTTTGAGTAGCTGAAGGGATATATGCTCTCGTTTCAGGGTGGGGCGAGAGTCAGGCTTGCTCTCCAGTTGTGACAGGGATCTCGGGCTTCCTATTGAATTTCAAAAGGGAAGTCAGGCCTCGGCTCGTGTTGAGACATGGAACTCCACTTTCCAGTCAAATTGGAAAAAGGGGTGTTAGGCCTCCTGTTGAATTGACATGGGGAATTTTGGCTTTTTGTAGAGTTGCAACAGGGGAGTTAGACCTCCCTTCGTGTTCTTAGGGTATACTCAGGGTTCCGTTTGGGTCTTTTCAGGGGAATGAGGTTCTATCTTGGATTGAGGGGGAAGTTGGTGTCCTTTTGACTTGCAAT
>SJYF01001169.1:248813-268697 GCA_006410515.1 Procapra przewalskii
CTGAATCTTCAGGCTCCTCTCGAGTTGTGACAGGGACCTCAGGGTAGCTTTCATGTTGCCTGAATTTAGTCATGGCTCCTTTCAAGGTGTGAGGGGTAGACAGGATTGCTCTCAAGTCAGTGAGGGGGAAATGGGCCTTAAACTGCATTGAGGGGAAATCTCTTGTCCACCACAGGGGACAAGGGCCTCACCCCGCCTGCAGGGGATAAGCTTCTAGGTTTTATCGAATTGGGGTGGGATCCTCTCGAGTTTTGACGGGGACCCCAGGGAACCGCCTTTGTGGCCTCATGAGAGGCCAGTCTCCTTGCCAGGTACAGGCGCCTCTGGGGATTCCTCCCCTGTGGTCGACGGGACCTCAGGCCTCATCTGCTGCTGAGCCCCAGCCTGAGCTTGCTTCGTACGTGCTTACATAGGTCTTGGGGTTCCCCATGAGCCCCCACAGGATAGTCAGGCCTCGTCTCGCATGGAGATGTGCACATCTGCTTACCTCCCCAGCTGCAGCAGCAGGCTCGACTCCCTGATGAGCGGACATAGGGATCTGGGGCTTGCCCTCAAGGTACCCCAGGGTTGCCACATGTGCCAGTGTTTCGGGAGTCGAGACTGAGGGTGACAGTGGAGGTAGGGAAGGGCAGTCAGGTTCATCTGGAATGGACGAGGCATTTGGAGGTCCTGGGGAATGGTGGCCCGAAACCTGATGCTGCTCCCGAACCTCCTGGTGCGAGCGCCTCCTCTTGGGATGCCAGTGGAGAGTCGGGAACCCTTTCCCAACGGAGCAGGGAAATGGACCTTCATCTGGAGCTGAGTGGGGGAAAATGGGGCTCCTCCTGAGTCACGGCGGGACTCTCGGGGTTCCTTTCGAGTGGAGACGTGTGTGGCGGGGCATTTTTGGGGTCAAAACAAGGGTGTAAAGGAGCCTTTCGAGTTCCAAGAGGGAAGGGGGTATTTCCCCTGAGATACCACAGCGGACAATGGCCTCACCCTGCCTGCAGGTGAGAAGCTTCTGGTTTTTCTCTACTTGCAATGAAATCCTCTCGAGTTATGCCGGGGACCCCAGGGACCAGCCCCTGTGGCCTCAGGATAGGCCAGTCTCCATGCCAGTTGCCAGGGGCCTCTGGGTATTCCTCCCCAGTCGTCGCTGGGTCCTCAGGCCTCGTCTGATGCTGAGGCCAGAGACTGAGCTTGCCTCGCCCAAGCTGACATAGTTCTTGGGGTACCCCTGGACCCCCACAGTGATGTCAGGCCTCTTCTCGCCTGGAGACGTGCACGGACGCTTGCCTCCCTAGCTGCAGCAGCAGGCTCAGCATTACCATCGAACGGAAACAGGAATCTGGGGCTTCTTGTCGAGGTACTCCTGGGCTTTCACACGTGCCAGTGTGTCGGGAGTTGAGCTTCGGGGTGACAGTCGAGGCATGGCAAGGCAGTCAGGTTGATCTGAAGTGGACGAGGCGTTTGGGGGTCCTGGGAATGGTGGACCGAGCCCTGATGCTCTTCACGACCCTCCTGCGGCGAGCACCTCCTCTTGGGATGCGAGGGAAGCACCAGGAACCCTTTCTGATGGAGCAGGTAAAGGGACCTGCATTTGGATCTGAGCAGGGGAAAACGGGTCTCCTCCTGAGTGGTGGCTACACCAGCGGGGTTCCTTTCAAGTGGGGATGGGTAGGGCGGGGCACTTCTTGGGTCACAGCCAGGGTGTGAAGGAGCCATTCGAGGTCCAAGAGGGAAGGGGTCATTTGCCCTGAGACACCACAGCAGACAAGGGCCTCTCCCCGTCTGCATGGGGAGAAGCTTCTGGTTTTTCTCGCAATGCAGTGGGGTCACTGGAGTTAGGACGGGGAACCCAGGGAACCTCCCCAGTGCCCTCAGATCTGGCCAGTCTCCGTGGCAGTTACCAGGCACCTCTGGGATTCCTCCCCAGTCGTCCCCCTGTTCTCAGGCCTCGTCTATTGCTGAGGCCGGAGCCAGAGCTTGATAAGCCAGTGCTGACATAGGTCTTGGTGTTCCCCTGGAGCCCACACAGGGAAGTCAGGCCTTGTCTCGCCTGGAGAGGTTCACGGTCGCTTGCATCCCAGCTTCAACATCAGGCTCAGGCTCCCCGTTGAGCAGACACAGGGATCTGGGGCTTGCCCTCCAGGTACCCCAGTGCAGTCACACGTGCCAGTGTGTCTGGAGTCGAGCCTCGGGGTGACAGTTGACTCAGGGCAGGGCAGTCAGTTTCATCTGGAGTTTACGAGGCATTTGGGTGTCCTGGGGAGTGGTGACCCAACCACTGATGCTCATTCCGACCCTCCTGGTGTGAGAGCCTCCTCTTGGAATGCAAAGATAGCGCAGGGAACCCTTTCCTGATGGAGCAGGGAAAGGGACCCTCATCTGGAGTTGAGCAGTGGAAAACGTGGCTCCTCCTGAGTCGCGGCAGGACACTCAGGGTTCCTCTCGAGTGGGGAAGGGTGGGGCGGGGCACTTCTTGGGTCACATCAAGGCTGTGTAGGAGCCTTTCGAGATCCAAGAGGGAATTGTTGAGTTCCCACGAGATGCCGCAGCGGACAAGGGCCTCAACCTGCATGCAGTGGAGAAGCTTCTGGTTTTTCTCGAGGTGCGGCGGGGTATTCTGTAGTTATGAGAGGGACCACAGGGACCCACTCCTGTGGCCTCAGGAGAGGCCAGTCTCCGTGCCAGTTGCCAGGATCCTCTGGGGATTCCTTCCCAGTCGTCGTGGCATCCTGAGGCCTCGTCTGCTTCTGAGGCCGGAATCTGAGCTTGCCTCGCCCGGTGTGAAATTGTTCTTGGGTTTCCCCTGCAGCCCACACAGGGGAATCACGCCTCGTCTTGCCTGGAGACGTGCACGGCCCCTTGCCTCCCCAGCTGCAGCGGCAGGGTCAGGCTCCCCGTCGAGCAGACACAGGGATCTGGGGCTGATCCTCGAGGTACCCCAGGGCTGTCACATGTGCCAGTGTATCAGGATTCGACCCTCAGGGTGACAGTCTAGGCAGTGCAGGGCAGTCAGGTTCATCTGGAGTGGACAAGGCCTTTGGGTGTCTTGGGGAATGGTGGCCCAACCCCTGATGCTCCACCCGACTCTCCTGGTGTGAGCACCTTCTCTTGGGTTGCAAGGGGAGCACGGGGAACCCTTTCCCGATGGAGCAGGGAAAGGGACCCTCATCTGAAGCTGAGCAGGGGAAAACGCGGCTCCTCTTGAGTGGCTGCGGGACCCTTGGGGTTTCTCTCGAGTGGGCAGTTGGGGCGGGGCACTTCTTGGGTCACAGCAAGGGTGTGAAGGAGCCTTTCAAGGTCCAAGATGGAAGGGGTGATATCCGCCAACACTCCACAGTGGACAATTGCGTCACCCCACCTTTTAGAGAAGAAGCTTCTGGTTTTTCTCGAGTTGTGGTGGGGTCCCTTAGAGTTACGATGGGGACACTAGGGACCGCCCCTCCTCTTGGTGTGAGCGCCTCCTCTTCAGATGCCAGGGGAGCGCTGGGAACCCTTTAACGAAGGAGCAGGGAAAGGGATCCACATATGGAGCTGAGCAGGAGAAAATGGGGCTCCTCTTGAGTCGCAGCATGACCCTCAGGTTTCCTCTCGAGTGGAGACAGGTGGGGAGGGGCACTTCTTGGGTCACAGCAAGGGTGTAAAGGAGCCTTTCAAGGTCCAAGGGGGAAGGGGTGATTTCCCCTGAGATGTCGCATCGGACAAGGGCCTCACCCTGTCTCCAGTTGAGAAGATTCTGGTTTTTCTCTAGTTGCAGTGGGGTCCTCTCAAGTTACGACGGGGACCCCAGAGACCCACCACTGTGGCCTCAGGAGAGGCCAGTCTCTGTGCCAGTTTCCAGGCGCCTCTGGGGATTCCTCCCCACTCGTCGCCAGTGCCTCAGTCCTCATCTGCTGCTGAGGCTGGAGCCTGAGCTTGTCTCGCCCGTGCTGATATTGGTCTTGGGGTTCCCCTGGTGCCCCCACAGGAGTGTCAGGCCTCGTCTCTCCTGGAGACGTGCATGGACGCTTGCCTCCCAGCTCCAGCAGCAGGGTCAGGCCCCCCGTCGAGTGTATACTGTTATACTCCGAGTCCAAATCTCCGATTTGACCGAATGAACAAGTCAACCATGGTAATGCAAAAGCATGAAGGGATTTTATTTCTAGCTCGAGCTAGCGCTCCCCCACCACATCCAACAAAGTGGAGTGGAGCAAGAGCCCTGAGCCCTCATTTACAGCAGTATTTATAGGTTTTCAGGGAATTGGGAAGGGCTGATTGACTAATCTTTATTGGCTGCAGGGGTTTCCTTATATTTACGAGTTGGTTAATCTTTTTTGGCTCAGGGGGATGTCTTTTACGTCCTGATAAACTCAAACCAGTGTATGGGGAGTATGCTGATTAAACAAGTCCTGGCATCAGCAGGGATGACCTCACTGGGTAATGACTCAGGTTTTCCCGTGAGGCCTATCTTAGTGCCTGAAGCCTATCATGGCGTTTTTTAGGTCCCAACATTCCCCCCTGTCCTTTGATCATGGACAGGAATCCTCGTCTTCATTCTGAGACATTGCCTGATATTTTCTCAGCATCATTACTTGAACTGTACTGATACATTGTTTTTACAAAGGTCCAAGGTCGAAGAATAAATCCGACCACCAAATATTGGGTGGATTCTAGCAGTTGAATTGAGTACCTCATGCAGTAGTCCATTACAAAGCGTCCAGGTGATCTTAGCAGGTTGGTGTGGGTTAGCACAAGCAGTTCCCGAGTGGAGAAGGAGGATCACCAACAGGAGAGTCAGGGGGATTCGTCTGGGGCTAGTTGGTGGATGAGCTTCATTTTTAAGGGGTTGGTGGGCTGCGGTGTCACCTTCCATTTTGGGGGGGTGCCTTTTCTTTTTCCTCTGGGGTGGCACGATGCACGTGGTTGCAGTGTACCCACGGTCCAATTCCGTCTACCTTTAGGGCAGTGAGTGTGGTAAGGAGAACAACATGGCCCTTCCATCTTGGCTCTAAGGTTTTTGACTGGTGTCTCTTAACCCAGACCCAATCTCCTGGGCCCATATCATGGGACGGGATTGTTCCTTTACTTTGACCCTCATGAACTTCTTGTATCAGTGACCAGATGTGTTTATGCCCTTTTTTTAAGGCCAGCATCTCTTGTTGGAACATGTGTAGCAAGAAAGTTTAGTCTTTCCCTCAAACGCTGGACAAATAGGGGATGGACTTCCATATACAATTTTAAAGGAAGTCAAACCTAGTTTATAGGGGGGTATTGCGTGCCCAAAAAAGCACAAAAGGGAAGGAGGGTCACCCAGTCCCCACCAGTCTCTATTGCCAGCCTTGTTAAAGTTTCTTTTAGGGTCTGATTCATTCTTTCTACTTGTCCTGAGCTCTGGGGACTGTACTCACAATGTAGTTTCCATTTGGTCCCCAGGGCTGAGACCAGTCCTTTAACAATTTTGCTCACAAATGCAGGTCCATTATCAGAGCCAATAGATGTTAGCAGCCCAAAGCTAGGCACTATCTCCTCTAGCTTTTTTAGCCACTATTATTGCTGTCTCCTTTTTAGTGGGGTAAGCTTCTACCACCCAGAAAATGTATCAACCAAAACTAACAGGTAACAATAGCCATACTTGCCTGGCCTCACCTCTGTAAAATCTACCTCCCAATGCTGTCCTAGCCTTTCCCCCCCAGTATCTTACACCCGTGTGCTGTCCTTTTTCCGATCTCTTCATCTGACAGACCTTGCAGGTATAGACTATGTCCTGTATGGTTTTCTTTTGCCAGGGAAACTGCAGCTGTGCTGCTTGTAGAAGTGTCAAAGTCTTTTTCTCTCCCAAATGGGTGGTCTGATGTAAATGGGTACAGAGATGTCTGTCCAGTTCAGCAGTAAGCAACAGGTTATCATCCTGATCCCAACACCATCCATCCCCATCCACAGGACGGTTGGTATTATCCTGCATCCAGCTTAAATCGGAGGGGGAATATATGGGCTTGTACATGGGAGTATATGGGGAGAGTCCCCATCCCCGGGGATGGTAATCCTACAGCCAACACATAAGCTTGGCAGTCTCCAGCTGCCACCTCACGGGCTGCTGCATCAGCAGCAAGGTTGCCTCAGGCCTTGATATCTCCTCCTTTCTGGTGTCCTGAAACATGTACTATGGATACCACCTGGGGCAAGTGGACTGCTGCCAAGAGTACAGAGACAGGGCGGCCATCCAGCAGCTACCGGATCCAGCCGTTTAGAGAGGTATGCCACAGGCCGCCACCAAGGTTCCCATTTCTGTGTCAGGACTCCCTTTCCCACTCCCTGATTTTCATCCACAAACAGTTGAAATGGCTTAGCCAGGTCAGGGAGAGCTAGGGCCGGGGCTTCTAGCAGTGCTGCCGGAGTTCCTGAAACGCTCACCTCATTGGCTCAGTCCAAGTCCAGTTCTTATTTTCTCTACTTCCTTTTGGCTGGGTGTCTCAAGTACCCGAGGGAGATTCTTCTTTTCTTACACTCTTTTTTTTTCGTATCTCTTGGGGTTTTCATCTTTCCAGTGCCCCTGCTATTTACAGTAGGCGCATTGGTCTCTCTTTAGGGTTGGTCTGGCTGGTTTCTCCCTTCCTTTAGGCTGGGTGTCTTGAGTCTTCCGGGAATCAGGTCCTGGTCTCGTCCCTGCAAAGAAAATTTGAGCCAGCTCTTTCTGATTTATTCGGTTTTCCCTAGCTCTAAAATCCCTTTCCTTCCATCTAATTCGTTCCTCCCTTTCCTCAGGGGTCTCTATTACTAAACAGTTTCTCAGCTGCCCTCACCAGATCCTGTATTGACTGTTCTCCCAGCCTCTCTATCCTCTGTAACTTCCTCCTGATATCCGGAGCTGCCTGATTAACAAAGGCTAGCAAGACTGATGCGTGTGACTCATCAGCCTGAGGGTCCATGGGAGTATACTGCCTGAAAGCCTCCATTAACCTCTCTAAAAAGGCTGCTGGGCTCTCGTTTGGCTCCTGCCCTATCAAATTTACCTTAGACAAATTCATTGGTTTCCTGGCGGCTGCCCGGAGGCCAGCCATCAGAGTCTGGTGGTACACTCGGAGGCACTCCCTACCTTCAGCATGTTAAAAATCCCAGTTTGATTGCATTAAAGGAAATCCCTCATCAATTGGATTAGGCTGCGTGGTAGGTCTTCTGTCCATCCATGGAACGTTCTTCCGCACTTCTGACAAGATCTGATCATGTTCCTCTGTAATGAAGAGCACCTGTAACAGCTGCTGATAATCATCCCAAATGGGATTATGAGTAGAAAGGTCAATGAGGACAAAATTATACAGATTTCACCTCTCGACTAGTACTAGTAAAATATTACAGAGTAAAACACAGGAGACGAGAAAAACACACAGAGAGCGAGACAATGCTGGCACACACAAAGATGCAACAAACAGAAAACAGACAAATATCAGCAGAGAACACGGTGCTAGGTCTTCCTAGGGCCCCTGAACCTTCTTATTGCCCTCTGGCGGCCAGTTGACGTTAAAAGCAGGCCATTCAACCAAGTACAGCGTCACCAGCTTGCTTTTCTTCACCAACAGGGATAAATCCTGACCTCTAGACTTAAAATCAGAGAAATGGTCAATCACAAGAGTTAGAGGACTAGAAACCTTCTGCCCCATATTGTGCCCTGTGCGTCCCAAGGGACAGACGAACACAAAGATGGTGCCGGCACTCCCACTCACAGATACAGTGGACAAACTCAGAAGACAAACACAAAATGGTCACAAGCACCCAGCACTAGATCTTTCTGGGCTTTCTTTTCAACCACACCTGAAGGATTCCAGAGCCAGTTGCCTCCTCAGTACGATACCGAGCTCCGGTCTCAAACTGGACTTATTCCAACACTCAAACCTAGCTACCTCCTCAGTATGATACTGAGCCCCAGTCTTAAACTAGATGTCTCCCGAACTAACACCAGTGTTCAGACTACTTACCTCCTAGCGAGGTCCCCATTCTACCAGGAGAGTTGCTCTATCCAATGAAAAGGAGATCCCAGACGAGCCCCCAAATGTTATGCTCCGAGTCCAAGTCTCCGATTTGACCGAATGAACAAGTCAACCACGGTAATGCAAAAGCATGAAGGGGTTTTATTTCTACTTTGAGCTAGGGCACCCCCACCACATCCAAGAAGTGGAGTGGAGCAAGAGAAATGAGCCCTCATTTACAGAAGTATTTATAGGTTTTCAGGGAATTGGCAAGGGCTGATTGGTTAATTTTTATTGACTGCAGGGGTTTCCTTACATTTACTAATTGGTTAATCTTTATTGGCTGCAGGAGTTTCCTTACATTTACTAATTGGTTAATCTTTATTGGCTGCAGGGGAATGTCTTTTACATCCTGATAAACTCAAACCAGGTTATGGGGAGTATGCTGATTAAACAAGTCCTGGCATCCGCAGGGATGACCTCAATGGGTAATGACTCAGGTTTTCCCTTGAGACCTATCTTACTTCCTGAAGCCTATCATGGCGTTTCTTAGGTCCCAACAAACACAGGGATCTGGGGATTGCACTCGAGGTACGCCAAGGCTGTCACACGTGCCAGTGGGTTGGGAGTCAAACCTCAGGGTGACAGTCGAGTCAGTGCAGGGCAGTCAGGTTCATCTGGAGTGGATGAAGCATTTGGGGGTCTTGGGGAATGGTGGCCCAAACCCTGAGGCTCCTCCCAAATCTCCGGGTGTGAACGCCTCCTCTTGGGATGCGAGGGGAGCGCCAGGAACCCTTTCCCGATGGAGCAGGGAAAGGGCCCCTCATCTGGAGCTGAGCAGGAGAAAACGGGGCTCCTCTTGAGTCGCAGCGGGACCCTCGGGGCTCCTCTCGAGTGGGGACGGGTGGGGCTGGGCAATTCTTGGGTCACAGCAGAGGTGTGAAGGAGCCTTTTGAGGTCCAAGAGGGAAGCGGTGATTTCCCCCAAGAAGCCACAGCAGACAAGGGCCTCACCCCGCCTGCAGGGGAGAAGCTTCTGGTTTTTCTCGAGTTGCAGTGGGGTCCTCTCGAGTTAAGAATGTGACCCCAGGGACCCACCCCTGAGGCCTCAGGAGAGGCCAGTCTCCGTGCCAGTTGACAGGTGCCTATTGAGATTCCTCCCCAGTCATCACCGGGTCTTCAGGCGTCGTCTGGTGCTGATGCCTGAGCCTGAGCTTGCCTCTCCAGTGCTGACATAGGTCTTGGGTTACACCTGGAGCCCCCACAGGGGAGTCAGGGCTTGTCTCGCCTGGAGACACGCACGGCAGCTTGCCTCCCCAGCTGCAGCAGCAGGGTCAGGCTCCCAGTCGAGCAAACACAGGGATCTGGGGCTTGCCCTCGAGGTACCCCAGGGCTCTCACACGTGTCAGTGGGTCAGGGTTCGAGCCTCGGGGTGATAGTCGAGGCAGTGCAGGATAGTCAGGTTCATTTGGAGTGGACGAGGCATTTGGGGGTCTTGCAGAATGGTGGTCCGACCCGTGAGGCTCCTCCCGACTTTCCTGGTGAGAGTGCCTCCACTTGGAATGCGAGGGGAGCAAAGCAAACCCTTTATCAAAGGAGCACGGAAAGGGACTCTCATCGGGAGCTGAGCAGTGGAAAACGGGGCTCCTCTTGAGTCGCGGAGGGACCCTTGGGGTTCCTCTCGAGTGGGGATGGGTGGGGTGGGGCATTTCTTGGGTCACAGCAAGAGTGTGAAGGAGCCTTTTGAGGTCCAAGAGGAAAGGGGTGATTTCACTTGTGACAATGCAGCAGACAAGGGCCTCACCCGGCCTGAAGGGGAGAAGTTTCTGGTTTTTCTCGAGATGTGGCGGGGTCCTCTCGCATTAAACGTGGACTCCAGGGACCCGCGACTGTGCCCTCAGGAGAGGCCAGTCACCATGCCAGTTGCTAGGCACCTCTGGGGACTCCTCCCCAGTCGTCATCGGGTCCTCAGGCCTCGTCTGGTTCAGAGGCCGGAGCCTGAGCTTGCCTTGCCCATGCTGACATAGTTCTTGGGGTTCCCATGGAGCCCCCACAGGGGAGTCAGGCCTCGTCTCGCCTGGAGATGTGCACGGACGCTTGCTTCCCCATTTGCAGCAACAGGGTCAGGTTCCCCGTCAAGTAGACACAGGGATCTTCAGCTTGCCCTCGAGGTACCCCGAGGCTGTCACACGTTCCAGTGGGGCGGGAGTCGAGCCCCAGGGTGACATACGAGGCACTGTAGGGCAGTCAGGTTCATCTGGAGTGGACGAGGCATGGGGGGTCTTGGGGAATTGTGGCCCCAATCCTGAAGCTCCTCCCGATTATTCTGGTGCAAGCACCTCCTCTTGGAATACGAGGGGAGCACCAGGAACCCTTTCCCGGTGGGGCAGGGAGAAGACCCTCATCTTGAGCTGAGCAGGGGAAAACGGGGCTCCTCTTGAGTAATGGAGGGACCCTAGGGTTCCTCTTGCATGTGGAAGGGTGGGGCGGGTCACTTCTTGGGTCACAGCAGGGGTGAAAAAAAGCCTTTCGAGGTACAATACGGAAGGGGTGGCCGCAGTGGACAAGGCCTCACCTCACCTGCAGGGGAGAAGCTTCTGGTTTTTCTCGAGTTGCGATGGGGTCCGCTCAGGTTAGGAAGGGGACCCCGGGACCCGCCCCCTGGCCTCAGGAGAGGCCAGTCTCCGTGCAAGTTGCCAGGCGCCTCTGGGGATTCCTCCCCAGTCGTCGTGGGTCCTCAGTCCCCATCGGGTTCTGAGGCCGGAGCCTGAGCTTGCCTCTCCCATGCTGACATAGGTCTTTGGGTTCCCCTGGAGCCCCCACAGGGGAGTCATGGCTCGTCTCGCCTGGAGACGTGCACGGCCGCTTGCCTCCCCAGCTGCAGCAGCAGGGTCAGGCTCCTGGTCGAACGGACACAGGGATCTGGGCCTTGCCCTCAATGTACCCCAGGGCTGTCACACATGTCAGTGGATCAGGATTTGAGCCTCGAGATGACAGTCGAGGCAGTGCAGGGCAGTCAAGTTCATCTGGAGTGGACGAGGCATTTGGGAGTCTTGGGTAATTGTGGCCCCACTCCTGAGGCTCCTCCCAACTCTCCTGGTACTAGCGTCTCCACTTGGAATGCGAGGGGAACACAGGGAACCCTTTCCCGAGGGAGAAGGGAAAGGGACCATCATCTGGTGACGAGCAGGGGAAAACAGGGCTCCTCTGCAGTCGTGGCGAGACCTTCAGGGTTCCTCTCGAGTGGGGACGGGTGGGGCGGGGCACTTCTTGGGTCACAGCAAGGTTGTGAAGAAGCCTTTCGAGGTCCAAATGTGAAAGGGTGATTTCCCCCTAGACGCCACAGCAAACAAGGGTCTCACCCCGCCTGCAGGGGAGAAGCTTCTCGTTTTTCTCGAGTTGCAGCAGGGTCCTCTTGAGTTACGATGGGGACCACCGGGACCCATCCCTGTGGCCTCAGGAGAGGCCAGTCTACGGGCCAATTGCCAGGGGCCTATCAGGGTTCCTACCCAGTCGTCACCGGGTCTTGAGGCCTTGTCTGGTGCTGAGTCCGGAGCCTGAGCTTGCCTTGCCCGTGCTTACAGAGGACTTGGGGTTCCCCTGAAGCCTCTACAAGCGAGTAAGGCCTCCTCTCTCCAGGAGACGTGCTCGGCCGCTTGCCTCCCCAGCTGTAGCAGCAAGGTCAGGCTCCCTGGCAAGCGAACACTGGGATCTGTGGCTTGCCCTTGAGGTACCCCAGGGCTGTCACACGTGCCAATGGGTAAGGATTCGAGCCTCGGGGTGACAGTCCAGGCAGTGAAGGGCACTCAGTTTCATCTGGAGTGGACGAGGCATTTGTGGGTCTTGGGGAATGGTGGCTTGACCCCTGATACTCTTCCCGAATATCCTGGTTCGAGCACCTCCTCTTGGGATGCCAGGGGAGCACTGGGAAACCTTTCCAGATGGAGCAGGTAAAGGGACTAACATCTGGAGCTGAGTAGGGGGAAACGGGGCTCCTCTTGAGTCGGGGAAGGGTCCTCGGAGTTCCTCTCGAGTGGGGACGGGTAGGGAGGGGTAATACTTGGGTCACAGCAAGGGTATGAAGGAGCCTTTCCAGGTCCAAGAGGGAGGGGGTGATTTCCACTGAGTAGCCGCAGAGGACAGAGGCCTCACCCCACTTTCAGGGGAGAAGCTTCTGGTTTTTCTCGAGTAGCGTTGGGGCCCTCTCGAATTATGACTGAGACCCCAGGGACCCGCTCCTGTGGCCTCAGGAGAGGCCAGCCTCCATGCCAGTTGCCAGGTACCACTGAAAATTCCTCCCCAGTCGTTGCTGGGTCCTCAGGCCTCGTCTGGTGCTCAGGCCAGAGCCTGATCTTGCATCCCCCGTGCTGACATAGGTCTTGGGTTTCTCCTGGAGCCCCCAAAGAGGAGTGAGGCCTCGTCTCGCCTTGAGAAGTGCACAGCCGCTTGCCTCCCCAGCTGCAGCAGCAGGGTCTGGCTCCCTGTCCAGAGGACACAGGGATCTCTGGCTTGTCCTCAACGCACCCCAGGGCTGTCACACGTGCCAGTGGGTCTGCTCTCAAGCCTCAGGGTGACAGTCGAGGCAGTGCAGGGTAGTCAGGTTCATCTGGAATGGACAACGCATTTGGGGGTCTTGGGGAATGGTGGCCGACCCCTGATGCTCCTCCCGACTCTCCTGGTGTGAACACCTCCTCATGGGCTGCGACTGTAGTGGGGGGAACCCTTTCCCAATGGAGCAGTGTAAGGGACCCTCACCTGGAGCCGAGCAGGGGAAAACGGGGCTCCTCTTGAGTCGCGGCAGGACATTCGGGGTTCCTGTTTCATGGGGACCGGTGGGGTGGGGGACTTCTTGTGTCACAGCAAGGGTGTGAAGGTGCCTTTTGAGGTCCAAGAGGGAAGGGGTGATTTCCCCCGAGACGCTGCAGAGGACAAGGTCATCACCCAGCCTGCAGGGGAGTAGCTTCTGGATTTTTCAAGTTACGTTGGGGTCCTCTTGAGTTATGACTGGGAACCCAGGGACTTGCCCCTGTGGCCTCAGGTGAGGCCAGTCTCCGTGCCAGTTTCCTGGCCCCTCTGGGGATTCCTCCCCAGTAGTCGCTGGGTCATCAGGCCTCATCTGGTCCTGAGGCCTGAGCTTGAGCTTACCTCACCCGTGCTGACAGAGGCCTTGGGGTTCCTTGAAGCCCCTACACGGAATTTAGGCATCATCTCGCCTGGAGACGTGCTCGGACACTCGCCTCCCCAGCTGCAGCAGCAGGGTGTGGCTCCCAGTCAAGCAGACACAGGGATCTGGAGGTTGCTCTCGAGGTACACCAGGACTATAACAGGTACCAGTGGGTCGGATTCGACCCTCTGGTGACAGTCGAAGCAGTGCAGGACACTAAGTTTCATTGGGAGTGGATGAGGCATTTGTGGGTCTTGGGAAATGGCTGCCCAACCTCTGAGGTTCCTACAGTCTCTCTTGGTGTGAGCACCACCTCTAGGGATGCCAGGGGAGCCCCGGGACCCCTTTCCCAATGGAGCAGGGAGAGGGACCCTCATTTGGAGCTCAGCAGTGGAAAACGGATCTCCTCTTGAGTTTCGGCCTGACCCTCGGGATTCCTGTCGAGTGGGGACAAGTTGGGTGGGGAACTTTTTGGTCACAGAAAGGGTCTGAAAAAGCCATTCGAGGTCCAAGAGGGAAGGGGTGATTGCCCCCGAGATGCCACAGAGGACAAGGGCCTCACCCTGCCTTCAGGGGAGAAGCTTCTGGTTTTTCTCGAGTTGCAGCAGGGTCCTATTGAGTTACGATGAAGACACAAGGGACGCGCTCCTGTGGGCTCAGGAGAGTCCACTCTCCATGCCAGATGACAACAGCTTCTGTGAATTCCTTCCAAGTCGTCACCAGGTCCTCAGGCCTCGTTTGGTGCTGAGGCCCGGCCCTTAGCTTGCCTCGCCTGTGCTGATGTAGGTCTTGGGGTTCCCCTGGAGGCGCCACAGGTGTGTCAGGCCTCCTCTCGCCTGGAGACGTGCACGGCCGCTTGCCTCCCAAGCAGTAGCAGCAGTGTCAGTCTCATGTCGAGCGGACACAGGGATCTGGGGCTTGCTGTCATGGTAACCCAGGAGTGTCACACGTCCCCGTGTGTTTGGATTCGAGCCTTGGGGTGACAGTCGAGGCAGTGCATGGCAGTCAGGTTCATCTGGAGTGGACGAGGCATTTGGGGGTCTTGGGGAATGGTGGCCGGACCCCTGATGCTCCTCCTGACTCTCTTGGTGCTAGCGCCTGCACTTGGGATGCCAGAGGAGCATAGGGAACCCGTTCCTGACTCAGCAGGGAAAGGGACCCACATCTGGAGCTGAGCATGGGAAAACGTGTCTCCTCTTGAGTACCACCGGGTCCCTTAGGGTTCCTCTTGAGTGGGGACGGGTGGGGAGGGGCACTTCTTGGGTCACAGCAAGGGTGTGAAGGAGCCTTTTGAGTTCCTAGAGGGAAGGGCTGATTTCCCCCGAGACACCACAGCAGAGAAAGGACTCACCCTGCGTTCAGGGGAAAATGTTCTGGTTTTTCTCGAGTTGTGGCAGGTTCCTCTCAAGTTACGACGAGGACCCTAGGGACCCACCCCTGTGGCCTCAGGTGAGGCCAGTCTCCGTGCCAGTTGACAGTCACCTCTGGGGATTCCTCCCCAGTCGTCGCCGGGTCCTCAGGCCTCATCTGATGCTGAGACCGGAGCCTGAGCTTGCCGAGCCCCTGCTGACATAGGACCTGGTGTTCCCCTGGAGCCCCGAAAGTGGAGTCAGGCCTTGTCTCATGTGGAGACATGCACAGTCGCTTGCTTCCCCAGCTGTAGCAGCAGGGTCAATCTCCAAGTCCAGAGGACACAGGGATCTCGAGCTTGCCTTCGAGGCACCCCAGGGTTGTCACACGGGCCAGTGGGTCGGCATTCGAGCCTCGGGGTGACAGTCAAGGCAGTACAGGGCAGTCAGGTTCATACGGAATGGAAGAGGCATTTCGGTGTCTTAGGGAATGTTGTCCGAACACTGTGGCTCCTCCAGACTTTCCTTGTGTGAGAGTCTCCTCTTGGGATACGATGGGAGCACCGGGAACACTTTCCTGTTGGAGCAGGGAAAGGGATCCTCATCTGGAACTGAGCAGGGGAAAATGCGGCCCCTCTTGAGTCGCGGCTGGCACCTCGGGGTTCCTCTCGTGTGGCGACGGTTCGGGAGGGGCACTTCTTGGTTCACAGCAAGGGTGTGAAGGAGCCTTTCGAGGTCCAAGAGAGAAGGGGTGATTTCTTCCGAGACTCCGCAGTGACAAGGGCCTCATTCTGCCTGCAGGGTAGAAGCTTCTGGTTTTTCTTGATTTGTGGCAGTGTCCTCTCGAGTTATGACGGGGATCCCAGGGACCCGCCCTCTGGCCTCAAGAAAGGCCAGTCTCCGTGCAAGTTTCCAGGCGCCTCTGGGGTTTCCTCCCCAATCATTGCCAGGTCTTCAAGCCTCGTCTGTTGCTGAGGCCACAGCCTGAGCTTGCCTCGCCCGTTCTGACATAGGTGTTGGGTTCCTCTGGAGCCCCCACAGGGGAGTCAGGCCTTATCTCGCCTGTAGACGTGCATGGCCGCTTGCCACCCAAGCTGCAGCAGCAGGGTCAGGCTCCCAGTCGAGTGAACACAGGGATCTGTGGCTTGCTCTCGAGTTACCCCATGGCTGTCACACGTGCCAGTGTGTCAAGAGTTGAGCCTCGGGATGACAGTCGAGGCAGTGCAGGGCAGTCAGGTTCATCTGGAGTGGACGAGGCATTTGGGCATCTTGGAGAATGGTGGCCAGACCTCTGAGGCTCCTCACGACTCTCATTATGCAAGCACCTCCTCTTGGGATGTGAGGGGAGACCAGGGAACCCTTTCCCGACGGAGCAGGGAAAGGGACCCTCATCTGGCGGTGAGCAGGGTAAAACGAGCCTCCTCTTGATTCTCAGCTGGTCCCTTGGGGTTCCTCTCGAGTGGGGACGGGTGGGGCAGGGCACTTTTGGGTCACAGCAAGGGTGTGAATGAGCCTTTTGGGGTCCAATAGAAAGGTGTGATTTCTTCCGAGAGGCTGAAGCGGTAAAGGACCTCAGCCCGCCTGCAGGGGTCAAGCTTCTGGTTTTTCTCGAGTTGCGGCGGGGTCCTCTGGAGTTATGAAGGTGACACCAGGGACCCGCCCCTGTGGCCTCAGGAGAGGCAAGTCCCTCTGCCAGTTGCCAGGTGCATCTGGGGACGCTAGTCCTAACCCTAACCCTCACCCTTTTCCCTCACCCCACACCCATAATCCATCACCCCTCACCCCTCACACTCATTTTCACTCTCACCCCTTCACACCTCACCCCTCACTCTCACACTCACCCCTGACCCTTGCCCTCAGCCTCACCCTCAACCCTAACCCCTCACCCCTCACCCTCTCCCTCATGCCTCACCCCTCACCTCTCAGCCCTCACCCTCACAATCACACTAATTCCTCACCCCCACACTCACACTAATTCCTCACCCCACACCTTCACACTGAAACTCACCCTAACCCTAAACCCTAAACCCTAAACCCTAAACCATAAACTTAACCCTAACCCTAACCCTAACCGCTAACCCTAACCCTAAAACCAACCCTTAACCCCTAATGCCTAACCCTAACCTAACCATAACCCTAAACTCTAAAATCCAAACCCTAACTCTAACCCTAACACTTAAACCGTAACCCTAACCCTAACCCCTAAACCTAATGCCAACCTTAAACCCTAAACTCTAAACCCTGAACCTTAAACATAAATCCTGAATACTAACCCTAATCCTAAACCCTAACCCCTAACCCTATCCGTAACCTTAACCATAACCCCTAACCCTTAACACGAACCCCAACCTCAACCATTACCCTCACCCTAACCCTAACTCTAACACTTAACACTAACCCTAACCCAAACCCTAACCCTAACCCTACCCTTACCTGTACCCCTAACCCCTAACCTTAACCCCTAACCCTAGTCCTAAACGTAACACTCACCCATCACCCCTTACCCCTCACCTCTCACCCTCACCCCTAACCCTCACCTTCACCCTCAACCCTCACCCTTCACCCTCACCCTCACCCTAAACCTTAACCCTAACCCCTAACCCTAACCCTAACCATAGCCCTACCCCTAAATATAACCCCTACCCTTAACCACTAACCCTAGTCCTAAGCCTAACTCTCTCCCCTCACTGCTCACCACTCACACTCACCCCTCATCCTCACCCTCACCCCTCACATTTCACACCTCACCCTCACATTCACACTCATGCTAAACCCTAAGCCCTAATATTAACTCTAACCCTAACCCCTAACCCTAACGCTAACCCTAACCCCTAGCCCTTAACCCTAACCTAACACTAACCCTAACACTAACCACTAAGTCTAACCCTAACCACAACCCTAACCCTAACCCTAACCTTAAACCATAAACTCCAACCTTAAACCCTAAATTCTAACCCTAATCCTAACCCCTAACCCCTAACCCTAAACCTAACCCTAACCTTTAACCCTAACCATAACCTTAAACCCTAAGCCCTAACCATAAATGCTAAACCCTAAACCCTAACCATAACCATAACCCGAAACCTAAACTGTAACCCTAAACCTAACCTGTAACCCTAGCCCTAACTCCTAACTCTAACCCTAACCCTAACCCTAACCCTAAACCCTAAATCTAAACCATAACCATAATCCTAACCCCTAACCCTAACGCCTAATCCTAACCCTAATCCTAACCTCTAACAATAACCTTAACCCTAACCCTGACCCTAATTCCTAACCTTAACCCTAAACCTACCCCTACCCTTAAACCTAAGCTTAACCCCTAAACTTAGTCCTAAATATAACCCTCAGCCTGCACCTCTCACCACTCACCCTCACCCTGACCCCTCACCCCTCATACCTCACCCTATCACTCACCCTCACCCCTCACACTTCACACTCACACTCACCCTAACCCTAAACCCTAATTCCTAACCCTAAACCTAACCCCGAACACTAACCCTAACCTAACCCCTAACCCCTAACCCTAACCCTAATCATAACCCCTAAGACTAACCGTAACACTAATCCTTAACCCTATCCCTAACACTAACCCCTTAACACTAACCCTAACCCTAACCCTAAACCTAAACCTAAAACTAGCCCTAACCCCTAACCCTAACTCAAACCCTAACCCTAACCCCTAACCCTAACCCTAACCCCTAAACACTAACCCTAACCCTAAACCAAACCCTAACCATAACCCTAACCCTAACACTAAACCCTAACCTTAACCCTAACCTCAAACCCTAACCCTAACACTAAACCCTCAGAATAACCCCTAACCCTAGTCATAACCCTAACCCTCACCCCTCACCCAAAACCCCTCACCCAAAACCCTCACCCTCAGACTCACCCTCATTCTCACCCTTCACACCTCACCCCTCACACTCACCGTAAACCCTAAACCCTAAACCTAACCCCAACCCCTAAATTTTAACCCTAACCCTAACCCTAACCCTGACACCTAACCCTAACCCTAACCCCTAACCGTACCCTAACCCTAACCCTAACCTTAAACCATATACCCTAATCCTAAACTCTAAATCCTAACCCTAACCCTAACAACTAAACTCTATCCCGAACTCTAACCCTAACCCCTATCCATAGCCCTAACCCTAACGCCTAACCCTAACCCTAATTTTAAAACCCTAAACCCTACCCCTAACACTAACCCCTAAACCTAAACCCTAACCCTAATCTTAACACCTTACCCTAACCCTAAACCCTAACCCTAATCCTAAACCCTAACCCTAACCCCTAACCTATCCTAACCCTAAACTTTAAAACTGACACTAACCCCTAACACTAACCCCTAACTCTAACAATAATCCTAACCCCTCACACTAACCCTAACCCTAACACTAACCCCTAAACTCTAACCCTAACCCCTAACCCTAACCCTAACACTTACCCTTAACCCTAACTCTAACCCTTACCCCTAACCCTAACCCTAACCCTAATACTAACCGCTAAACTCTAACCCTAACCCCTAACCCTAACCCTAACACTTACCCCTAACCCTAACCCTAAACCCTAACCCTAAACCCTATCCTTATACCCTAACCCTAACTCAAACCCTAACCCTAACCCTAACACCCTAACCCTAACCCCTAAACACTAATCCATAAACCCTAACCTTAACCCTAACTTCTAACCCCAACCCCAACCCCAACCCTAACCCTAACCCTTAAACTTTAACCGTAACCCCTTACCCTAGTCCTAACCCTAACTCTCACCCTCACCCCTCACCCCTCACCGTCACCTCAGCCTCATCAGTCACCCCTCACCCCCACCCTCACCCTCACACTCAACCTAACCCTAAACCCTAAACCCTAAACCTAAACCTAATTCTAACCCTAACTCCTAACCCTAACCCTACCTCTAACCCTAACCCCTAACCCCTATCTCTAACCCTAACCCTAACACTAACGCTAACCCTAACCCTAGCCCTAATCCTAACCCTAAACCCTAACCCTAATGATGACCCTAACCCTAACCTTAAATCATAAACCCTAACCATAAACCATAAACCCTAACCCTAACCCAAAACCCTAAACCCTAACCCTAACCCTAATGCCTAATCTTAACCCTAACTCTAACAACTAACCCTAACCTTAAACTCTAAACCTTAACCCTTAACGCTTAACCCTAAATCCTAAACCCTAACCCTAACACCTAACCCAAACCCTAAGACTAACCCATCAACTCTAACACTAACCCCTAACCCTAACCCAAACCCTAACCCATAAACCTAAGATTAACCCTCACCCTAACCTTAACCCCTAACCCTAACCCTAATCACTAACCCTAACCCTAACACTAAACCCTAACACTAAAACCTATCCCTAAACCCTAACCCTAACTCTAACCCTAAACTTAAACCCTAACCCTAAACCTAACCCCTA
>SJYF01001169.1:273104-294138 GCA_006410515.1 Procapra przewalskii
CCCAAACCCCAAACCCCCAACCCTGAACCCCAACCCCAAACCCCCAACCCCAAACACTTAGCCACAAACTCAAACCCTAATCCCAAATGCAAACCCTGACAAGTGAGGGCATTGCCAAAACCCTAACCATAACCCAAAACTCGAACCCGAACCCTAACAAGTGGGGGGGTTGCCCGAACCCGAACCCTAACTCTAACAATAAAACTCTAAAATAAATAAACTTTTCTGGTCTAAGCTCCGCCCCTAAAAAGCAAAAGAGTTAAAATGGGACTTGAGCCTCTGACTTACAGTCACTAGTAGGCTTGCCTATTTGCTCACTTAACCACTATGCTACAAAGGCTCCCTGGGTCAGTTGTGGCTCCCAAGCACTCTTCAAGCCTCAGCCCGCCAGGGTCTGGTTCTATAGAATATCGTGGCTGTCCTAGGTCAGGTCATCTTTGCTTTCTTTAGTCATAGCTTTATCCCTAAATCATAGACAGATCAGGTGATAAAAAGTTTGGTTTGCCTCGGTGGGGTGGATATGCTTGTGCTCGTGTTTCACCTGCAGGAAGTAGCGGTCGCGCGGGCCTGTCGTGGAAGTGCGCGTGGGGGTGGGGCGCGCCGGAAGTGCGTCTGGGGCGGGACGAACATGGAGGCGCGGCTCGGGCCGCAGTTCCCCGTTGTGCTCTCACAGCTCCCCGTTGTGCTCTCACAGCTCCCCATTGCAGCTGGGAATGCTCATTTTGTGGGCTCCTGGGTCCCCATCGAGCGGCATCCAGTGAGCAGAGTGGAGGGGTGTGGACCACTGGTAAGAGAACTGGGACTCGGTGGAGCAGGGAACCACATATACTTCCCTCTTTGTTTGCACAGTCTCAGAGCCCACTAACATGGCGGTTGCATAAAAGCCTCGCCTTTAGGGTCAAGGCTTTTACCGCTTTACCCCTTCACATAAAGCTCAGACCCGCGGGGTTTTCCCAAGCAACCTAGTGTATTGCTTCCTACAGGCCTGGAGAGGATAACAGGCAGGAAGGCCAGGGGTCTCCAGACAGAGAAAATAGACTGCAAGTGTCAGACCTTTTTTTCTCTCTCTCTCAAGAGGCTGGAGGAGACAAACGACTGTTGCATTGTTTTCCTCCATCTTTATACAAATTCTAAAGGAGGTTTCTCTGAAAAATCTGTGTTGCCATGACGACTCCTGGCTCCACCTGAATTTAACTTTTCTCAAACCTTGAACTAAGCAATGCATTTTTCTTATGGAAATGTTTGTCTTAAGGTGCGTTAATGTAGTATGTATTTACCCAAGACTCTGTCTTCAGGTCAGTTCCCCCTAAAGGCTTAGAAACGAGTTGACAAACCAGCATGTTTTACTCATACCTTGTTCTCCTAATCTATGTGAATGAAGCTATATATTTGCTTGGAAATCTGCCTTTCTTCAAGATTCATGTCCATCATTTTATGGCCTGGGATGACTCACCTGCTGCCAATGTTATCTCAATGCATGCTATGGGTGAGGGGTCTGATGCCATTCTCTGAGACATTGTCTTTCTTTCATTAGCAGACTGCTAGTGGCTGTATAACATCTGGCTAAAGACTAGCAAGGGGTACTCTTTCTTCCCCCTTCTGATGGCTACATCAGCAGCTTTCTCTATCATCTCTTTTATACTTTAATAAAACTTTATAACATAAAACCTCTGAGCCATCAAGCTTTGTCACTGGCCCTGGATTGAATTCTCCTCTGGAGGCCAAGAATGCTGGCATCTTTTGTGGTTTAGCAACAACCTTTCAGCCTTTTGTAATTCATATTGCATCTTCGTTTCAGATTGAAGATGCATTCCATGGTATTGCCAACTTAAGTCTTTTCATTGCTATGGAGTATCTGTCCATGTTTTTAGGGTATTTTTCAGCAGTCGTGTATAATTTCCAGTGTGCCAGTCTTGTCATCCTCATTACATCCATGGCAAAGTCTTTTATTACTGTTGACATGATTGAAAGGGAATTGTTTGTTTAAATTCCTTTTCAGATTGTTATTTGCTAGTGTACACAGATAACACTGTGTTATCATTCATTTTTATCAGTTTGGACAGCTTGATAGTTGCCTTTGGTTTCTTTAATTTCTCATAATTTAAGATTACCCTGGCTCATATATTTACAGTCTCACCCCTACTCTCAGTCATTTCTTCAAAGAATGGTCCTTTTTTTAAACATTAAATTATTTTTGACTATGCTGGGTCTTTATTTCTAGTTTGTCTAGTTGTAGTGAGCAGAGGCTACCCTCTAGTTGCTGTGCCATGGCTTCTCATTGCAGTGCTTTCTCTGTTTGCAGAACTTGGGCTCTGGAGCATGCAAACTTCAAGAGTTGTTCAAGGGCTTCATTGCCCCTGGGCGTGTGGAATCTTCTACACAGAGATTGAACCCGTGTTCCCTGCATCGGTAGGCAGATTCTTTACCACCAGGCCATCAGAGATGTTTAGAGAATGATATTTAAAACATACATGTAGGAGCTCAATATGCTCAGCTGACAATTTGAACCTATTCAGTTAAAGGTAGTTTGTGATGATGTCTCTAACCTGATCCACCATTACCCGGACATTGTAACCTTTCCTTTTGTTTGTCTGTAACTTTGCATTCTAATGGTAAGATACCTGGCTTCCACCACTTGTCATATATAGAATTCAGTGCTTGTCCCACGTGGTTCCTGAAAAAAACTGTCAGATTGTCTTTCAAAGGGAGCTCTGCGTGCATTCCACCAGTATCTTGAGTATGTTTTTGTATGATCGTTTACTATCAGTATACCCTCAGTGGCCAGGTGTCTATTTCAATCATTACCAATTATGAATGGGCTTGTTTGCTCTAGTGTTCTTGGACAATTCGAGTACAGTTTCTTTGTCAGATATGCATGTTTTAGGAAAACAGTTTTATTTATTGTTGGCTGTGTTGCGTCTGTGTGTGTGGGCTTTTCTCTAGTTTTGGTGAGGATGGGCCGTAACTAGTGGTGTGCAGGCTTCTCACTGCGGTGTCTCCTCTTGTTGCAGGGCACAGGCTCACGGGCTTCAGTGGTTGCAGTATGTGGACTCGGCATTGTGGCTTCCAGGATCTAAAGCACAGGCTTGGCAGCTTTGGCACATGGGCTCCATAGCATGTGGGATCTTCCCATACTATGGATCGCACCTGCATCTCCAGCACTGGCAGGTGGATTCTTTACTATGGAACCACCAGGGTGTATTTTAGATTCTAGTTTTCCACAAATGTATCTAGTGGAAGAGGCCAGGATCAAGAGGCCTGGCAGCTGGGAATCCTCAGCCACAGCTTTGGTGTGCTATCAAAAGCCCTGGGGCCTTTGGTGAGCACCTCAGCTTCCCTGGGATTGTTTCCTCCCCTCAGAAATGCCTTGCTTTTGGACTGTGACCCACTAGCCTCCTCTGTCCCTGGGATTTCGGAGGCCAGAATACTGCAGGTGGTGCCATTTCCTCCTCTGCTGCTGCTGCTGAGTCACTTCAGTTGTGTCTGAGATCCCATAGATGGCAGCCTACCAGGTTCCTCTGTCCCTGGGATTCTCCAGACAAGAACACTGAAGTGGGTTGCCATGTCCTTCTCTAGTGCATGAAAGTGAAAAGTGAAAATGAAGTCACTCAGTGAAGTCGTGTCTGACTCAGCGACCCCAGGGTTGCAGCCTACTAGGCTCCTCTGTCCATGGGGTTCTCCAGGCAATAGTACTGGAGTGGGCTGCCATTGCCTTCTCCGATTTTCTTCTCTACAAGATAGCATTTTGAAGATATTTTCTCCTGGATATTGCTTTTGATGAAGGAAGGGGGATCCCTTCCAGGGCTTGAGAGTGGGTTCTTGTCTGACACTTGGAAATGAGTTGTCTGAGGAGAGGAGTGCCGTCCAAGCAAGAGGCTTTATTGGGAAGGGCTGATGGGGCAGAGGGCAGGAGGGTGAGGGAAACAGAGATAACCGCTCTGCCATATGGCTCCCAGTCTCAGGTTTTATGGTCATTGGGTTAATTTCTGGTTTGTCTCTTGCCAGTCATTCTGAATTGGGATCCTTCTTGGGGGCACACGCATCACTCAGCCGAGATGGATTCCAGCGAAGTGGATCCTGGGAGGTTGGTAGGACTTCTGAACTGGAGCCTCCTATCTCCTTCTGACCTCTCCAGAATTCTGGTTGGTGGTAGCTTGTTAGTTCCTTGTTCCTTACCAGGACCTCCTATTGGAAGATGACTCCTGCAAGTGTTTTCTTTGTTGCCTGGCAACGGTGGGTGGTCAGTGGTTCATTTCACACTTTGTTTTTGGTTCTCTTGAGTAAGGACCTCCACAAGCTAAATGTATAAAATAATAAAAGTCAATGTTTTAAAACATTTATATTCATAATTTGGTAAGCTGGCTTTGTGTGTGTGTGTGTGTTAGACCTGATCACCAGACCAAAGGTCATGTAGATCTTTTGTTGTTTTCTAAAATTTCTATAGTTTTTTAAATGGAATTACTGTGTTGTAAAGTTTGTGTTTATGTTCATATTTTTTTAAAAAAACATTTATTTTTAGTTTATTGATCATTGCTTTACAATATTGGTTTGATTTGTCATACATCCACATGAATTAACTATAGGTGTACCTATGTCCTCTTGCTCTTGAATCTCCCTCCCACCTCACACCCATTCCCACCTCTCTAGGTTATTACAGAGCCCCAGTTTGAGTTCCCTGAGTCATACATCAAATTCCCATTGGTTGTCTGTTTACAAATGTTGGTGTACCTGCATCCATGCTGCTCTCTCCATTCATCTCACCCTCTCCCTCATGTTCCCCACCCTTATCTGTAAGTCTGTTCTCTATGTCTGCATCTCCATTGCTTCTATGTGAACAGACCTGTCAGCACCATCCTTAGAGATTCCATGTGTTTCTCTCTTTGACTGCCTTCCCTGTTTAATATACTCTAGGTTCATCCCCTTCATTAGAACAGACTCCAATGTGTTCCTTTTTATGGCTGCATTCCATATAGGCTCTGATTGTTCCTTAGCCATGTTTTGTGGAGGGTCGTGGAGCTCTTCTGCTCCATTTCAGTTTGGGCCTCCAGTCTGAGTGCTCATGGCAGAGCTGCTTCTGGGTGATCCCTCTGAGGTCTGTGAGTGTGGGGCTGCCCGCTCTTCTCTGGTGGCCCACAGGGGGTGCCAAACCCCCATCTGACCCGCAGCTGCAGGATGCTTTGCCTTTAGACTCTGCTTCTTGAGCAGATGGCAGGAGCTTTGTCTCCTCAGGACCATTAGGGATCAAGCTTCTGGATAACGGGGCTGCATTCAGGCTGAGAGGATCAGGGTTGCCTCAGTACCCACCAGCAGGGAGGTGCTGCAAGAGCGAAAAATGAGGATGGAATAGTTTCCTGTGTCCTGCAGAGGGCTGACTGGAGGTCCATCTCAGAGGACTCAGAGGGGAAAGAACTCCACGTGCAAAACGGTGGGTTTTTCGTTAGATTTGTGTTAGATGATCTAGAGGATGACCACTGATGTTCTTCCATATAGGTGGCTGTTTTCCTGTCACTGCTTCTTGAAAAGACTGTCCTTTCCTCTTCACTTTCTCCTGGTTTGATTTTCATGAACTGACCATGTACATGTGGGTTTGTTCCTGGGCTCTCTATTCTCTCCTGGAGTCCATGTGTCTGTGTTCCTGCCACTTCCTCACTGTGGTGGTCACTACAGCTCCATGATGTAGTTTGAAGTTGGATAGGAAGATGCCTCCAGCTGGGTTCTTCTTTCTTAGAGTCCTTTTGGCCATTTAAGGTCCTGTTCCATATTAGCAGTCTAATATTAGGAGTATTTCTATTTTTATGAAAAATGCCATGGAATATTATTTTGTGATGGCAGTCAGTGTATTTGTTGATGACTTGGGTTGGAATGAACCTTTTAATTCCTCATTGTTCCAGTGCGTGAGCATGGAACAGTTTTTTCTGTTTCTTTGTGTTTTCTTTGGTTTCTTTATCAGTGCTTTCTAGTTTTCTGACCACTGGTCTTTTAGGTCCTCGATTAAGTTTGTTGCTAGCTGTTTTATTGTTTTTGGTGCAGTTATAAGTGGGATTTTCTTAATTTTTGTTTCTGATTGTTATTAGTGTATAAAAACACAAGTGATTTTTGTATATTGATTGGGATTTGTTTGTTTGTTTTGGTCGGTCGCCATGGCAACCGGTTTTTTGGTTTTGGTCGGTCGCCATGGCAACCTTTTTTTTGTTTGTTTGTTTGTTTTGGCCGGTCACCGGTTCCCATCTCTTTTAGAGTTTTCCACAGTTTACTATGAGCCACACCATCAAAGGCTTTAACATAGCTGATGAAATAGAGGTAGATGTTTTACTGGAATTCACTAACTTTCTCTATGATCAAGTGAATGTTGGCAATTTGATCTCTGGTTCCTCATCCTTTTCTAAACCCAACTTGGACATCTGGAAATTCTATGTTTGCCTAATGCTGAAGCCTAGCATGCAAGATTTTATGCATGACCTTACTAGCATGGGAGATGATTGCAATCGTCCGATGGTTGGCACATTCTTTAGTGCTACCCTTCCTGAGAGTTGGGATAAAGATTGACCTTTTCCAGTACTGTGGTCACTGCTGGGTCTTTCAGGTTTGCTGACAAATGGAATGCAACACCTTGATGGCATCATCCTTTAGAGTTTTGAATAGTTCTACTGGAATTCCATCATGTACACTAGCTTTATTAACAGCAGGGCTTCCTAAGGCCCACTTGACCTCACATTCCAGAACGTCTGGATTTGGGTGACTGACAACCTAATCATAGTAATCTAGTTCATTAAATTTTTTTTTATTTTTGCACAGTTCTGTGTATTCTTTTCTTCTCTTCTTGATCTCTTCAGCCTCTCCTAGGTCTCCAGAGTTTCTGTCCTTTATTGAGCCCATCTTTTGGTGAAATATTCCCTTGATAGCTCCAAGTTTCCTGAAGATATCTCTAGTTTTTTCCCCTTAGTTGTTTTCTTCTAGTTTTATGCACTGTTCATTGAAGAATCCCTGCTTGTCTCTCCATGCTGTTATTTGGAACTCTGCATTTAGCTGAACACACCTTTTCCTTTCTCTCTTCCTTTTCACTTCTTTCTTTAGTTATTTGTAAAGCCTCCTCAGCTAGCCCCTTTGCCCTCTTATTTTACTTTTACTTTGGGATGGTTTTGTTTGTGGCCTCCTGTACAATAATACAAACCTCTGATCATAATACAGGCACTCTCTTTGCTATACTTATTCCCTTGAATCTATGCATTACCTCCACTGCATATTCATAGGGGATTTGATTTTAGTCATATCTAGCTGGCCCAGTGGTTTTCCCTGCTTTCTTTAGTTTAAGACTGCATTTTTCCACAAGGAGCTGATGATCTGAGCCACAGTGAGCTTCAGGTCTTGTTTTTTGCTGACTGTATACAGTTTCTCCATCTTCAACTACAAAGAGTGTACTTAATTTGATTTCAGTGTTGACCATTTGGTGATGTTCATGTGTAAAGTTGTCTCTTGTGTTGTTGAAAAATTGTATTTTCTATGACTTGTACATCCTCTGGAAGAATTCAGTTAGCCTTTGCCCTGCTTCATTTTCTTCTCCAAGGCCAAAGTTGCCTGTTACTCCAGGTATCTCTTGACTTCCTACCTTTGCCTTCCAATCTCCAGTGATGAATAGAACATCTTTTTTGGTGTTATTTCCAGGAGGTCTTTGAGGTCTTGTATGTCTCCATATAACTCATCAACTTCAGCTTCTCTGGCATTGGTGATAGGGACATAGACTAAGGGAACCTCCTGAAGCAATAGGTGAGACAGACCTCCTCTTGAGGAGTGAAGGGGAAGTTGGAATTCCTCTCGAGTTGAAGCAGGGAACTTGGTCCTCATCTCGAGATGAGGTGAGGAACATGGTGTTCTTCTGCAATTGTAGCGTGAAACTTGGGGTTTCTCTCTAGTTGTGACTGGTGTCTCAGGTAACATCTTCAGTTGGAAAAAGGGAGTCAAGCCTCCTTTCGAGTTGCAGTGGCGAACTTGGGATTTCTCTCAAGTCACTGCATGGGAATTGGACCTCATCTTGATCCTGGAAACTCGGGTTTCCTCTCAAGTTGTGATGGGTATCTTGGGGTTCCCTTCGAATTGCCACGGGGATCTCAGAGAACTATTCTGGTTGCCTGAGGAGAGTTAGGCCTCCTTTCTAGTTGTGAGGGGCAGCTCAGTTGTCAGGCTTAGGGGAACTGGGCCTCATCTCGATTTGAGGTGGGATACTCGGGGTTCCTCTCCAGTTATGAGTAGTATCTTGGGTAACCTCTCAAGTTGCAAAAAGGGAGTCAAGCCTCCTTTTGAGTTGCCAGGGGGAAGTTGGGATTTCTCTCAAGTCACCAAAGGGGAATCAGGCCTCGTCTCACGTTGAGAGATGAATCTGTTTGTTTTGCTTGAGTTGCAGAGGGAAGCTCGGGGTTCTATTTGAGTTGTGACATTGACCTCAGGGAACCTGTACTGTTGCCCCAGGGGAGTCAGTCATCCTTTCGAGTTGTGAGCAGGCACTCCAGGTTCCTCTCGATTTGCTGAAAGGGAGTCAGGCCTCATCTCATTGCAGGTTCAGGTGAGAAACTGGGAGACCCTCTCAAGTTGCGATGGGGACCCCAGGGAACCTCTTGTGTTGCCTTAGGGGAGTCAGGCTTCTTTCGTGTTGTGAGGTGAACATATGGATTCCTCTCAAGTCACTGCAGGGGAATAGGGCTTCATCTCAAGTTGAGACACAAAACTTGGGGTTCTTCTCCAGTTCAGACATGGATCTTGGGATTCCTACCAAGTTTCAAAAAGGTAATCAGGGCTCATCTTGTGTTGATGCATGGAACTCCTCTTTCCCCTCGAGTTGTGAAAGTGGTATCAGGCCTCTTCAAGTTGAGGTAGGGAACTCGGGATTTTTCTCGAGTTGCAACAGGGAATTCATACCTCCCTTCATGGGAGGGGAAACTCAGGATTACATTCAAGTTGCTGCAGGGGAATCAGGCCTTAATCTGAGTTGAGGGGGAACTCAGTGTCCTTTTGACTTGCGGCGGGAAACATGGGATTCTTTTTGAGTTGTGATGGGGATCTAGGGATGCCTCTAAAATAGCAACCAGAGAGTCAAGACTTCTCAAGTTGAGGTGGGAAAGTCGTCTTTCTTCTCGAGGTGCAGCAGGGGAGTCGGCCTTCTTCAAGTTGCAGCAGAAATGTGGGGATCTTCTCTAGTGATTGCTGGAAACTTGAGGTTGGCTGGAGAGTTGCCACAGTGTCTGAGAGCTTCTTTCGAAGTGCAGCAAGAAATCAACGTTCCTATGGATTTGCAGCATTGAATGCAGGATGCCACTGGAGTCCTGTTAAGGAAGTCAGGGTTACACTCGAGCTTAGTTGGTAGTCAGTGTTCCTGGTGACTTACGATGGGGTATCCTGTCAAGTTCTCTCCGGCTACTCACTGTAGCAGGGATGTGCAGGGTTGCTCCTGTCTTGTTGCAATGACGGGTAGTTGCTCATTAGTTTTGAAAAGGGACTACTCTATCATTGTGGTCTTGGTCAACTCTTTATTTCTGGGGGCTTCGATTCTCTCTAGTGGTGGTGTGCCAGCTCCTGTCTCCTTGTGGTGTGAGGTCCATCTGTCTTAGCAGAAGAGGGGCTCTTCTCTGTATGTGATGTCCAGCAGGCGCCTCTCAAGTTGTGGAGGAGAGTTCCACTCGAGGGTTGAGGCTTCATTCTCTTAGATTAGGGTGTTATTGTCTCCACTTGGGAGGTCCTCTCTGCTTTTGGTGTTATGCGTTCCTCACTTCTATTCATGGGATTCGTGCTTTCTAGTTGCCAGGGCCTCCACTTGACTTCCTTCAGGAAGCTCGTCTTCATTGGAGGCAGAAGGTCTTCTCTCTAGGTGTATTATCCATGGGGACAACTCTCTAGTTGTGCCTGGGGAATACACTTCAGTTTTGGCCGGAGAACACCTCTGTCATTTGGTTCCAGGTCCCTTGTGCTAGCCTAGGGATTCTGAGATTGCAACAGGGATCTTAGGGTGCCTCTTGAGTTGCAGTATATGACTCGAGGTTCCTTAAGAGTTGTGCTGGAGACACCTCTTGCATTAGATTCATGAATCTGGAGCAGATCCTCTGTATTATCCATATGCAAGCTGGTCCCCATCTAAGTGCAATGTGTGGGAGGCTACTCTCTAGATGTGACATGGGCTCCACTCTAATTGTAGTGGGTGTGTGCTCATTATTTATTATGAATCTACTCATCTCTAGTTTCGTTTGCAGCCACCTCTCTAATTGTGGCAGGGGAACTTCTCTTTAATTGTGGTAGTTGGGCTCCTCTCTAGATGTGGTAGAGTGCTCTTATCAAATTGGGATGTGGGTGACTCCTCGATGGTGGTGATGAAGAGGGGATATTTTTCTAGATGTGAAGTGCAGGAAGCTACTGGCTTTTTGTGACAGGGTGGGCCTCCTGCTTAGGTGTGGTATGACACTTCCTCTCTGTTTGTGATAGAAGGTTCTTCTCCAGTTGTGGTGGGGTAATCTCTTGAACATCCTCTGCAGTTGCATGAGGGTCTTGGGGCTCATGTTTAGTTGACTCTCTTTTAGCAACTCGAGAGGTTCCCTGAGATACCTGTTGCAACTTGAGAGGAGCTTGGGGAACTCGGGGTTCCTCTCCAGTCACTGCAGGGGAATTGGGCCACATTTCGAATTGAGGCAGGGAACCTTGGGTTATTTTCGAGTTATGGCGAGAAACTCAGGGTTTCTCTCAAGTTGTGATGTGGAATTTGGGGGTCATATGGGGTTGCAATAGGTGATAAAGGCCTGCTCTTGAGGTTCTAAGGGAAGTTGGGATTCCTTTCAACTAGAATCAGGGGCATCAGCCCTCATCTCAAGATGAGGTGGGCAACATGGGGTTCATCTCAAGTTGAGGCAGGAAACTTGGGGTTCCTCTCGAGTTGCAACAGGTATCTCAGGGAAACTCTCGAGTTGCTAAAAGGGAGTCAAGCCTCCGTTCTGGTTGCAGGAGGGAACTCAGGATTGCTCTCAAGTCGCTGTCAGGTAAACAGACCTTATCTTGCATTCAGGGATGAATTTGGTGGTTTTTCTCATGTTGCAGCAGAAAATCGGGGTCCTCTCGAGTTGTGACAGGGACCCCAGGGAACCTCTCATGTGTCCTCAGGGGAGTCAGGCAACCTTTCAAGTTGTAAGGTGAAACTCGGGATTTCTTTTAAGTCATTGCAGAGGAATCCAGCCTCACCTCATTTCAAGTTGAGATGGGAAAAGGGAGTTCCACTCGATTTGTGACAGGTACCTCAGGGAACCCCTCATATTGCCTCAAGGGAGTCAGGCCTCCTTTCCAGATGTGAGGGGGAACTTGGATTGTTCTTGAGCCACTGCAAAGGAATCGGGCATCATCTCCCTTTGAAGGGGGAATCTCATGGTTTTTCTTGAGTTGCTGCGGGAAGCTTGGTGTTTCTCTCGAGTTGTGATGGGGACCTCAGGGAATCTGTCATGTTGCCTCAGGGGAATCAGGCTTCCTCTTGAGTTGTGAGGGGAACCTAGGGATTCCTGTCAAGTCACTGCAGGGGAATAGGGTCTCATCACAAGTTAAGGCAGAAAACTTGGGGTTCGTCTCCAGTTGTGATGTGGATCTCGGGGTTCCTATCAAGTTTCAACAGGGTAGTAAGGGCTCATCTCTTGTGGAGGCATGGAATTCTGCTTTCCTCTCGAGTTATGAAAGAGGTGTCAGGCATCCTGTTGAGTTGAGGAAGGGAAGTTGTGATTTTTATTGAGTTGCAACAGGGGATTCAGACCTCCCTTCATGTTTTGAGGGGAAACTTGGGATTCCATTTTAGTTGCTTCAGGGGAATCAGTCTTTATCTCAGTTAAGGGGGAACTCGGTGTCCTTTTGACTTGTGGCAGGAAACACGGGGTTCCTTTTGAGTTTAGATGAGGATCTGGGGATACCTCTCGGATTGCAGCAGGGGAGTCAGGCCTCCTCTCACTGGCAGCAGAAATTAGGGCTTATTCTCTAGTGATTTCTAGAAATTCAGGGTTTGCTGGAGAGTTGCCACAGTGCCTGAGACCTCCTCTCGAAGTGCAGCGAGAAATCTGCTTTTCTGGATTTGCAGCATGGGATGCAGGATTGCACTGGAGTCGTGGTCGGGAAGCTGGGGTTCTCCTCGAGTTTGGTTAGTACTCAGGGTTCCTGGCGACTTGCGGTGGGGTGTCCTGTCGAGTTTTTCTGGGGCAACTCATCTCTAGCAAGGATATTCAGAGTTGCTCCTGTCTTTTTGCAGTAACGTGTGGTGGCTATTTTTGCAAGTGATTATCGTTGTGGTCAGGGTCTCCTCTGTAGTTGCCAGGATTTTTTCTCTCTAGGGTGGTGTGCAAGCTCCTCTCTCCTTGTGGTGTAAGATTTGACTGTAATAGCAGAAGAGGGGCTCCTCTCTGCGTATGAATTCCAGCAGGCTCCTCTCAAGTTGTGGAGGAGGGATCCTCTCAAGGGGCGAGGCTGTGTCCTTTCTGGTTGGGGTGTGCTTGTCTCCATGGGAGAGGTCCTCTGTGCTTTTGGTGCTATGGGTTCCTCACTTCTATTCACAGGATCACTACTCTCTAGTTGTGAGGGCCTGCACTTGACTTCCTTCAGGGAGCTCGTTTCCATTAAAGGCAGAAGGTCTTCTTTCCAGGTGTGATATCTTGAGAGACACCTCTCAAGTTGCGCCTGGGAAATCCACTTCAGTTTTGGCCCCAGAGCCCCTCCATCACTTGGTGCCGTGGTCCCTTTTCTTCTGCCAGCATAGAGATCCCGTAAAATTGCAGGGGGGAACTCGGGGTGCCTCTTGAGTTGCAGTATATGACTCGGGGTTCCTTTATAGTTGTGGCGGAGACTCCTATTGAACAAGAGTGGGGCAGATCCTCCCTAGCAGACATGTGCAAGCTGGTCCCTGACTAAGTACAATGTGTGGGAGGCTACTCTCTAGATACAGCTTGTAGTCCACTCTCATTTAGAGTGTAGTCCACTGCTCTTTATTTGCTGTGGATCGACTCGTCTCTAGCTCTCATTTATGGCCACCTCTCTTGTTGTGGCAGGGAAACTCCTCTTTAGCTGTGCTAGTTGGGATCCTCTCTAGATGTAGTACAGTGCTCTTCTCAGATTGATAGGTGGTTGACTCCTCTATGGTTATAATGAAAAGAGGCTCTTTTTCTAGTTGTGAAGTGCAGGAATCTACTGGCTACTTTGGCAGGGCAGGCCTCCTGCTTAGTTGCAGTATGAGACTTCCTCTCTTCTCCACTTGGGATTAAGTAGTCTCCTCTTGGGAATCCTCTGCAGTTGCATCAGTTTCTTGGTGGTCATTTCAAGTTGGGATGGGGAACTCAGCTTTCCACACAAGTCACTGCAGGGTAATCAGGACTCATCTCACGTTGAGAGGGGAATCTCAGTTTTTCTTGAGTTGGGGTGGGAAGCTTAGGATTCCTCTCCAGTTGTGACTGGGACCTCAGGGTGCCTCTCATGTTGTCTCAGGGGAGTCAGGACTCCTTTCAAGTTGCCGGGGGAATTTGGGATTGCTCTTGAGTCACTGCAGGGGAATCAGACCTCATCTCTAGTTGAGGTGGGAAACTCAGGGTTCCTCTAGAGTTGCGATGGGTATCTTGGGGTTCCACTTGAGTTACAACAGGGCCCTCAGGGATCCTATCTAGTTGCATTGTGGGAATCAGACCTCCTTTTTGATGCAAGGGGAACCTTGGGGTTCTCTCAAGTCGCAGCAGGGGAATAGGGCCTCATCTCGAGTTGAGGCGGGAAACTCAGGGTTCCTCTAGAATTGTGATGGGTATCTTGGGGTCCTCTCGAGTTGCGACGGGAATCTCACAGAACTGCTCATGTTGCCTCAAGGGAGTGAGGACTCCTTTTGAGTTGTGAGGGTAACAGGATTCCTCTCAAGTCGCTGCAGGGAAATAGGGCCTCATTTCAAGTTAACACAGGAAACTCAGAGTTCATCTTCAGTTACAACATGGATTTTAGTGTTCCTCTTGAGTTGCAACAGGGGAGCCAGGACTTGTCTCATGTTGAGGCATGGAACTCTTATTTCCTCTTGAGTTGTGAAAGGCATGTCTGGCCTCCTGTCGAGTCAGACAGAGGAACTTGTAATTTTTCTTGAGTTTAAACAGGGGAGTCAGACCTCCCTTCATCTTGTGAGGGGAAACTCGGGATTCCATTCAAGTTGCTGTACGGGAATCAGTTCTTATCTTGAGTTGAGGGGGAACTTGGTGACCTTTCAACTTGTGGCTGGAATCACGGGGTTCCTCTCAAGTTACTATGGGGATCTGGGGATACCTCTCAAGTGGAAACAGTGGAGTCAGGACTCCTCTAGATTTGAGGTGGGGAAGTCATGTTTCCTCTAGAGTTGCAGCAAGGGAGTAGAGTCTCCTCTCGAGTTGCAGCAAAAACTCAGGGTTCTTCTCTAGTTGTTGCTGGAAACTTGGGGTTTCCTCGAGAGTTACAACAGGGGACAGAGCTCCTCTCAAAGTGCAGCAATAAATCAGTGTTCCTCTGGATTTGAAGCCCGGGATGCAGGATTGCACTGGAGCCGTGGTGTGGAAGTCAGGGTTCTCCTCAAGCTTGGTTAGTACTCAGGGTTCCTGGTGACTTGCAGTGGGGTCTCCTGTCGAATTCTCTTGGGATGACTCATCTCTAGCAGGGATGTGCAGGGTGGCTCCTGTCTTGTTGCAATGAAGGGTGACTGCTCACTAGATTTGTCAAGGAACTACTCTATCATTGTGGTCAGGGTCCACTCTGTAATTGCCGGGGTTTGGAGTCTCTCTAGTGGTGGTGTGCAAGCTCCTCTCTCCTTATTGTGTAAGGTTCGTGTGTATTACCAGAAGAGTGGCTCCTCTCTGTGTGTGATGTCAGTAGGTGCCTCTGAAGTTNTGAGGGCTTCTTTAGATGGGCAAAGCTTTGCCCTCTCTGGGTTGTGTATGCATGCCTCCATGGGGATTGTCCTCTCTGCTTTTGGTGAAATGGGTTCCTCACTTCAATTCATGGGATCGCTGCTCTCTAGTTGTGAGGGCCTCCCCTCAACTTCCTTCAGGGAGCTTGTCTCTATTGGAGGCCGAAGGTCTTCTCTCTAGGTGTGATGTCCTGGGGGACACATCCGAGTTGTGCCTGGGGAATCTGCTTCAGTATTGGCTGGGAGCCCCTCCATCATTTGGTGCAGTGGCCCCTTTTCTTAGGGCCCCTTTCCCTAGGGCCAACCTAGGGATCCTGTGAAATTGCAGTAGGGAACTCGGGTGCCTCTTGAATTGTAGCATATCACTCAGGGTTCCTTTAAAGTTGTGGTGGAGACTCTACAATGGGTGAGATCCTCTTTAGTAGCTATGTGCAAGCTGGTCCCTGTCTAAGGGCAATGTGCGGGAGGCTAATCTCTAGATATGGCTTGGGGTCCACTCTCATTTCAGTGGGTATCCACTCTTTATTTGCTGTGTTTTGGCTCACCTCTAGTTGAAGTTTGCAGCCACCTCTCTCCTTGTGGCAGGAGAACTCATTAGTTTTTGTAGTTTGGATCCTCTCTAGATGTGGTAGAGTGCTCGTCTCAAATTGGGAGTTGGTGTCTTCTCTATTATTGTAATGAGAAGGGGCGCTTTTTCTACTTGCAAAGTGCAGGGTTATTTGTGGCAGGATGGGCCTCCTGCTTAGTTGTGATATGAGGCTTCGTCCCTGCTTCCAGTAGAAGGCTCTTCTCCAATTGCAGTGGGGTAAGCTCCTCTTGAAAATCCTCTGCCTTTGTATCAGGGGCTTAGGGCTTGTGTCGAGTTGGGACTGGGAACTCGGGATTTCTCTCGAGTCACTGCAGGGGAATCAGGCCAAATCTCGTATTGAAGTGGGAAAGTCATGGTACTTCTCGAGTTGTGGCTAGAAATGGGGTTTCTCACGAGATCAGATGGGGAACTTGGGGATCCTCTTGAGTTGCAACAGGTGAGAAAGGCCTCCTCTTGAGGTGCAAGGGGAAGTTGGGATTCCTCTCGAGTTGAAGCAGGGGAATCAGCCCTGATCTCAAGACGAGGTGGGGAAAATGGGTTTCTTCTCAAGTTGAGGCAGGAAACTTGAATTCCTCTCGATTTGCAACGGGGATATCGGGGAACCTCTCGAGTTGCCAAAAGGGAGTCAACAATCCTTTTGAGTTGTGAGGAGTAACTCAGGATTTCTCTCAAGTCGCTGCAGGGTATTCTGGCCTCATCTCACGATGAGGGAGGAATCTCATGGGTTTTCTCAACTTGCGGTGGGAAGCTGAGGGTTTCTCTCGAGTTGCAATAGGGACCGCAAGGAACTTCTCATGTTGCTTCAGGGAAGTCAAGTCTCCAATCGAGTTGCAAGGGGGAGTGTGGGATTATTCTTTCATCACTACAAGGGAATCGGGCCTCAACTGAAAATGAAAGGGGTATCTAGAGGTGTTTCTGGAGTTGTGGCAGGAATCTTGGATTCCTTTGAGTTGCGATGGGTACCTCAGGGAGCCTCTCATGACGTCTCTGGAAAGTCAGGAATCTTTTCGAGTTGTGAGTGGCCTCTCTGCATTCCGCTCTAGTTGGTTCAAGGAAAAAGGGCCTCATCTCAATTTGACGTGGGAACCTCAGTGTTCCTCTCCATTTCTGACATGGATCTAGGGGTTTCAGTGGAGTTTCCACAGGGGAGTAAGGCCTCGTCTCTTGATGAGACATGGAACTCCACATTCCTCTTGAGGTGTGAAATGGGTGTCAGGCCTCCTGTCTAATTGAGGTAGTGATCTGGGGTTTTTGCTAGAGGTTCCAGAGTGGTGTCACTCCTCCCTTTGTGTTGTGAGTGGATACTCAGGGTTACATTCGAGTCAGTGCATTGGAATCAGGCCTTATCTAGAGTAGATGGACAAATCAGGGTCTTTTCAAATTGTGGCATGACATCCGTGGTTCCTCTCTAGTTTCAAGGTGAGACCAGCCTTCTCTAGAGGTGTGACAGGAATGTCGAGATTCCTTTCCAGATGAAGCAGGGAAATTGAACCTCATTTTGTGATGCAGAGGGGAAAACAGGGCACTTCTTGAGTTGTGACGGGAAACTCAGTGTTCCTCTCCAGTGGGGCCGGATATCACCCTCTTGAGTGTGGCCAGGTATCTCGGGGAATTTCTTGAGTTGCATGAAGGTGCCAAGTACCCTTTCTAGTTTCAACAGAGAAAGTGGGATTTCTCTCAAGGTGATGCAGCAGAAAAGGGCCTCATCTCTCATTGAGGGGAGAATCTGGTGGTTTTTCTCGGGTTGTGGTAGGAAGCTTGGGATTCCTCCTGAGTTGTGAAGGGTACCTCAGGGACCACCTAGTGTTGCCTCAGGGAATTCAGGTCTCTATTTTGCGTTGTGAAGGGCACCTCACGATTCATCTTGAGTCACTGCAGGGGAAATTGGCCTCATGTCACATGGAGGGATGTATCTCATGGTATTTCTCAAGTTGCGGCCTGAAACTTTGAGTTCTTCTCGAGTTGTGATGGGGACCTCAGGGAACCTCTCCAGTTGCTTCAGGGTACTCTAGTCTCCTTTTGAGCTGCAATGCAGTGCACAGAATTGCTCTCGAATCACTGCAGGGGAAAGGGCCTCATCTAGCGGTGGGTTGGAATATCATGGTGTTTCTCAAGTTGTGACCTGAAGCTTCGGGTTCCTCTCGAGTTGTGACGGGGACCTCAGGGTAGCTCTCGTCTTGTCTGAGTTTAGTCAAGGCTCCTTTCGAGGTGTGAGGGTTGGGCAGGATTGCTATCAAGTCACAGAGGGGGAAATGGGCCTTATCTCACATTGAGGGGAAAATCTTGCAGTGTTTCTCGAGTTGCGGCGGGAAGATTTGGGTTGCTCTTGAGTTTCAAGGGTAACCTCAGCGACACAATCATGTTGCCTCAGGGAATTCAGGCCTAGTTTCAAGTTATCAAGGCCACCTCGGGATCCCTGTCAAGTCGCCAAAGACATATAGGAGCTCATTTCAGGTTGAGGTGGGAATCAGGGTTCTGATCCAGTTGTGACAGGGATCTAGGGGTTCCTATCAAGTTTCAACAGGGGAGTCAGCCCTAGGTTCGTGTTGAGTCATGGAACTTGATTTTTCCCGAGTAAAAAGGGCATCAGGCTTCCTGTCGAGTTGAGGGGGGATGTGGTTCTTTTTCTAGAGGTACAACAGGGGGAGTCAGACCTCCATTTGAGTTGTGAAGGCATACTTGGGGTTCCATTTGAGTCGGTGTAGGGGAATCAGGCCTTATCTCGAGTTGAGGTGGTACTTGCTGTCCTTTCTACATGCAGCACGAACCACAGGCTTCCTCTGGAATTTCAATAGGTGAGGCAAGCCTTCTCTTGAGATATGAAGGGAACATCAGGATTATTCTCAAGACGAAGCAGAGGAATTGGTCCTCAGTCTAGATGAGGCAGTGAACATGGGGTTCTTCTCGATTTGTTGTGGGATTGTGAGGTGGCAACAGGTATCATGGAGAACCTTTTAAGTTGCTAAAGGGAATCGAGCCACCTTTCCAGTTTCGAGAGGAAACATGGGGTTGCTCTCAAGGTGCTGCAGGGAAAAAGGTCTTAATCTTGCTTACAGGCGGGAATCTCTTGGTTTCTCAAGTTGCCGCCAGAAGCTTGGGGTTCCTCTCGAGCTGCCAAGGATAACTCAGGGGAACCTCTCGTGATCCTTCAGGGAAGTCAAGTCCCCTTTCGAGCTGCAAGAGGAACAGAGGGTTGCTCTCGACTCGCTGCAGGGGAATCTGGCCTCATCTTGCATTCAGCAGGGAATCTCGTGATGTTTCTCGAGTTGTGGAAAGCCACAACTGGGCTCCGCTCGAGTACTGACGTGGTATTCTTGGAACCTGGCATATTGCCTCAGGCAAGTCAGGCCTCCTTTCAGGTTCTGAGGACCATCTTGGGATTCATTTGAGTCCCTGAAGGGATATATGGACTCATGTCAGGTTGTGGCGGGAATCAGGCTGTTCTCCAGATGCAAAAGGGATCTCGGGTTTCCTATTGAGTTTCAACAGGGGAGTCAGGCCTCGGCTCGTGTTGAGGCATGAAACTCCACTTTCCAATTGAATTGCAAAAGGGGGTGTCAAGCCTCCTGTGGAATTAACGTGGGGAATTTTGGCTTTTTGTAGAAATGCAACAGGGAGTCAGACCTTCCTTCATGCCATTAGGGGATACTCAAGGTTCCATTTGAGTCTTTTCAGGGGAATGAGGCTTTATTTAGGATTGAAAGATTGGTGTCCTTTCCACTTGCAGCAGGAACCGCAGAGTTTCTCTGGGGTTCCAATAGGGAGGACAGGCCTCTTCTTGAAGTGTTAGCGGAAATTTGGGAATCCTCTAAGTTGAAGCAGGAGAACTGGCACTAATCTCAAGATGAGGCGAGGAAAACGGGACTCCTTTTGAGTTGTGGCATGCAACTCAGGGTTCCTCTCGAGTGGTGATGTGTATCTCAGAGAACCTCTTGAGTTGTGTAAAGGAAGTCAAGCCTCCTTTTGAGTTTGAAAAAGGGTATAGTGGATTATTCTCGAGGCACTGCAGGGGGAAAGGGCCTCATCTCACGTTTGCAGTGTTGGTGGTTGTGATGGGGGGATCCTGTTTTTCTGGAATTCCGGCAGGAAGCTTAGGGTTCCTTTAGATTTCTGAAGATGAACCTAGGGAATCTCGTGTGTTGCCTCAAGGAAGTCAAGTTTCCTTTCAAGTTGTGAGCTGGTCTGTGGATTGCTCTCAAGTCACTGCAGGGTAAATGGTCCTCATTTCCCACTGAGGGGTGTATCTCATGATATTTCTCAAGTTGCAGCCTGAAGCTTTGTGTTCCTCTCGATTTGAGACAGGCACCTCAGGGAACCTCTACTTTTTAAAAAAAAAAAACTTTATTTTACTTTACAGTACTCTATTGGTTTTGCCATACATCAATATGAATCTATCACGGATGTACATGTGTTCCCAATCCCGACCCCCCTCCCACTCCCTCCGTATACCATCTCTCTGGGTCATCCCAGTGCACCAGCCCCAAGCATCCTTTATCCTGCGTTGGACCTAGACTGGCGATTGATTTCTTATATGCTATTATACATGTTTCAATGGCATTCTCCCAAATCATCCCACCCTCTTCCTCTCCCAGAGTCCAAAAGACTGTCCTATATATCTGTCTCTTTTACCGTCTCACATACAGGGTTATCATTACCATCTTCCTAAATTCCATATATATGTGTTAGTATACTGTATTGGTGTTTTTCTTTCTGGCTTACTTCACTCTGTAAAATCGGCTTGTTTCATCCATTTCATTAGAACTGAGTCCAGTGTATTCTTTCTAATGGCTGAGTAAGGCTATGGCTTTTCCAGTAGTCATGCATGGATGTAAGAGTGGGAACCCTGATTCCCACCTCAACCTGAAATGAGCTCCTATATCCTTGAGTGCTGAAGAATTGATGCTTTTGAACTGTGGTGTTGGAGAAGACTCTTGAGAGTCCCTTGGACTGCAAGGAGATCCAACCAGTCCATTCTGAAGATCAAACCTGGGATGTCTTTGGAAGGAATGATGCTAAAGCAGAAACTCTGGTACTTTGGCCACCTCATGCAAAGAGTTGACTCATTGGAAAAGACTTTGATGCTGAGAGGGATTGGGGGCAGGAGGAGAAGGGGACAACAGAGGATGAGATGACTGGATGGCCTCAGTGACTCGATGGATGTGAACCGGGGAGTTGGTGATGGACAGGGAGTCCTGGCGTGCTGCAATTCATGGGGTCGCAAAGAGTCGGACACAACTGAGTAACTGAACTGAACTGAACACTCTATTGTGCATATGTACCACAGCTTTCTTATCCAGTCATCTGCTGATGGACATCCAGGTTGCTTCCATGTCCTGGCTATTATAAACAGTGATGTGATGAACATTGGAGTACACGTGTCCCTTTCAATTTTGGTTTCCTCAGTGTGTATGCCCAGCAGTGGGATTTCTGGGTCATATGGCAGCTCAATTTCCAGTTTTTTAAGGAATCTCCACACTGTTCTCCATAGTGGCTGTACTAGTTTGCATTCCCACCAAGAGTGTAAGATGGTTCCCTTTTCTCTA
>SJYF01001169.1:297252-318396 GCA_006410515.1 Procapra przewalskii
ATTAAGAGGAATTAAAATTTTTTAAAAAATTAAAAAAGAGAAGAAAAAAAAGAAAGAAAAAACAGAATGATCGTAAAAGTAGTAAAGATATATCTAGAACTTTCTCTGGTGTTGTTGTGGTCACTGTGGGGTCAGTTCACTTTTGGATCGTTCCTTGGTCTGGCTTATATTTCTCCATCTATAGGCCCCTTCCTATGTAGTCCGTACTAACGATAGGGATTTAATCTATTGCACCTGTCACTTCCAAGGCGGTTCCCTGTGTTTTAGCTTCTTCCATTTGCTGGTCTCTTCAGTGTCTGATTTTTGTCCTCACACAAGGGTTGTGGTGGATAACACTTTTTTTAGGCTCACTTGTTCAGTCGCACTGTGGGAGGGAGGGACACTGCAAAAAATAAGCATGGCATCTGCTCGCAGTGTCTCAGCTGCACTGGGCCTGCCCCCGCTCACAGTGCACACAGCTCAGGCTCCAGGTTGACCCACCAGGAACTGTCCGAGGGCGGCCCTGGGCTGCATGCACCTCCCAGGTCTAAGCTGTTCATGTTCAGGCACTCAGGCAGTCCTCAGATATGCAGACTCCATTGGGCCTCCATTTTGTGCCCTTCCCAGGTCCAAGTAGCTCAGGTGTTTGACAAGCACTGTTGCTGTGGTTTATCACCTCTCCCATCCCTTCTGATCAGTTCTGGGTGTACAACTGGTGCACCTTTATGGGTGTACAACAAGCGGACAATGACTGTCCAGAACCCCAAGAAGTCTTAATTAGCAAACAAGTCTGCTAGCAGATTTGTAGATAATGTCTCTCTGGGGCTTTATTGTCCCCTTCTGGCCATTCTGGCTCTGGCTGCTTGTCACTGGAGGGTGATGGTCTGCAGCCGACTAATTCTGTTCCATCCTTTGTTCTGTGAGCTGTCCTGGCAGTGTCTTATGTTAGAGCTTTTCGCGTGGTAGCGATCCCACAGTCTAGTTTGCTAGCTCAAGTTAGTTCGCTCTGGTTACCCTTGGGGCATGCTGGCCCAGTGCTTAAGAAGCAATGCTGCCCGCAACTCCCTGCCCAGCCTCTACTTGCTAGTGGCAGATGCAGGCGTCTGTGCTGCTTCTCCACTGGGGAAGTTACCGTTGGGCTCGTAATCTGTGGTTTAAATTATTTATTTATTTTTCCTCCCTGTTATCTTGCCCTCTGTGCTTCTGAGGCTCACCACAGACTCAGTAGCCAGAGTGTTTCTTGGTGTTTGGAAACCTATCTCCTTTTTAAGACTCCCTTCCCAGGACGGAGCTCCCTCCCTACCTCTTTTGTCTCTCTTTTTCTCTTTTATATTTTTTTCCTACCTGTGTTCGAAGACAATGAGCTGCTTTTCTGTGTGCCTTATGTCCTCTGCTGGCATTCCGAAGTTGTTTTGTGGAATTTACTCAGCGTTAAAATGTTCTTTTGATGAATTTTTGGGGGAGAAAGTGGTCTCCCCATCCAATTCTTCTGCTATTTTCGGACCACCCAGATCAGAACCTCTCCTGTTGCCTCAGGGTGGTCTAGTCTCCTTTTAAATTGCCATGCAGTGCATGGAATTGCTCTCAAGTCACCGCAAGGGAAAGGGACTCATCTCACATTGAGCTGGAATCTAGTGTTACTTCTCAAGTTGCAGCCTGAAGCTTCGGCTTCCTCTCGAGTTGTAACAGGGACCTCAGTGTACATCTCGTCTTGCCTGAGTTTAATCAACGCTCCTTTCGATGTGTGAGGGATGGACAGGATTGATGTCAAGTCACAGAGGAGGAAATGGGCCTTATCGCATTGAGTGGGAAATCTTGTGGTGTTTCTCGAGTTGCAGCGGGAAGTTTGGGTTGCTTTCGAGTTTTGAGGGGGACCTCAGTGAGCCTCTCATTGCCTCAGGGATGTCAGGCCTCCTTTCAAGTTGTAGGAGCTGATTTCAGGATGAGGCGGGATTCAGTGTTCCTTTCCAGTTGTGACAGGGATCTCAGGGCTCCTAATGAGTTTCAACAGGGGAGTCAGCCCTTGCCACGTGTTGAAGTAAGGAACTTGATTTCCTACCGAGCAAAATGTGTGTCAGTCCTCCTGTCGAACTGAGTTGGGGATGTGGGTCTTTTTAAGGATGTACATCAGGGGAGTCAGAGATCCATTCAGATGATGAAGGCATACTCAGGGTTCCATTCGTCAGTGTAGGGGAGTCAGGCCTTATCTCGAATTGAGGATGTACTCACTGTCCTTTCAACTTGCAGAACAAATCTCGGGCTTCCACTAGGGTTTCAATAGGTGAGACAAGCCTTCTCTTTAGATATGAGGGAACTTTGGGATTCTTCTCAAGATGAAGCCGAGGAATCGGCCCTCAGTTGAGATGAGGTAGTGAACATGGGGCTCTTCTCGATTTGTTGTGGGTTAGTGAGATGGCAACGAATATTGTGGATAGTCTCTTGAGTGGCTAAAAAGAATGGAGCCTCCTTTCCAGTTTCGAGAGGGAACATGGAGTTGCTCTCGAGGCACTGCAGGGGAAAAGGTCCTAATCTTGCTTACAGGCAGGAATCTCATGGTTTCTCGAGTTTCCACCAGAAGTTTGGGGTGCCTCTCCAGCTGAAACAGACACCTCAGGGGAACCTCTTGTGAGCCCTCAAGGAAGTCAAGTCTTTTTTCAGGTTGCAAGGAGGAGCAGAGGGTTGCTCTCAACTCGCTGCATGGGAATCGGGCCACATCTCGCATTCAGTGGAGAATCTCGTGATGTTTCTCAAGATGTGGCAGGAAGCCACAACAGGGCTCCTCTCGTTTTGACGTGGTCTTCTGGGAGCCTGGCATGCTGCCTCAGGCACGTCAGGCCTCCTTTCAGGTTCTGAAGGCCACGTCGGGATGCTTTTGAGTCGCTGAAGGGATATATGCTCTCGTTTCAGAGTGGGGCGAGAGTCAGGCTTGCTCTCCAGTTGTGACAGGGATCTCGGGCTTCCTATTGAATTTCAAAAGGGAAGTCAGGCCTCGGCTTGTGTTGAGACATGGGACTCCACTTTCCAGTCAAATTGGAAAAAGGGGTGTCAGGCCTCCTGTTGAATTGACATGGGGAATTTTGGCTTTTTGTAGAGGTGCAACAGGGGAGTTAGACCTCCCTTCGTGTTCTTAGGGTATACTCAGGGTTCTGTTTGGGTCTTTTCAGGGGAATGAGGTTTTATCTTGGATTGAGGGGGAAGTTGGTGTCTTTTTGACTTGAAGTAGGAACCCCAGAATTCCTCTGGGGTTCCAATAGGGAGGACAAGCCTCCACTTGACTTGTTAGTGGAAAGTTGGGATTCCTCTGAGTTGAAGCAGGAGAATCAGTGCTAATCTCGAGATGAGGTTGAGAAAACGGGGCTCTTTTCATGTTGTGGCATGAAACTCATGGTTCCTTTCAAGTGGTGATGGGAATCGCGGGGCACCTCTTGAATTGTGTAACGGGATTCAAGCCTCCTTTTGCGTTTCAAAAGGGAATGGTGCTTTGCTCTTGAGGCGCTGCACTGGAAAAGGGTCTTATCTCTCATTTGCAGTGGTGGTAGTGTTAGGGAATCTTGTTTTACTTGACTTCCAGTGAGAAGATTGGGGTTCTTCTAGATTTCTGAAGGTGAACCTAGGGAACCTCACGTGTTTCCTCAAGGAAGTCAAGTCTCCTTTCAAGTTGCAAGGTGGTGCGTGGAATTGCTCTTGAGTCTCTGCTGGGGCAATTGGCCTCATTTTTCATTGAGGGATCTATATCGTGGTGTTTCTCAAGTTGCAGCCTAAAGATTTGGTTTCCTCTCGAATTGTGACGGAAAACTCAGGGAACCTCTCATGTTGCCTCAGGGTAGTCTAGTCTCCCTTTGAGTTGCAATGTGGTGTGCGGAATTGCTCTTGAGTGACTGAAGGAGAAAGGGCCTCATCTCGTTGGGTTAGAATCTCATGGTGTTTCTTAAGTTGTGACCTGAACCTTCAGGCTCCTCTCGAGTTGTGACAGGTATCTCAGGGTTGCTCTCATGTTGCCTGAGTTTAGTCATGGCTCCTTTTGAGGTGCAAAGGTTAGACAGGATTGCTCTTAAGTCACTGAGGGGGAAATGGGACTTATTCTGCATTGAGGGGGAATCTCTTGTCCTCTGCAGCGGACAAGGGCCTCACATCACCTGCAGAAGAGTAGCTTTTGGTTTTTCTCGAGTTGCAGCAGGGACCCCAGGGACATGCCCCTGTGGCCTCTGGAGAGTTCAGTCTCCATGCCAGTTGTGAGGTGCTACTGGGGATTCCTCCCGTGTTGTCGCCGGGTCCTCAGGCATCGTCTGATGGTGAGGCCAAAGCCTAAGCTTCCTCACCGTTGCTGACATAGGTCTTTGGGTTCCCCTGGAGCCGCAAAGGGGAGTCAGGCCTCATGTCCTGGAGACGTGCATGGTCACTTGCCTCCGCAGCTGTAGCAGCAGGGTCAGGCTCCCCATCAAGCGGACAAAGGGATCTGAGGCTTGCCCTCGAGGTACCCCATGCATGTCACACGTGATAGTGTGTCAGGAGACGAGCCTCGGGGTGACAGTCAAGGCAGTGCAGAGTGGTCAGGTTCATCTCGAGTGGATGAGGCATTTTGGGGTCTTGGGGAATGGTGGCCCAACACCTGAGGCTCCTCCCGAATCTCCAGCTGCAAGCGCCTCCTCTTGGGATGTGAGGGGAGCAATGGGAACCCTTCCTGACGGAGAAGGGAAAGGGACCCTCATGTGGAGCTGAGCAGGGAAAAACGGGGCTCCTTTTGAGTCGTGCTGGGACCCTTGGGGTTCCTCTCAAGTGGGGACGGTTGGGGCGGGGCACTTCTTGGGTCACAGAAAGGGTGTGAAAGAGCCTTTCAAGGTCCAAGGGGGAAGGGGTTATTTCCCCTGATACGCTGCAGTGGACAAGGGCCTAAGCTTGCCTGCAATGGAGAAGCTTCTGGTTTATCTCGAGTTGCAGCTAGGTTCTCTCAAGTTATGACGGGGACCCCAGGGACCCGCCCCTGTGGACTCAGGAGAGGCCAGTCTTCCATCCAGTTGCCAGGTGCCTCTGGTGTTCCTCCCCACACATCACCATGTTCTCTGGCCTTGTCTGGTGCTGAGGCCGGAGCCTGAGCTTCTGTCACCCGAGCTGACATAGGTCTTGTGGTTCCCCTGGAGCCCCCACAGGGAAGTCCGTCCTCATCTCGCCTGGAGATGTTCCAAGCCACTTGCCTTCCCAGCTGCAGCAACAGGGTCAGGCTCCCCATCAAGTGGACACAGGGATCTGGGGCTTGCCCTCGAAGTACCCGAGTGCTGTCACACATGCCAGTGGGTAAGGAGTCGAGCCTCGGAGTGACATTTGATGCAGTGCAGGGAAGTCAGGTTCATCTGGAGTAGACGAGGCATATGGGGGTCTTGGGAAATCGTGGCCTGACACCTGAGTCTTATCCCGACTCTCCTGGTGTGATTGCCTCCCCATGGGATGCCAGGGGAGCGCTGGGAAATCTTTCCCGACAGACCAGTGAAAGGGACCCTCATCTGGAGCTGAGCAGCGGAAAATGGGGCTCCTCTTGAGTCACTGTGGGACCCTCAGGGTTCCTCTAGAGTTGGCATGGGTGGGGCGAGGCACTCCTTGGGTCACAGCAAGGTTGAGAAGGAGCCTTTCCAGGTACAAGAAGGATGGAGAGATTTCCCCAGAGATGCCACAGCAGACAAGGGCTTCACCCTCCTGCAGGAAAGAAGCTGCTGGTTTTTCTCGAGTTGCGGCAGGGTCCTCTTGAGTTACGACGGGAACCCCAGGGACCCACCCCTGTGGCCTCAGGAGAGGCCAGTCTCCGTGCCAGTGGCAGGCGCATCAGGGGATACCTCCCCAGTCATCACCGGGTCCTCTGGCCTCATCTCCTGCTGAGGCCGGAGCTTGAGCTTGCCTCACCCGTGCTGACCTAGGTCTTGGGGTTCCCCTGGAGTCCCCACAGGCAAGTCAGTCGTTTTCTCTCCTGGAGACGTGCACGGCCGCTTGCTACCCAGCTGCAGCAGTAGGGTCAATTTCTCTGTCGAGCCGACACAGGTTTCTGGGGCTTGCTCAGGAGGGACCCCAGGGCCCTCACACGTGCCAGTGGGTCGGGTGTCGAGCCTCGTTGTGACAGTGGAGGCAGTGCCGGGCAGTCAGATTCATCTGGAGAGGACGAGGCATTTAGGGGTCTTGGGGAATGGTGGCCCAACCCCTGAGGCTCCTCCCGACTCTTCTGGTGAGAGCGCCTACTCTTGGGATGCAATGGAAACGCCGGGAACCCTTTCCCGATGGAGCAGGGAAAGGGACTCTCATCTGGAGCTGAGCAGGGGAAAACGGGGCTCCTCTTGAGTCGCGTCGGGACCCTCGGGTTTCCTCTCGAGTGGGGACGGGTGGGGGGGCACTTCTTGCATCACAGCAAGGGTGTGAAGGAGCCTTTTGAGGTCCAAGAGGGAAGGGGTGATTTCCCCGAGATGCTGCAGCTGACAAGGGCCTCACCCTGCCTGCAAGGGAGAAGCTTCTGGATTTTCTCGAGTTGCTGCGGGGCCCTTTCGAGTTACGAAGGAGACCCCAGGATTTCGCTCCTGTGGCCTCAGGAGAGGCCAGTCTCCATGCGAGTTGCGAGGCACCTCTGGTGATTCCTCACCAGCCGTCATTGGTTCCTCACTCCTTGTCTGTTGCTGAGGCCAGTGCCTGAGATTGCTTTGCCCGTGAGACATAGGTCTTGGTTTTCCCCTGGAGCCCCCACAGGGGGTCAGTCCTCGTCTCGCCTGAAGACGTGCACAGCCGCTTTCCTCCCACAGCTGCAGCAGTGTCTGGCTCCCCGTCGAGCAGACACAGGGATCTGTGGCTTGCCCTCACGGTACCCCAGGGCTGCCACACGTGCCAGTGTATCCTGAGTCAAGCCTAGGGGTGACAGTTGAGGCAGTACAGAGCAGTCAGTTTCATCTCGTGTGGACAAGGCATTTGGGAGTCTTGGGAAGTGGTGGCCCAACCCCTGATGGTTCTGCCGACTCTCCTCATAGAAATGCCTCCTCCTGTGAAGCGAGGGGATTGCCGGGAACCTTTTCCCGACAGAGCAGGTTAAGGGCCCCTCATCTGAGGCTGAGCAGGGGAAAACGGGGCTCCTCTTGAGTCACAGCAGGACCCTTGGGGACTCTCTCGAGTGGAGACGTGTGGGTCGAGGAACTTCTTGGGTCACAGCAAGGGTGTGAAGGAGCCTTTCGAGGTCCAAGAGGGAAGGGGTGATTACTCCCAAGACACCACAGCGGACAAGTGCCTCACCCCTCCTAGAGAGGAAGCTTCTGCTTTTTCTCCAGTTGCAGCGGGGTCCACTTGAGTTATGATGGGGCCCCAGGGACCCAGCCCTTTGGCTTCAGAAGAGGTCAGTCCATTTGAATTGCAAGTCGCCTCTGGGGATACCTACCCAGACGTCGCCGGGTCCTCAGTCCTCTTCTGGTGCTGAGGCCGGAGCCTAAGTTTGCCTCACCCGAGCTGACATAGGTCTTGGGGTTACCCTGGAGCCCACACATGGGAGTAAGGCCTCGTTTCGCCTGGAGACCTGCACGGCCACTTTCGTCACCAGCTGGAGCAGCAGTTTCCAGCTCCTCATCAAGCAGACACAGGGATCTGTGGCTTGCCCTCGAGGTACCCCTGGTCTGTCATATACACCAGTGTTTCGGGATTCAGGCTTTGGGGTGACAGTCGAGGCAGTGCAGGGCATTCATGTTCATCTGGGTTGGACAAGGCAATGGGGGTCTTGGGGAATGGTGGCCCAAATGCTGAGGCTCTTCCCGACTCTCCTGGAGTGAGTGCCTCATCATGGGATGCGAGGGGAACACCAGGAACCCCTTCCTGACAGAGCAGGGAGTGTGCTCCTCATCTGGAGAGGAGCAGGGTAAAACAGGGCTTCTCTTGAGTCACAGCAGGATTCTCAGGGTCCTCTTGAATGGGGAAGGGTTGGGCAGGGAACTTCTTGGCTCACGGCAAGGGCGTGAAGGACCTTTTGAGGTCCAAGAAGGAAGGGGTGATTTCCCCCGAGACACTGCAGTGGACAAGGGCCTTGGCCTGCCTGCAGGGGAGGAGCTTTCAGTTTTTCTCGAGTTGCATCGTGGTCCTCTCGAGTTATTATGGGGAATCCAGGCACCCATCCCTGTGGCCTCTGGAGAGGCCAGTCTCCGTGCCAGTTGACATTCGTCTCTGGGGATTCCTTCCCAATTGTTGCCGGATCCTCAGTCATCATCAGGTGCTGAGGCCAGAGCCTGAGCTTGCCTTGCCCTTGCTGACATAGGTCTTGGGTTTCCCCTGGAGCCCCACAGGGGAGTCAGGCCTAGTCTCACCTGAAGACGTGCACGGCCACTTTCCTCCCTAGCTGCTGCAGCAGTGTCTTGCTCCCCAGCATCCAGACACAGGAATTGGTGGCCTGCCTTTGAGGTACCCAGGGCTATCACACGTGCCAGTGTGTTGGGAGTCGAGCCTCAGGGAGACACTCGCGGCAATGCAGGGCAGTCAGGTTCATGTGGAGTGTACGAGGCATTTTGGGGTCTCGGGGAATGGTGGCCTGACCACTTAGCCTCCTCCAGATACTCCTGGTGCGAGTGTCTCCTCTTGGGATGGGAGGGGAGCGCCGGAAACCCTTTCCCGAAGGAGCACGGAAAGGGGCCCTCATCGGGAGCTGAGCAGGGGAAAATGGGGCTCTTACTGAATCGTGTCGGGACCTCGGTGTTCCTCTAAAGTGCGGACGGTTGGAACGGGGAACTTCTTGGGTCACAGCAAAGGTTGTGAAGGAGACTTTCGAGGTCCAAGATGGAAGGGGTGATGTCACCCGAGATGCCACAGTGGACAAGGGCCTCAATGCACCTGCAGTGGAGAAGCTTCTGGTTTTTCTCGAGTTGCCACAGGATCCTCTTGAGTTTCCACGGTGTCCCCAGGGACCCGCCCCTTGAAACTCAGGAGAGGACTGTCCCTGTGAGAGGTGCGAGGCACCTTTGGGGATTGCTCCCCAGTCGTCTCTGGCTGCTCAATACTCTTCTGGTTCTGAGGCCAGAGCCTGAACTTTCCTTGACCATGCTGTGATATGACTTGGGGTTCCCCAGCAGGCCCCACAGGGGAGTCAGGCCTCGTCACTCCTGGAAACATGCATGGCCGCTTTCCTCCCCAGCTGCAGCAGCAGTGTCTGGCTCCCCGTCGAGCGGACACAGGGATCTGTGGCTTGCCCTTGAGGTACCCCAGTGCTGTCACACGTGCCAATGTGTCAGGAGTCGAGCCTCGGGGTGACAGTCAAAGCAGTGCAGTGCAGTGAGGGTTATCTGGAGTGACCGTGGCATTTGGGGGTCTTGAGGAATGATGGCCTGAGCCCTGAGGCTCCTCCTGACTCTCCTTGTGCGAGCGCGTTCTCTTGGGATGTGAAGGGAGCGCCGGGAACCCTTTTTCGACAGAGCAGGGAAGGGCCCCTCATCTGGAGCTGAGCAGGGGAAATCGGGCTCCTCTTGAGTCACGGCGGGACCCTCGTGGTTCCTCTCGTGTGGTGTTCGGTGGGGCGGGGAACTTCTTGGGTCACAGTAAAGGTGTTAAGGAGGTCCAAGAGGGAAGGGGTGATTTCCCTCGAGATGCCACAGCAGACAAGGGCCTCACTCCGCATGCAGGGGAGAAGCTTCTGGTTTTTCTCGAGTTGCAGAGGGGTCCTTCAGAGTTACGATGGGGACCCCAGGGATCTGCTCCTGTGGCCTCAGGAGAGGACAGTCTCTGTGCCAGTTGTGAGGCGCCTCTGGGGATTCCTCCCCAGTCATAGCCGGGTGATCAGTCCTTGTCTGGTGCTGAGGCCGGAGCCTCAGCTTGCCTCGCCAGGGCTGACATAAGTCTTGGGGTCCCCCAGGAGCCCCACAGGGGAGTCAGGCCTCGTCTCGCCTGGAGACATGCACGGCTGCTTTCCTCCCCAGCTGCAGCAGCAGTGTCCGGCTACCCGTCCAGTGGACACAGGGATCTGTTTCTTGCCCTCGATGTACCCCTTTGCTGTTACACATGCCAGTGTGTCGGGAGTCGAATCTCGGGCTGACAGTCGAGGCAGTGCAGGGGAGTCAGGTTCATGTGGAGTGGACGAGGCATTCGGGGGTTTTTGGGAATGGTGGCCTTTCCTTTGAGGTTCCTTCCGACTTTTTTTGATGTGAATGCCTCCTCTTGGGATGCGAGCGGAGCACCAGGAACCCTTTCTCCATGAATCAGGGAAAGGGCCCTTCATCTAGAGCTAAGCAGGGTAAAACGGGGCTCCTCTTGAGTCGCGGCGGGACCCTTGAGGTTCCTCTCCAGTGGGGACATGTGGGCCTGGGAACTTCTTTGGTCCCAGCAAGGGTGTGATGGAACCTTTCCAGGTCCAAGAGGAAAGGGGTGATTTACCCCGAGATGCCGCAGCAGACAATTGCCTCAACCCGCCTCCAGGGAAGAAGCTTCTGGTTTTTCTTGAGTAGCGGTGGTGTCCTCTCGAGGTACCATGGGGACCACAGGGACCCGCCCCTGTTGCCTCCACAGAGGCCAGTCTTTGTGCGAGTTGTGATGCACCTCTGGGCATTCATCCCCAGTCCTCGCCGGGACCTCAGTCCTCGTCTGTTGCTGAGGCCAGAGCCTGAGCTTTCCTCACATGTGCTGATATCGGTATTGTGGTTCCCCTGGAGCTGCCACAGGGGAGTCAGTCCTTGTCTAGCCTGGAGATATGCACGGCCGCTTTACTCTTCAGCTGCAGCAGCAGTGTCAAGCTTACCTTCGAGCAGACCCAAGAATCTGTGGCTAGCCCTCAAGGTACCCCAGGGCTGTCAAACGTGCCAGTTTGTCGGGAGTTGATCCTCGCAGTGACAGTCAAGGCAGTGCTGGGCAGTGAGGTTCATCTGGAGAGGACAAGGCATTTGGGGGTCTTGGGGAATGCTGGCCCGGCCCCTGATGCTCCTCCCTACTCTCCTGGTTCGAGCAACTCATCTTGGGATCTGAGCGGAGCGCCGGGAACCCTTTCCCGACACAGCAGGAAAGGGATCCTCATCTAGAGCTGAGCATAGTAAAATGGGGCTCCTCTTGAGTCACAGTGGGACCTTTGGTGTTACTCTCGAGTGGGGATGGGTGGGGTGGAGAACTTGTGTTACAGCAAGGGTATGAAGGACCCTTTCGAGGTCAAAGAGGGAAAGCGTGATTTCCCCCCAGACCCCAGAGCAGACAAAGGCCTCACACGGCCTGCCAGGGAGAAGTTCCTGGTTTTCTGTGAGCTGTGAGGGGTCCTCTCGGGTTACGACGGGGACCCCAGGTACCCCACCATGTGGCCTCAGGAGAGGCCAGTCTCTGTGTGAGTTGCGAGAGGCCTCTGGGGATTCCTCCCCCATCGGCACCTGGTAATCAGTCCTCCTCTGAAGCTGTGGCCGGAGCTTGAGCTTTCCTCGCCTGAGCTGACATGGGTCTTGTGTTTCCCTTGGAGGCCCCACAGGGGAGTCAGGCCTCATCTCACATTGAGACGTGCAAGGAAGCTTACCTCCCAGGCTGCAGCAGCAGTGTCAGGCTCCCTGTCAAGCGGAAACTGGTATATGTGGTTGCCCTCAAGGTACCCCAGGGCTGTCACACGTGCCAGCATGGCGTGAGTTGTCCTCGGGGTGACAGTGGAGGCAGTACAGTGCAGTCAGTTTCATCTGGAGTGGACAAGGCCTTTGGGGGTCTTTGGGAATGGTGGCACGACCCCTGGTGTTCCTCAGGACTCCCCTGGTGCAATCGCCTCCTCTTGGATTCAAGGGAAGCACCGGGAATCCTTTGCCGATGGACCAGGGAAAGGGAACCTCATCTGGAGCTGAGCAGGAAAAAACAGGGCTCCTATTGAGTCACGGCCGAACCCTCGGGGTTCCTCTCGAGTGACGACGGGTATTTCGGTGAACTTTGTGGGTCACAGCAAGGTTGTGAAGGAGCCATTCAAGGTCGATAAGAGAAGGGTTGATTTCACCTGAGACGCCGCATCGGACAAGGGCTTCACCCTGCCTGCAGGAGAGAATCTCCTGTTTTTTTTTCGAGTTGCAGCAGTGTCTTCTCACGTTATGACAGGGACCACAGGGACCCACTACTGTGGCCTCAGGAGACGCCAGTCTCCATGCGAGTTGCTAGAGGCCTCTGAGGATTCCTCCCCATCGGTGTCGGATCCTCAGTCTTCGTCTGAAGCTGAGGCCATAGTCTGAGCTTTCCTCGCCCATGCTGACTAGGGTCTCACGGTTCCCCTGGACCCCCACAGGGGAATCAGGCCCTGTGTAGCAAGGAGACATGCACGGCCGCTTCATAGCGAGCTGTAGCAGCAGTGTCATCTCTCCGTCGAGAGGAGACAGGGACCTGTGGCTTGCCCTCGAGATACCCCAGGGCTGTCTCATGTGCCAGCATGGCATGAGTCAACCCTCAGGGTGAGAGTAGAGGCAGTGCGGGCAGTTAGGTTAATTTGGTTGGGACGAGGCATTTGGGGGACTTGGAGAAAAGTGGCACGATCCCTTGTGTTCCTCCCGAATATGCTGTTGCGAGCGCCTCCTCTTGGGATGCGATGGCAGTGCCGGGAATCCTTTCCTGACGGAACAGTGAAAAGGATCCTAATCGGGAGCTGAGCAGGGGAAAACGGGACTCCTCATGAGTCGCGGCGGCACCCTCGGTGTTCCTCTCGAATGGGGAGGGGTGGGGGAGGGAACTTCTTGGGTCACAACAAGGGTGTGAAGGAGCCTTTAGAGGTCCAAGAGGGAATGGGTGATTTCCTCAGAGACATCGCAGCAGACAAGGGCCTCATGCCGCCTGCACGGGAGAAGCTTCTGGTTTTTCTCGAGTTGCAGCAGGGTCCTCTTGAGTTATGACGAGGACCACAGGGACCCGACCCTGTGGACTCAGAAGAGGCCAGTGTCCGTGTGAGTTGCGAGGCGCCTCTGGGGATTCCTCCCCTGTTTTCCCCGGGTCCTCAGTCCTGGTCTGGATCTGAGGCCAGAGCCTGAGCTTTCCTCGCCCATGCTAACATGGGTCTTGGGGTTCCCGTGGAGCCTCCACAGGGGAGTCAGGCCTCGTCTCATGTGGAGACATGCACAGCCACTTTCCTCCCCAGCTGCAGCACCAGTGTCAGGCTCCCTGTCAAGTGGACACAGGGATCTGTGGCTTGCACTCGAGGTACCCCAGGGCTGTCACATGTGCCAGTGTGTCTGGAGTCGATCCTAGGTGTGACTGTCGAGGCAGTGCTGGGCAGTCAGGTCCATCTGGAATGGATGAGGCATTTGGGGGGTCTGGGGAATGGTGGCCAGACCCCTGACGCTCCTCCAAACTCTGTGGTGTGAGCGCCTCCTCTTGGGATGCGAGGGGAGCACCGGGAACACTTTCCCAAAGGAGCAGGGAAAGGGACCCCATTTGAAGCTGAGTAGGGTAAAATGGGGCTCCTCTTGAGTCACTGCGGGACCCTCAGTGTTCCTCTTGTGTGGGTACGGGTGGGGCAAGGAACTTACATCACAGCAAGCATGTGAAGGAGCCTTCAATGTCCAAAAGGGAAGGGGTGATTTTCCCCGAGCCACCGCAGCAGCCTTACCCCGCCTGCAGCAGAGAAGGTTCTGGTTTTTCTCAAGTTGTGGCCAGGTCCTCTTGAGTTATGATGGGGACCCCAGGGACCAGCCCCTTTGGCCTCTGGAGAAGCCACTCACCAATCGAGTTGCCAGCGGCCTCTGTGGATTCCTCTCTGTTGGCTCCAGTTCCACAGTCTTCCTCTGAAGATGAGGCCAGGGCCTGAGCTTTCCTAGCCCATGCTGACATGGGTCTTACGGTTCCCCTGGAGCCCCCACAGCAGAGTCTGGCCTCGTGTCACATGGAGACATGCACAGCCACTTCATACCTAGCTGCAGCAGCAGTGTCAGGCTCCCTGTCAAGTGGACACAAAGATCTTGGCTTGTCCTCCAGGTACCCCATGGCTGTCAGACATGCCAGCGTGGCATGAGTTCATTTTAGGGGTGACAGTCGAGGCAGTGCAGGGCAGTCAGGTTCATCTGGAGTGGGCGAGGCATTTTGGAGTCTGTCGCAATGGTGGCACGACCCCTGGTTGGTCTCCAGGCTCTGCTGGTGCTAGCGACTCCTCTTGGGATGCGAGGGGAGCACTGGGAACCCTTTCCCGATGGAGCAGGGAAATGGCCCCCCATCTGGAGCTCAGCAGAGGAAAACAGGGCTCCTCTTGTGTCGCAGCAGGAACTCGGGGTTCCTCTTGAGTGGGGACAGGTGGGCGGGGAAGTTCTTGAATCCCAGCAAGGGTGTGAAGGAGCCTTTCGCGGTCCAAAAGGGAAGGGGTGCATTCCCCAAGACGCCACAGCAGACAAGGGCCTCACCCCGACTGCAGGGGAGAAGCTTCTTGTTTTTCTCGAGTAGTGGCGGTGTCCTCTCAAGTTACCACGGGAACCACAGGGACCCGCCCCTGTTGCCTCCGCAGAGGCCAGTCTTTGTGCGAGTTGTGATGCACCTCTCGGCATTCATCATCAGTCCTCGCCGGGACCTCAGTCCTCATCTGTTGCTGAGGCCAGAGCCTGAGCTTTCCTCGCACGTGCTGACATGGTTCTTGGGGTTCCCCTGCAGCCTCCACAGGGGAGTCAGGCCTCGTCTCGATTGGATATGAGCACGGCCGCATTTCTCCCATGCTGCGGCAGCAGTGTCAGGCTCCCTGTCGAGTGGACACAAAGATCTGTGGCTTGACTTCAAGTTACCCCAGGGCTGTCAGACGTGCCAGCATGTTGTGAGTTCATTTGTGACAGTTGAGGCAGTGAAGGGCAGTCAGGTTCATCTGGAGTGACCGAGGCATTTGGGGGTCTTTGGGAATGGTGGCACGAAACCTGGTGTTCCTCCTGACTCTCCTGGTGCGAGCGCCTCCACTTGGGATGGGAGGGGAGCACCGGGAATCCTTTCCAGATGGAGCAGGGAAAGGCACCCTCATCTGGTGGTGAGAAGGGGAAAATAGGGCTCCTCTGAGTCACGGCAGGACCCTCAGTGTTCCTTTCCTCTGAGGACGGTTGTGTCACGGAACTTCGTGGGTCACAGCAAGGGTGTTTAGCAATCTTTTGTGGTCCAAGAGGGAAGGGGTGATTTCCCACCAGACACCAGAGCATAAAACCACCTCACCCCGACTGCAGGGGTGAAGTTCCTGGTTTTTCTAGTGTTGTGGCTGGGTCCTCTTGAGTTATGACAGGGACCCCAGGGACCCGCCCCTGTGGCCTCAGAAGAGGCCAGTCTCCGTGCGAGTTGTGAGGCGGCTCTAGGGATTCCTCCCCTGTCTGCCCCAGGTCTTCAGTCCTGGTCTGGATCTGAGGCCAGAGCCTGAGCTTTCCTCGCCCATGCTAACATGGGTCTCGGGGTTCCCCTGGAGCCCCCACAGGGAAGTCAGGACTCCTCTCGCATGGAGACATGCACAGACGCTTTTGTCACAAGCTTCAGCAGCAGTGTCAGGCTCCCGTTGAGCTGACACAGGGACCTGTGGCTTGCCCTCGAGATACCTTAGGGATATCACATGTACCAGCGTGGCGCAAGTCAATCCTCGGGGTGACAGTCGAGTCAGTGCAGGGCACTCAGGTTCATCTGGAACGAATGATGCCTTTGGGGTTCTTTGGCAATGGTGGCATGAACACTGGTGTTCCTCCTGACTCTCCTGGTGTGAGTGCCTCCTCTTGGGTTGCAAGGGGAGCGCCAGGGATCCTTTCCCGACGGCAAGGGAAAGGGATCCTCATCTGGAGCTTAGCAGGGGAATATGGGGCTCCTCTTGTGTCTCGGCGGGACCCTTGGTGTTCCTCTCGAGTGGTGACTGGTGGGTGAGGGAACTTCGTGGGTCACAGCATAGGTGTGAAGGAGCCATTCAAGTTCCACCTGGAAGACGTGATTTCCTTTGAGACGCTGCAGTGGACAAGGGCCTCACCCCGCCTGCAGCCAAGAAGCTCCTGGTTTTTCACGAGTTGCGGCGGGGTCCCCTCGAGTTTTGACGGGGATCCACCGACCCACCCCTGTGGCCTCAGAATAGGCCATTCTCTGTGTGAGTTGCGAGAAGCCTCTGGGGATTCCTCCCCCATCAGCGCCGGGTCCTCAGTCCTGGTCTGGAGCTGAGGCTAGAGCCTGAGCTTTCCTTGCCCATGATGACATGGGTCTTGAGGATCCCCTGGAGCCCCCACAGGGAAGTCAGGCCTCATCTCATGTGGAGCTGTTCACGGCCACTTACCTACCGTATTGCAACAGCATTGTCAGTCTCCCTGACTAGCGAACATAGGTATCTGTGACTTGCCTTCGAGGTACCCCCGGGCTTTCACACATGCCAGCATGGCGGGAGTCGATTCTCGGGGTTACATTCGAGTCAGTGCTAGGCAGTAAGTTTTATCTGGAGTGGACGAGACAATTGGGGTTCTTGGGGAATGGTGGCACGACCCCTGATGTGTCTCCAGTCTTTGCTGGTGCAAGCGACAACTCTTGGGATGCGAGGGTTGTGCCAGGAATCCTTTCCTGATGGAGAAGGGATGGGGCCATCACCTGGAACTGAGCAGGGAAAAACGGTGCTCCTCATTAGATGCCGTGGGACCCTCGGTGTTCTATTCAGTGGGGACAAGTGGTTCAGGGAACTTCGTGGGTCACAGCAAGGGTGTGAATGAGCCTTTCGAGATTCAAGAGGGAAGAGGTGATTTCCCCCAAGACGCAGCAACGGACAAAGGCCTCACACTGCCTGCAAGGGAGGAGCTACTGGATTTTCTTGAGTTATTCGGGTTCCTCTCCAGTTATGATGGGGACCTGAGGGACACTCTTCTGTGGCCTCAGGAGAGGCCTGTCTCTGGGGGAGTTGCGAGGGGCCTCTGTGGATTCCACCCCATTGGGCACCAGGTCCCCAGTCCTCATCTGGAGCTGTTGTCATTGCCTAAGCTTTCCTTGCCCGTGCTGACATGGGTCTTGGGGTTCCCCTGGAGCCCCCACAGGGGAGCCAGGCCTCGTCTCGACTGGAAACCTGCACAGCCGCTTTCCACCCGAGCAGCAGCAGTGGTGTAATCCTCCCCATCGGTGGACACAGGGATCTGTGGCTTGCCCTCGAGTTACCCCAGGGTTGTCACACGTGCCAGCAAGGGATGAATCTATCCTTGGGGAGACAGTCGAGGCTGTACAGGGCAGTCAGGTTCATCTGGAGTGGACGAGGCATTTGAGTTCTTGAGGAATGTTGGCACGACCCCTGGTGATCCTCCCGACTCTCCTGGTGCGATTGCCTCCTCTTGGGATGTGAGGGGAGTGCCAGGAATCCTTTCCCGACAGAGCAGGTAAAGGGACCCTCATCTGGAGCTGAGACCAGAGCCTAAGCTTTCCTCGCCCGTGCTGTCATTGGACTTGGGTTTCCCCTGGAGCTTCCACAGGCAACTCAGGACTCTTCTCGCATGGAGACATTCACGGCCTGTTTCCTCTCGAGCTGAATCAGCGTGGTCAGGGTCCCCGTCAAGTGGACACAAGAAAGTGTAGCTTGTCCTTGAGGTGCCACAGGGCTATCACACGTACCAGCATGGTGCGAGTCGATCCTCAGGGTGATAATCGAGGCAGTGCAGGTCAATCAGTTTCATCTGGTGTGGACTGAGGCATTTGGGGGTCTTCAGGAATGGTGGCATGACATCTGGAGTTCCTCCCGTCTCTCCTGGTGTGAGGGCCTCTTCTTGGGAGGTGAGGGGGCGCCGGGAATCCTTTCCTGATGGAGCAGGGAAAGGGAAACTCATCTGGAGCTGAGCAGGGGAAAAGGGTCCTCCTCTTGAGTCTCAGCAAAACACTCGGTGTTCATCTCAAGTGGGAACGGGAGGGTCAGGGAACTTCATGGGTCGCAGCAAGGGTGTGAAGGAGCCTTTTGAGGTCCAAGAGGGAAGGGGTGATTTCTCCCGAGATGCTGCAGTGGACAAGGGCCCCACCCTGCCTGCAGGGGAGAAGCAACTGGTTTTTCTCGAGTTGCGGTGGGGACTTCACGAGTTACGACAAGGACACCAGGGACATATCCTGTGGCCTCAGGAGAGGCCACTCTCCATGCCAGTTGCCAGGCGCCTCTGGGGATTCCTCCCCAGTCGGTGCCAGGTCCTCAGTGCTTATCTGGAGCTGATGCCCGAGCCTGAGCTTTCCTTGCCCTTGCTGACATAGGTGTGGGGTTCCCTTGGAGCCTCTACAGGGGAGTCAGGCCTCGTCTCGCGTGAGTGACGTGCATGGCTTCCTTCCTTCCGAGCTGAAGCAGCAGTGTCACACTCCCCGTCGAGCGGACACAGGGATCTGTGGCTTGTCCTCGAGGTGGCACAGCGCTGACACTCATTCCAGCGTGATGTGAATCCATCCTCGGGGTGACAGTCGAGGCAGTGCAGGACAATCAGGTTCATCTGGAGTTAACTGAGGCATTTGGGGTTCTTGGCGAATAGTGGCACGACCCCTGGAGTTCCTCATAACTCTCTTGGGGCGAGTGCCTCCTCTTGGAAGGCGAGGGGAACGCCGGGAATTCTTACCTGATGGAACAGGTAAAGGGACCCTCATCTGGAGCTGAGCAGGGGACAACGGGGCTCCTCGTGACTCGCAGCGGGACCTTCGGTGCTCCTCTCGAGTGGGAATGGTTGGGTAGGGAACTTCATGGGTCACAGCAAGGGCATGAAGAAGACTTTTGAGGTCTAAGACTGAAGAGGTGATTTCCTTCGAGACACCCCAGCGGACAAGGGCCTCACCCCACCTGCAGGGAAGAAGCTCCTGGTTTTTCTCGAGTTGCAGCGGCGTATTCTGGAGTTATGATGAGGACCCCATGGACCCGCCCCTGTGGTCTCAGGAGAGGCCAGTCTCTGTGTGAGTTGCGAGGGCCCTCTGGGGATTCCTCCTCAGTTGGCACCAGGTCCTCAGTCCTCGCCTATAGCTGAGGCTGGAGCCTGATCTTTCCTCACCCATGCTGACATGGGTCTTGAGGTTTCCCTGGAGCCCACACAGGGGAGTCAGGCCTTGTCTCACGTTGAGACGTACACTGCCGCTTTCCTCCTGAGCCTAAGCAGCAGTGTCAGGCTCCCCATCGAGCAGACACAGGGATCTGTGTCTTTCCCTCGAGGTGCATCATGGCTGTCACACGTGCCTGCGTGGTGTGTCGATCCTCGGTGTGACAGTTGAGGCAGTTCAAGGCAATCAGGATCATCTGCATTGATGCAAATGCTTTTACAGCCTGAGTCACCAGGGAAGCTCCCAAAAGTTTAAAAGAAATTTCAGGTGTCCAAACAGGTTAAAAAAAAAAACAGGTTTTTTCAATAGTGTTGAATAAAAATCTCTACACAGAAGCATTCAGATAATTGGTATTGATACTCAGCATTCCATCAAGTATGTGAAGCTAACTCTTCTCTCCTCAAATGTAGGTCCTGCATTATGACTTCCTTCTTAATAAGGCACTCAGGATGGATGTGGGGGAAATCAAGAATAAAGACAAATGACAGATGTTGGGGAAAATGTACAGAAATTGGAACTCAAACTTTAGTTGTGGAGATGTGAAATGGTGCGATATATGTGTGCAAAACCAGTATTTTCTCAAAAACATAAAAATGCAATTATCATATCACTCAGCAGTAGCCACAGCACCTAAAATGGTTAGTTTTTATTCCAATCCCAAAGAAAGGCAATGCAAAAGAATGTTCCAACTACCACACAGTTGCACTCATCTCAGACATTAGCAAAGTAATGCTCAAAATTCTCCAAGCCAGGCTTCAACTGTATGTGAACCATGAATTTTCAGATGTTCAAGCTGGGTTTAGAAAAGGCAGAAGACCCAAAGATCAAATTGCCAACATCCGTTGGTTCATTGGAAAAGCAAGAGAGAAAAACTTCCAGAAAAGTATCTACTTCTGCTTTTTTTTGACAATGACAAAACCTTTGAATGTGCGGAGGACCACAAACTGTGGAAAATTCTTAAAGAGATGGGAATACCAGACCTTCTTACGTGCCTCCTGAGAAATCTGTACGCAGGTCAAGAAGCAACAGTTACAACTGGACGTAGAACAACGGACTGGTTCCAAATCGGGAAAGGAGTACAGCAAGACTGTATATTGTCACCCTGCTTATTTAACTTATATGCAGAGTACATCATGTGAAATCCCAGGTCCAGATGAAGAACAAGCTGGAATCAAGACTGCTGGAAGAAATATCAATAATCTCAGATACACATATGACACCACTCTTATGCAGAAAGCAAAGAAGAACTGAACAGACTCTTCATGAAAGTGAAAGAGGACAATGAAAATGTTGGCTTAAAACTCAGTATTCATGAAACCAGCATCAAAAAAGACACGTGTACCCCAATGTTCTTCGCAGCTCTGTTTATAATAGCCAGGACATGCAAGCAACCTAGATGTCAATCAGCAGATGAATGGATAAGCTGTGGTACATACATACAATGGAATATTACTCAAGCCATTAAAACTAATACATTTAAATCAGCTCTAATGAAGTGGATGAAACTGAAGCCTATTATACAGAGTGAAGTAAGCCAGAAAGAGAATCACAAATACAGTATACTAATGCATATATATGGAATTTAGAAAGATGGTAATGATGACCCTGTATGCGAGACAGCAAAAGAGTCACAGATGTATTAAACAGTCTTTTGGACTCTGTGGGAGAGAGTGAGTGTAGGATAATATCAGAGTATGGCATTGAAACATGTAAAATATCATATATAAAGTGAACCACCAGTCCAGGTTTGATCCATGATACAGGATGCTCAGAGCTGGTGCACTGGGGTGACCCAGAGGGATGGGATGGGGAGGGAGGTGAGAGAGGGGTTCAGGATGTGGAACACATGTACACTCATGGCGGATTCAAGTCAATGTATTGAAAATCCAATACAATATTGTAAAGTAAAATCAATCATGCTTGAAAGAAGATTAAAAAAAAAACCTCAGTATTCAGAAAATTAAGATCATGGCACCCGGTCACATCAGTTCATGGCAAATAGATGGGGAAACAAGGAAAACAGTTACAGACTTTATTTTGGGGGTTTCCAAAATCACTGCAGATGGTGACTGCAGCCATGAAATTAAAAGACACCTGCTGCTTGGAAAAAAAGTTATGACCAACCTACACAACATATTAAAAAGCAGAGACATTACCAACAAAGGTCCATGTACTAAATGCTATGGTTTTTCCAGTAGTCATATATACATGTTAGAGCTGGACTACAAATAAAAG
>SJYF01001169.1:318415-337713 GCA_006410515.1 Procapra przewalskii
CCTAAGAAAAGTGCCTAAGAAGTGATGCTTTTGAACTGTGGTGCTGGAGAAGACTCTTGAGAATCCCTTGGACTGCAAGTCAATCCTAAGGAAAATCAGCCCTGAGTATTCATTGGGAGGACTGATGCTGAAGCTGAAACTGCAATACTTTGGCCACCTGATGTGAAAAACTGACTCACTGGAAAAGACCCTGATGCTGGATAAAGGTGAAGGCAGGAGCAGAAGGGGATAACAGAATGAGATGGTTGGATAGCATCACCTACTCGATGGACATGAGTTTGAGCAAGCTCTGGGAGTTGGTAATGGATAGGGAAGCCTAGTGTGCTGCAGCCCATGGGGGTCACAAAGAGTCGGACATGACTGAATAACTGAATTATCATATATTTTGGCAACTCCACTCCTAGATATATATACCAGGAATTTAAAGCAGGTGTTCAAATATAAACTTGTACACCAACATTTACAGAAGCAGTGTTCTTGAGAGCCCAAATCAAAAACAATGAAAATGCCCACCAACAGGTGAATGGAAGTGCAAATAGGATAGATCCATCCATAAGATGAGTTACTCTGCCATAGAAAGGAATATAGTAAAATAGTGCCACAGCTGCAGAAAACAGGGAGCGTCTCAAAAACGTAAACACAGAGTTAACATAGAATCCATCAATTCTGGTCCAGGTTATACATCCAAAATATTTAAAACCAAGAACCAGAACAGATATTCGAACCCCTTATTAATAGCAGCAGCATTCATAGTAGCCAAAATGTGGAAGCAACACAAGTTTTCAACAGATGACTGGACAAGCACAATGTAGTATAAGCACTATGGAGCATGATTAAACTTTTAAAAACAAGATAACTCTCACACATGCTATAATGTAGATGAAACTTCAAGTTATTATGCCAAGTGAAAGAAGCTTGACACAAAAGGAAAACTGTTCTATGATCCCACTAGTATGAGATATCCATATAAGACAAATTCCAAGTAGAATAAGATGGTCAGGGATTGAGAGTGGTGAGTGTTTAATGGTTACAGTTTCACTTCAGGAAAAGTAAAAGATTCTGGAGATGTATGATGGGGAATGTTTTACAGCGTGAGTGCAGTTAATGCTATAAAAGTGCATACTTAAAATGACTCAGATGATAAATGTTATATGTCTGTAAGCTCGATGAAAAAAATGACACATGGAACAACATAGAAAAGCACTGAATACATTCGCAGTGAAAGAAACCACACAGAAAAAGCTAACCAGATCATAGTCATCTTATCACTTTAAATCCATGAAGGTTTTTAGTATGAGGGAAAGACACAGTGATAGCTCCAGAAAATGAAAACTGCATTAGAATGGAGAAAGACATTTGCACAAACCTTGGGCAGCTGATGAAAGCTGAACTAGTCCTATGGATAGGATTGTAATGTGGAAACAACAATTATCCCCCATTTGGGGGTTATGGGCTGGTTCCCCGGGAAAGTACTCCTCTTTTGGGTAAAACACAACACAGTATTTGGTGTGAATGTAAAAAACTTTGTACCAGTATTTAAAATTGAAGCATTTGAAATTTTACTAGAAAGTAAATTACTGTTTAATACAACCATGTATGTCACATGACAGAAAATAAAAGATGACATTGAACATTGCAATAGAGGCCAAGAGTTAACCAAACCAAATCCAATGAAAGTAGTGATGCTAATTGCCTTGTACTAGTCCACATCGTATTAAAAGACACTGTAAAAAGAGCATATTAGTAGACACCACGCCTTGGGTGCTGTGGATGACCCAGATGGAACTAAAACTATGAGATTTCTTAATTCTAGTTTTCCATATAACACTATACCAAAGCAATTTTCAGAACTAAAAAGCAAATTCATGGACTTGTCTGGCAGTCCAGTGCTTAAGACTCTGCACTTCCACTGCAGGGCGTATGGGTTTGATCCTTTGTCAGGGACCTAAAATCCAACATGTAGAGCTGCAGGGCCAAAAATAGAAAGCCAGTAGAACTGCAAGATCATTTGTGGTTTCTCTATACTAATAATGAACTATTAGAAACAGAAACTAAGAAAATATTCACTTTTACAATTGCATTTCCCCCACCCACCCAGCTAAAAATCTAGAAATCTAACCAAGGACTTGAAAGACCTGCAAGCTAAAAACTACAAGACAATGATNNNNATCAAAGAAACTGAATGGACACAAGTGAAAAGATATCCCTTTTTTATGGGTGAAAATGCCATTAAAATATCCATGCTAACCAAAGCAATGACACATTCATACAATCACTGCCTGCATTTCCATGACATTTTTCACAGAAACAAAAGCAATCTTTACATCTGTGTGGCACCACAAAGGAACCAGAAGAGCCAAAGTGACCCTGAGAAAGCAGAAGAGGCTGGAAGCATCTCCATCCCTGACTTCAATCTAGAGTATGCACCTAAAGTCACCACAAGACGTGTGGAATTGGCACAGAATGGGCACAGAGACAAGAGAGCTCAGAAGTAAACATACAGGTACACGATAATTAATTTAGAAGAAAGAAACAAAGAATATACACGCAAGAAAGGATGACTCCTCCCCTCCCCCAATAAACTGTGCTGGGAAAAATAGAAACCACACACCAAGGAACAATACAGGACACCATCTTATACCACAGAGAAAAAATGACTAAAATCCATAACTTTCCACATAAAGTCCTAACAGTCCTGGGTTCTCATAAGACAGACTTTCAGAAACAGCCACTCACAGAAAGCTTCTTCCCAATTTCCCTCACATTCTCCTGCAGCACCACCTCCTTGCAGGTCTTGAGGAAACTAGACTCCCATCAAACTCGACTGAACCCCACAATGTCCCCAAACTGAAGCCCCAGTGGGTCCTGAGGGGACCAGAGTCCTGTCAGCCTCAACTGAACCCCACAATGCCCGAAAAGTGAAGCCCAGGTGCATCCTGAGGAGCTAGGCTCCCATCAGCCTCAACTCAACCCCACCATGCCCCAAAACTGAAGCCCAAGCGGGTCCTGAGGAGACCAGATTCCATAAACCTGAACTTAACCCCATAATGCCCCAAAACGGAAGCCCCAGTGGGTTCTGAAGAGGCAAGACTTCCATCCACCTGGGCTGAACCCCACCATGTCTCAAAGCTGAAACCACATGGGTCCTGTAGTGACCCATCTTCTGTCAGCCTGAATTGAACCTCACACTGTCCTGAAGCTGAAGCCTCAGCGGGTCCTCAGGAGCCCAGAGTCCTGTCAGTGGCCACTCACAGCCACTGGAAGTGCTCCAGCAGAGCAGGGAATTCCACTTGGAGGAGGGGAATGTCAGGGAGGCGGATCTGCGTTATCATGGACAGGCATGATCAAGCAGGCTTGCAGGGGCCAGGACAAGGGTGAAGGAGGCAAGCTCCAGCTCCAAGTACTGTATAAGTCTCCACTTTTTGAGACTATGTGACCTACATGATCCAGACTTTGCAAGGAGGAAACTGAGTTACAGAGGCAGAAGGAGCAGGAGGTGATGTAAAATATGAACGTTTTCTCTTCAGATTCAGGAACATTAAGGCCTCCCAGGTTCCCAGTTCCTTGTGCCCTAGTGACTGTGAGCTCCTCCTTCAGGGCATATGACCAAGCCCCACACTACGTCCCTCGATATCTACAGCTCTGGCCCAAGCCTAACCCCTCCACCAGGCCCTGATGAAGCTCCCTGCACCCATAGTGCATCTCACATCCCACCCCAACATAGTCTTTATGAAGCCTGAATAAGGGCATGCCTCTCTTCTCCCTTTGATTTCTCTAGCCTGATGAAGCCAGGCCTGCATCCCTTCCAGGTGACTCCAAGGACCTCATTCTCTCCAGACTCCACGTGTGTGGACACTGTCTGCACCTGTCTATAGGGGCCTGTGGTGATCTCCTAAAATGAGGATTATTTGATACACAGAGATTGGGGTGAATTGTGGCCACCAAAGACGTGTCCCCAGAGAACAGTGCCATATCTTGGAAAAGGGTCTTCTTAGATGTAGTTAACGGTATCAAGGTAAGGTCATCTAGGATTAGGGTGACCTTCAATCCAGCTGACAGAGTCCTTCAAAGAGACGAAAGAGGACACAGAGGAGAAGCCTTTGAAAGGTGGAGGCAGAGATAGGAGGGGAGGGGAAAACAAGCCCAGGGACCCCTGGAGCCCCTGAAGCTGGAAAACGCAGGAAGGACCCTATCCTGGAACCTCTGGAGGGACCTCAGCCCTCTGCCACCTTGATATCAGGTGTCTGTTCTCCAGGAGTGGGGGAGGATGAATTTATGTTGTTTTAACCCACCCAGCTTGTGATCATTTGTTAGAGAAGCCACAGAACAGCCACACAGTCATGCTCTTTAGAATCCTAGAAGTGTGGATATTACTAACGGCAGGTGGAGGGTGGTTTACAGAAGCTTAGAGTCAGCACTAGGTCCTCAGAAACGCTAAAGCAGTATCTGGACGTCGGAATATTGAGGGGCCAAGTCTGAAGCCTGTCACTATGGGTACTTCCTGCACACACCTCCTCAGGTTCTTACACTGGTACATGTGGTGTAACATCTCAGTCCTGACTGAGGATATTTTCTTATCACTGTTCATATTGCTAATTAAGAATTCACTAGTTACACAGGTGAAAACCCAATTAGGATGCTTACTCCAGGGATGAGCAATTCTGAAGATGATCAGCGGTGGGGACTTATGCATGCCAAGCCAGCAGCCCTTTCACACTCCCTGCCCACTCCCCTCCCAACGAAGGTCTTTAGTGGGTAGCTGGGAGACCCCACGAAGTCATCTCTAAGTAAACGCTTGCTGGCCCCCAGGCTAGCACTCCTGTACCCCATCCACTCTTCCCAGGTAAAACACCTGAATATGTGCAAAGACCTCACAGGATGGAGAAAAGTAATTGGAACCCCTCCAGTGACAGCACGCTTACCGAGCTGGCTCCTGTAGGTCAGGCAGAATGGTCTTGGGCTGGGTGATCTTCTGAAAGCTTTCCACTTTCCTACCTGAGTTACTCCTCTCCTGCTCCCACTGCCTCTTTTCTTGCTTCCTCACCTCTGCCTGAAACAATTTCCAATAAATAGCAGGAGCAGGCGACACAGCCCATCCTTAGCAAGTAACAGCCTAGCACCTCCTGAAGAAGGTCCAGTAAAGACCCACACAGACCAGATCCCCTGAAATGCCATGGCCCCTCACTCTCTTTCACCAAACTGGCACTGCAATGTCTAAGAAGAAAAGACGGCATCAAGCACAGCTGCAGGCACTTGAGTAGGTTTATATCACCTCAACCCATGCACATGTGCAAAGGGCAGGCCAGCCAGGTCAGCCAATCATTGCCCATTTGGGCTTGTAGTTACAGAAAATGGGCCTCATTGTGCTGGCCAAGGCTCTAAGAGCACCTGTGGGTCCTGAGGGTGAGGATGGATATGGGGCTGCAGTTCTGACTTGTTTTCTAATCATTTTATCTGGCCCACAATTGGGAGAGAACTTCAGGAAAGACTTCTTCTGAGAGAGACCCAGGGATCAGGGAGAGGAGGGGTGGTGAGTGGAGACAGGCTCAGTGCCCAGGTGCAGTGGAAACCTCTGGAAAACCCACTGGAAGGAGGCTGCATACAGTGAAGCCCAGGGTCACAGACCTGTCCAGAACCTGCTGTTTGTTGCCTCAGATCCTAGTCTGAGGGGCTCAAGGTCATATCTGTCCAACAGAGGAGCTAGGGTTGCTCTACAATGAGGGCACCTTGGACAGTTCCTAGATGCTGAGCTCTATGGGATAACTGCCCAGCTGAACCCCATATCCTGAGAGATGCCTGCCCATAAGAATCCCATGCTCTTGGGAGGTGCGAGTGAACTCTGTGCAATCATCACAGAGTAGCTTAGTGACTCTCATGTGGGCAGTGCTGGGATTAGATGAGAACAAGGACATGTTGGGGGACATCCCCTGAAACATCACCAGGCCCATCCAGAGTGAAGAGGCCAGTTGCGGGGTACTGTTTGCTGTGCTGGTGTGTGAGACTTCATGGATACCTCTTGTTTCTTCCACATGACACCAGAGAGGCCTCTCCAGAACACAGAAGACAGCCTGCCCAAGAACAGTGGAAGGTCCTGGTGACCAGGCATGGGATATGAGAGGGAAGGACCAGACCGAGAGAACCTTTCTGCTCTGAGCTGGGATTGGACAACAAATGGTGAGTGTGATCCAGGAAAGTGGCCCTGGTGATGGGAGACTTGATAAAAGAATCTGAGTACGAGTTGGGAAAGAATTTCCAGACACAGAGTGTCTCAGAAGGAAGTGAGTTTTTATTAAAAACAAAGAGCAGAGATAAAGTGGGCACTGTGAGCACAGCAGGCCAACCTGCTTACAGACTAATGAAAGATGACAGCTTTCTTGGCTTCAAGACAAAGAAAATTCCTGCTGGAAGGTTGATGTTAGGTGATTGGTTGGGACACCATAGGGTGTTTACTGGAGTGGGCATCTTTGCCTGGTAGGGAAGCAGGAAGCTTGTTCATGATGATCAGGGGATTTTGGCAAAAGTTGCAAAGGGACTCAGTCAGATTCACAGGTGACCTTGGTTCTAGTCTCCACTTCTGTGGCCTTGGTGTGAGGCCTCCCAGCTATGGCCTTGGAGAAGGACTCACATCAACAAGACTCACCCTTCAGAGAAAAAGTTCCAATACGTTATCTCTGTAGGAGAGATCCAGTGATCCTAGGTCTGTTTGGAAATTTCTTGGATACTGCAGGGACACAGAGTGTGAACCTGATTATTGAACCTTGTTGGCAGAATTAACATTTTCTCTGTGTTGGTGCTAAAAGTGTGTGGGCTGGCAGGTGCCTGAGAATCCATTCAAATGATGTTTTCCTACTTATGACATCAATAGGGTTGGTCAAACTTTTTGATTACTTGTATAAGCAGGCAGCTTGCAACTCCTTCATGCAGGATCATTTCCATTAGAATGTCAACTAATCAAGGAAACAACAGTATGGCATTCAGCACTCTTAGACAATTTTCCAAGCCTCTTTCCTCGGGGGTAGACACAATATAAGCTAGGAATGGGTTCACAAGGCTCAGAAAATGCAGGGAAATATATTGCCTATGACCTTGGAAATTAGGGCCTCTTGCAAACCTGGAATTCTCAAATCTTTGAATTTTAAGTCCTCGTCTGGTGCTGAGGCTAGAGCATGAGCATTCTTCACCCATGCTGACATAGGTTTGGGATTCCCCTGGAGCCCCCACAGGGGGGTCAGGCTTCATCTCGCCTAGAGACGTGCATGGCCACTTGCCTCCCCAGCTGCAGCAGCAGTGTCAGGCTCCCCATCCAGCCGACACAAGCATCTGTGGCTTGCCCTTGAGGTTCCCCAGGGCTGCCACACTTGCCAGTGTGTTGGGCATCGAGCTTCGGGTGACAGTCGAGGCAGTGCAGGGCAGTAAGGTTCATCTAGAGAGGACGAGGCATTTGGGGGTCGTGGGAATGGTGGCCCGACCACTGATGCCCTTCCTGACTCTCGTGGTGCGAGTGCCTCCTACTGGGATGCGAGTAGAGTGCTGGGAACCCTTTCCTGATGGAGAAGGGAAAGGGACACTTACTGGCACTAAGCAGTGGCAAACGGGGTTTCCCTTGAGTCGCGGCAGGACCCTCGGGGTTCCTTGGGAGTGGGGAAGGGTGGGGTAGGGAACTTCTTGGGTCATAGCAAGGGTGTGAAGGAGCCTTTCGAGGTCCAAAGGGAAGGGGTGATTACCCCCCCCTAACGCCTCATTGGACAGTCTCCTCACCCTGCCTGCAGGTTTGAAGCTTCTATTTTTTTCTGAGTTGTGGCGTGGTCCTCTCGAGTTATGACAGGGACCCCAGGAACCCACCCCTGTGGCCTCCTGAGAGGTCAGTCTCTGTGCCAGTTGCCAGGAGCCTCTGAGGATTCCTCCCCAGTCATCGCGGGGTCCTCAGGCCTCGTCTGGTGCTGAGGCCGGAGCCTGAGCTTGCCTCACCGGTGCTGATATAGGAAGTGGGCTTCCCCTGGGGCCCCCACAGGGGAGTCAGGCCTCGTCTTGCCTGGAGACGTGCACAGCTGCTTGCCTCCCCAGCTGCAGCAGCAGAATCAGACTCCCCGTCGAGCAGAGACATGGATCTGGGGCTGGTCCTCGAGGTACCCCAGGGATGTCACACTTGCCAATGTGTGGGGAGTCGAGCCTCGAGGTAACAGTCGAGGCATTGCAGGGCAGTCAGGTTCATCTGGTGTGGACAAGGCATTTGGGGGTCTTGGGGAATGGTGGCTGACCCCTGATTCTCCTCCCGACTCTCTTGATGTGAAGCATCCTCTTGAGATGCGAGGGGCGTGCCAGGATCCCTTTCCCGAAGGAGCAGGGAAAGGGACCTCATCTGGAGCTGAGCAGGGGAAAATGGGGCTCCTTTTGAGTCACAGTGGGACCGTCCGTGTTCCTCTCTAGTGTGGACCCGTGTTGGGGCACTTCTTGGGTCACAGCAAGGATGTGAAGGAGACTTTAGAAGCCCAAAAGCGAAGTGGTGATTTCCCCCGACAAGCTGCATCGAACAAGGGCCTCACCATGCCTGCAGGGGAGAAGCTTCTGGTTTTTCTCGAGTTGCGGTGGGGTCCTCTCGAGTTGCGATGGGGACCCCAGGGACCTGCACCTGTGGCCTCAGGAGAGGACAGTGTCCATGCCAGTTGCCAGTTACCTCTGGGGAATCCTCCCCAGTCGTCGCCGGGTACTCAGGCCTCGTCTTGTTCTAAGGCAGGAGCCTGAGCTTGCCTCGCCCGTGCTGAGATAGGTCTTGGGTTTCCCCTGGAGCCCCCACAGGTGAGTCAGCCTAGTCCCACCTGAAGACTTGAAAGGCCGCTTGCCTCCCCAGCTTCACTGGCAGGATCAGGCTCCACATCGAGTGGACACAAGGATCTGGGGCCAGTTTTCGTGGTACCCCAGGGCTGTCACACGTGCCAGTGTGTCAGGAGGAGAGCCTCGGGTTTACAGTTGAGGAAGTCCAGGGCAATCCGGTTCATCTGGTGTGGACGAGTCATTTGGGGGTCTTGGGGAATGGTGGCCTGACCCCTCATGCTCCTCTCGACTCTCCTGGTGCGAGCGCCTCCTGTTGAGATGTGAGGGGAGCTCCGGGAACCCTTCCCGATGGAGCAGGAAAAGTAAATCTCATCTGCAGCTGAGCAGGGGAGAAAAGGCTCCTCTTGAGTCACAGCGGGACCCTCGGGGTTCCTCTCGAGTGGGGACGGTTACGGCGGGGCACTTCTTTGGCCACAGCAAGGGTTTGAATGAGCCTTTCGAGGTCCAAAAGGGAAGGGGTGATTTCACCTGAGAGGCCGCAGTGGACAAGGGCCTCACCCAGCCTGCCGGGGAGAAGCTTCTGTTTTTTCTCGAGTTACCGTGGGGTCCTCTCGAGTAAGGCTGGACACCCATGGACCCTCCCCTATGGCATCAGGAGAGTCCAGTCTCCGGACCATTTGCCAGGCGCCTCTGGGTATTCCTCCCCTGTCGTCGCCAGGTCCTCAGGCCTCCTCTGGTGCTGAGAATGGAGCCTCAGTTTGCCTCGCCCATGCTGACATAGGTCTTGGGGTTCCCATGGAGCCTCCACAGGGGAGTCAGAACTCGTCTCTTCTGGAGATGTGCACGGCCACTTGCCTCCCTAGCTGTAGCGGCAGGGTCAGTCTCCCGTCGAGAGGATTCAGGGATCTGGGGCTTTCCCTCGAGGTGCGCCAGCGCTGTCACACGTGCCATGTGTCTGGAATCGAGCCTCGGGGTGGCAGTCGAGGCAATGCTGGGCATTCAGGTTCATCTGAAATGGACGAGGCATTTGGGGGTATTGGGGAATGATGGCCCAACCCCTGATGCTCCTCCTGAAACTCCTGGTGCCAGCGTCTCCTATTGGGATGGGAGGGGAGTGCCAGCATGCCTTTACCGACCGACCAGGGAAAGGAACCATCATCTGGAGCTTTTCAGGGCCAAACGGGGCACAGCTTGAGTTGCAGTGTGACTCTTGGGCTTCCTCTGGGGCTGGGTGGGGCCGGGAACTTCGTTGGTCACAGCAATGGTGTGAATGAGCCTTTCTATGTCAAGAGGGAAGGGGTGATTTCCACCGACACGCCACAGCAGACAATGGTCTCACACCGCCTGCAGGAGAGAAGCTTCTGGTTTTTCTCGAGTTGCGTTGGGGTCCTCTCGAGTTACGACGGTGACCCAGGGACCCAGACCTCTGTCCTCAGGAGAGGCCAGTCTCCGTGCCAGTTGCCAGGCGCCTCTGGGGATTCCTCCACAGTCATCGCCCGTGCTCAGGCCTTGTCTGGTGCTGAGTACTGAACCTGAGCTTGCCTCGTCCATGCTGACATAGGTCTTGGCATAACCCTGAAGCCCTCACAGGGGAGTCAGGCCTCGTCTCGACTGGAGATGTGCATGGCTGCTTGCCTCCCCAGCTGCAGCAGATGGATCAGGCTCCCCACCAAGTGGACACAGGGATCTGGGGCTTGCCCTCGAGGTTCCCCAGGGCTGTCACTCGTGCCAGTGTGTCGGGAGTCGAGCCTCAGGGTGACAGTCGAGGCAGTGCAGGGCAGTCAGGTTCATCTGGAGTGGACGAGGCATTATGGGGCCTTGGGAAATGATGGTCCAACCCCTGATGATCCTCCCGACTCTCCTGCTGTGAGTTCCTCCTCTTGGGATGCGAGGGTAGCGCAGGACGCCTTTCCCAACGGAGCAGGGAAAGGGACCCTCATCTGGAGCTGAGCAGGGGAAAACTGGGTTCCTCTTGAGTCACGTAGGGACACTCAGGGTTCCTCTTGAGTGGGGACGGGTGTGCGGGGCACTTCTTTGGTCACAGCAAGGGTGTGAAGGAGACTTTCGAGGTCCAAGAGGGAAGGGGTGATTTCCCCTGAGATGCCACAGTGGACAAGAGCCTCACTCCACCTGCAGTGGAGAAGCTTCTCGTTTTTCACGAGTTGCGGCATGCTCCTCTTGTGTCACGACGGGGACCCCAGTGATCCTCCCCTGTGGCTTAAGGAGAGGCCAGTCTCCAAGCCAATTGCAAGGAGCCTCTGGGGATTCCTCCCCAATCGTTGCCGGTTCCTCAGGCCTCATCTGGTGCTGATGCCGAAGCCTGAGCTTGCCTCACCCGTACTGACATAGGCCTTGGGATACCCCTGGAGCACCCAATGGGGAGTCAGGCCTGGTCGCGCCTGGAGACGTGCATGGCTGCTTGCCTCCCCAGCTGCAGCGGCAGTGTCAGGGTCCCCATCGAGTGGACACAGGAATCTGTGGCTGGCACTCGTGGTGCCCCAGGGCTGTCACATTTGACAGTGTGTCAGGAGTCGAGCCTCTGGGTGACAGTCGAGGCATTGCAGGGCAGTCAGCTTCATCTAGAGTGGACGAGGCATTTGGAGGACTTGGGGAATGGTGGCCTGACCCTGATGCTCCTCCCGATGCTCCTGGTACGAGCACCTCTTCTTGAGAGGCGAGGGGAGTGCCACGAACCCTTTCGCAATGGAGAAGGGAAAGGGACCCTCATCTGGAGTGGAGCAGGGGAAAATGGGGCTCCTCCTGAGTCCCGGTGGGACCCCCGGTGTTCCTCTCGAGTGGGGAAGGGTGGAGCAGGGCACTTCTTGGGTAACAGCAAGGATGTGAAGGAGCCTTTCAAAATCCAAGAGAGAAGGGGTAATTTCCCCCGAGATGCCGCAGCCAACAATAATAGCCTCACCTCGCCTGCAGGGGAGAAGCTTCAATTTTTTCTCTAGTTGAGGTGGCTTCCTCTCGAGTTACAATGGGGAACCCAGGGACCCGCCCCAGTGGCCTCAGGGGAGGGCAGTCTCCGTGCAAGTTGCCAGGAGCCTCTGGGGATTCCTCCCCAGTCGTCCCGGTTCATCAAGCCTCGACTGGTGCCAGGGCCCGAGCCTGAGCCAGCCTTGCCCATGCTGACATAGGTTCTGGAGTTCCCCTGGAGCCCCCACAGGGGAATCAGGCCTCGTTTCGCCAGGAGACATTCACGGCCGCTTGCCTCCCCAGTGCAGCAGCAGGGTAAGGCTCCCCATTGAGCAGACACAGCGATCAGGGGCTTGCCCTCGAGGTACCCCAGGGCTGTCACACCTGCAAGTGTGTTGGGAGTCTAGCCTCGGGGCGATAGTCGAGGCAGTGCAGGGGCGTCATATTCATCTGGAGGGGACGAGTCATTTAGGGGTCTTGGGGAATGGTGGCCCAACCCCTAATGCTCCTCCCAACATTCTGGTTGCCAGCAACACCTCTTGGGATGTGATGGGAGTGCCGGGAACCCTTTCCTGACGGAGCAGGGTAAGGGACCCTCATGTGGAGCTCAGCAAGGGAAAACGTGACTCCTCTTGATTTGTGGCGGGACCCTCGGGGTTCTTCTCGAGTGGAGACGGGTGGGGCGAGGCACTTCTTGGGTCACAGCAAGAGTGTGAAGGAGACTTTTGCAGTCCAAGATGGAAGGGGTGATTTTGCCTGAGACGCCGCAGTCGACAAGGGTCTCAGCCCGCATGCAGGGGAGAAGTTCTGCTTTTTCTTGTGTTGCAGCGGGGTCCTATTGAGTTACAACGGGGATCCCAGGGACCCACCCTGTGGCCTCAGGACAGGCTAATCTTCGTGCCACTTGCCAGGAGCCTCTGGTGATTCCCCTCCAATTGTCGCCGGGTCCTCATGCTTCGTCTGGTGCTGAGGACGGAGCCTGAGCTTGCCTCGCCCGTGCTGACATAGGTCTTGGGGTTGCCCTGGAGCCCCCACAGGGGAGTTATGCCTCCTATCGTCTGGAGACGTGCACTGCCGCTTTCCTTCCCAGCTGCAGCCGCAGGGTCAGGGTCCCTTTTGAGCAGACACAGGGATCTGGGGCTTGCCCTCGAGGTGCTCCAGAGCTGCCAAAGGTGCCAGTGTGTCGGGCATCGAGCCTTGGTGTGACAGTCGAGGCAGTGCAGGGCAGTCAGGTTCATCTGGAGTGGACGAGGCATTGGGGGTCTGTGAAAATGGTGGCCCGAACCCTGCTCCTCCTCGCGACTCTCCAGTTTCAAGCGCCTCCTCTTGGGATGGAAGGGGAGTGCCGGGAACCGTTACCCGACGGAGCAGGAAGATGGACCCTCATCTGGAGCAAGGGAAAACGGGGCTCCTCTTGAGTCCCAGAGGGACCCTCTGGGTTACTCTCGAGTGGGGACGGGTGGGGCGTGGCACTTTTTGCGTCACAGCAAGTGTGAATGAACCTTTCAGGTACAAGTGGAAAGGGGTGTTTTCCACTGGGACGCCACATCGGACAAGTGCCACACCCGGCCTGCAGGGGAGAAGCTTCTTGTTTCTCTCGAGTTGCAGCAGGGTCCTCATGAGTTACGACGGGGACCCCAGGGACCCGCCCCTGTTGCTTCAGTAGAGGCCAGTCTCCGTGCCAGTTTCCAGGCGCCTCTGGGGATTGCTCCCCAGTTGTTGCCGCATCCTCAGGCCTCATCTGGTGCTGAGGCTGGAGCCTGAGCTTGCCTGGCCCATGCTGACATATGTCTTGGGGTTCCCCTGGAGACTCCACAGGGGAGTCAGAACTCATCTCGCCTGGAGACGTGCATAGCCACTTGCCACCCCAGCTGCAGAGGCAGGGTCAAGCTCCCTGTCGAGCAGACACATGGATCTGGGTCTTGCCTCGAGGTAGCACAGGGCTGTCACAAGTGCCAATGTGTCGGGAGTCGAGCCTCTGTGTGAAGGTCGAGGCAGTGCAGGGCAGTCAGGTTCATCCGGAGTGGACGAGGCATTTGGGGGTCTTGGGGAAAGGTGGCCCGACCCCTAATGCTCCTCCCAACTCTCCGGGTGGGTGCGCCTCCTCTTGAGATGCGAGGGGAGCATCGGGAACCTTTTCCCAATGGAGCAGGGAAATGGACTTTCATCTGGAGCTGAGCTGGGGGAAACCTGGGCTCCCTTTGAGTCTCGGCGGGACACTATTGGTTCCTTTCGTGTGGGGACGGGTGGGTCGGGGCACTTCTTGTGTCACAGCAAGAGTGTGAAGGAGCCATTCGAGGTCCAAGAGTGAAGGGGTGATTTCCCCCGAGACATCGCAGTGGACAAGGGCTGCACACCACCTGGAGGGGAAAAGCTTCTGGTTTTTCTCGAGTTGCGGCAGGGTCCTCTCAAGTTACGATGGGGACACCAGAGACCCGCCATGTGGCCTCAGGAGAGGCCAGTCTCCGGGCAAGTTTCCAGGCACCTCTGGGGATTATTCCCCAGTCGTTTTCGGGTCCTCAGGCCTCATCTGGTGCTGAGGCTGGAGCCTGAGCTTGCCTCTCCCGTGCTGACAAAGGTATTGGGTTTCACCTGGAGACCCCACCATGGTGTCAGGCCTTTTCTCGCCTGGAGATGTGCACGGCTGCATGACTCCCCAACTGCAGCTGCAGGGTAAGTCTCACCATCGAGCAGACTCAGGGATCTGGGCTTGCCCCCGTGGTACCCCAGGGCTGTCACACGTGCCAGTGTGTGGGGAGTCGAGCCTCGGGGTGACAGTCGAGGCAGTGCATGGCAGTCATTTCATCTGGAGTGGACGAGGCATTTGGGGGTCTTGGGTATGTTGCCCAACACCTGATACTCCTAACAACACTCCGGGTGCGAGCGGCTTTTATTGGGATGTGAGGGGAGCGCAGGGAACCCTTTCCTGTCGGAGCAGGGAAAGGGACCCTCATCTGGAGCTGAGCAGGGGAAAACGGGTCTCCTCTTGAGTCGTGGCAGGAACCTAGGGGTTCCTCGCGAGTGGGGACAGGTAGGACTGTGCACTTTTTGGGTAACAGCAAGAATGTGAAGGAGACTTTTGAGGTCCAAGAGGGAAGGGGTGGTTTCCCCCGAGATGCAGCAGCCTACAAGGGACTCACGCCGCCTGTATGAATAAGCTTCTGGCTTTACTCAAGCTGTGGTGGGGTCCTCTCAAGGTACGACAGGAACCCCAGGTACATGCCCCTGTGGCCTCAGGAGAGGCCAGTCTCCATGCCAGTTGCCAGGCGCCTCTGGAGATTCCTCCTGAATCTTTGCCGTGTACTCAAGCCTCGTCTGGTGCTGAGGCCAGAGCCTGAGATTGCCTTCACCCATGCTGACATAGGTCTTTGGGTTTCTCTGGAGCACCCACAGGGGAGTCAGGCTTATTGTCTCCTGGAGAAGTGCACTGCCGCTTGCCTCCGCAGCTGCAGCTGCAGGGTCAGGCTCCCTTTCGAGCAGACCCAGGGATCTGGGGCTTGACCTCTAGGAACCCCAGGGCTGTCACATGTGCCAGTGTGTCAGGCGTCGAGCCTTGGTGTGACAGTCGAGGCAGTTCAGGGCAGTCAGGTTCATCTGGAGTGGACGAGGCATTAGGGGTCTTGTGGGATGTTGGCCCGACCACTGATGCTCCTCCCAACTCTCTGTGTGCTAGCGCCTCTTCTTGGGATGCAAGAGGAGTGCCGGGAACCCTTTCTACGGAGCAGGGAAAGGGTCCCTCATCTGGAGCTGAGCAGGGGAAAATGGGGTCCTCTTAGACACCGCAGACCCTCAAGGTTCCTCTCGAGTGGGCACGCATGAGGCGGTGCACTTCTTGGGTTACAGCAAGTGTGTGAACGAGCCTTTTGATTAAAGAGTGAAGGGGTGATTTCGCACGAGATGCCGCAGCGGACAAGGGCTTCACCCCGCCTGCAGGGGAGAAGCTTCTGTTTTTTCTCGAGTTGAGGCAGGGTCCTCTCGAGTTATGACAGGGACACCAGGGACCCGCCCTTGTGCCTTCAGGAGAGGCCAGTATCCGTGCCATTTTCCATGCGCGTCTCGGGATTCCTTCCCAGTCGTCCCCTGGTCCTCAGGCCTCTTCTGGTGCTGAGGCCGGAGCCTGAGCTTGCGTCTCCAGTGCTGACATAGTTCTTGGGTTACCCTTGGAGTCCCCACAGTGGCGGCAGGCCTCGTCTTGCCTGGAGACGTGCACGGCCGCTTGCCTCCCCAGCTGCAGTAGCAGGGTCAGGCTCCCCGTCAAGCAGACACAGAGATCTGGGGCTTTCACTCGAGGTACCCCAGGGCTGTCACATTTGCCAGTGTGTCAGGATTCGAGTCTCGGGGTGACAGTCAAGGCAGTGCTGGGTAGTCACGTTCATCTTGATTGGACAAGGCATTTGGGGGTCTTGGGTAATGGTGGCCCAAAACCTGAAGTTCCTCCCGACAGTCCAGGTGTGAGCACTTTCTCTTGGGATGTGAGGGGAGTGCCGGGAACCCTTTCCCGACGAAGCAGGGAAAGGGAACCTCATCTGCAGCTGAGCAGGGGAAAAAGGGGCTCCTCTAGTCACGGTGGGACCCTAGGTGTTCCTCTAGAGTGGGGACAGGTGGGGCAGGGCACTCTTTGGGTCATGGCAAGGGTGTGAAGGAGACTTTTGTGGTCCAAGAGGGAAGGGGTGATTTCCCCTGAGATGCCACAGCAGACTAGGAACTCACCCCTCCTGCAGGGAAGAAGCTTTTGTTTTTGTTTTTTTTTTTTTTTGAGTTGCGATGGGGTCCTCTCGATTTACGATGAGGACCCCAGGGACCCTCCCCTGTGGCCTCAGGAGATGCCAGTCTCTGTGCCAGTTGCCAGACGCCTCTAGGGTTCCTCCCCAGTCATCACCGGGTCCTCAGGCCTTGTCTGGTGCTGAGGCCAGAGCCTGAGCTTGCCTCCCCTGTGCTCACATAGGTCTTGGGATTCCCCTGGAGCCCCCACAGGGGAGTCAGGCCTCGTCTCGACTGGAGACATGCACGGCCGCTTGCCTCCCCAGCTACAGCAGCAGCGTCAGGCTCCCTGTTGAGGGGAAACAGGGATCTGGGGCTTGCCCTCAAGGTACCCCAGGGCTGTCACCCATGCCAATGTGTTGGGAGTCAAGCCTCGTGATGACAGTCAAGGCAGTGCAAGGCAGTAAGATTCATCTAGTGTGGACGAGGCATTTAGGTGACTTGGGGAATCGTGGCCAGAACCCTTTTGCTCCTCTCGACTCTCCTGATGAGTGTGCCTCCTCTTGAGATGCGAGGGGAGCGCCAGGAACCCTTTCCTGACGGAGCAGGGGAGCGGACCCTCATCTGGAGCTGAGCAGGAGAAAACGTGGCTCCTTTTGAATTGCAGCGCACCCTTGGGGTTTATCTTGAATGGGGACGTGTGTTGCAGGGTACTTATGGGTCAGAGCAAGGGTTTGAAGGAGCCTTTCGAGGTCCAAGAGGGAAGGGGTGATTTCCTCCGAGACACCGCAGTGAACAAGTGCCTCATCCCGCCTGGAAGGGAGAAGCTTCTGGTTTTTCTCGAGTTGCAGTGGGGTCCTCTCAAGTTTCGACAGGGACCCCACGGACCCACCGCTGTGGCCTCAGGAGAGGCCAGTCTCCCTGCCAGTTTGCCAGGCGCCTGTGGGGATTCCTCCCCAGTCGTCGTCTGTTCCTCAGGCCTCTTCTGTTGCAGAGGCCGGAGCCTGAGCTTGCCTCAACCTTGCTGACATAGGTATTGGGATTCCCCTGGAGCCCCCACAGGGAAGTCATCCATCGTGTCTCCTGGAGACGTTTATGGTCGCTAGCCTCCCCAGCTGCATCAGCAGAGTCAGGCTCCCCTTCGAGCGGACACAGGGATCTGGACCTTTGTCTCGAGCAACCACAGGGCTGTCACACGTGCCAGAGGGATGGGAGTCGAGGCTTGGAGTGACAGGCGAGACAGTGAATTGCAGTCAGGTTCATCTGGAGTGAACGAGGCATTTGGGGCTCTTCGAAAATAGTGGCCCGACATCTGAGGCTCCTCGTGACTTTCTTGGTGCAAGCACCTCCTCCTGGGATGAGAGGGGAGCCCCGAGAACCCTTCCCCACGAAGCAGGAAAATGGACCCTCAATGGAGCTGAGCAGGGAAAAACGGGGCTCCTCTTGACTTGCGGCGTCACCCTCTGGGTTACTCTCGAATGGGGAAGGGTCGGGCGTGGCAATTCCTGGGTCACAGCAAGAGTGTGAAGGAGCCTTTCAAAATCCAAGTGGGAAGGTGAAACGCCGGAGCAGAAAGGGCCTCACCCCACCTGCAGGGGAGAAGCTTCTGGTTTTTCCTGAGATGTGGCGGGGTCCTCTTGAGTTAAGACTCGAACCCCAGGGACCCTCCCCTGTGGCCTCAGGAGAGGTCAGTCTCCGTGCCAGTTGCCAGGCGCCTATGGGGATTCCTCCCCAGTTGTTTCAGTGTCCTCAGGCCTCCTCTGGTACTGAGGCCGGGGGCTGAGCTTGCCTTCCCCATGCTTACAGAGGTCTTGGGTTTCCCCTGGAGCTCCCACAGGGGAGTCAGGTCTCGTATCACCTGGAGACAGGCACGGCCACTTGCCTGCCAAGCTGCAGCAGTAGGGTCAGTCTCCCCATCGAGCAGACAAAGGGATCTGGTGCTTGCCCTTGAGGTAGCCCAGGGCTGTCTCATGTGCCAGTGGGTCGGGAGTCGAGCCTCAGGGTGACAGTTGAGGCAGTGCTGGGCAGTCAAGTTCATCTGAGGTGGACGAGGCACTTGGGGGTCTTGGGGAATGGTGGCCCGACCTCTGAGGCTCCTCCTGACTCTCCTCATGGGAGTGCCTCCTCATGGGGTGAGAAGGGAGCGCCAGGAACCCTTTCCGTATGGAGCAGGGAAAAGGACCCTCATCTGGAGCTGAGCAGGGGAAACGGGGCACCTCTTGAGTCGCGGCGGGACTCTTGAGGTCCTATTGTGTGGGCATGGGTGGGTCGGGCCACTTCTTGGGTCACAGCAATGGTGTGAAGGAGCATTTCGAGGTCCAAGAGTGTTGGGGGCCAGCGTGAGGAACTCCGCCCATGGCCAAGGTCATGAGGAAGGAGGCTTCGGTATATGCAAAGGCGTGACCAAGTCTCAGGAATTTCCCCTGCTCCCGAGCATCTTACCCCAAAACCAGAGTCTGTCCTGTACTCTCACCTACGGGGGGCTCTCTCCCATAACCGTTTCTCTCCAAAAAGGAGTTACTGTGCAGCTCCAAGGCAGTAAAAATTCCTGGGCATTGACTAGAGTGTTTCAACTTACGGGACTCCTCTGAAGGTTATCTACCCTGCCTGTATAGGTTCCTCCGGCCACAACCCTCCAACCTTGAGAGGTATGAGATGTTTTGACTTACTAAACGCAAATTCTTGTGAGAAGTTAGAAATTCTTAGTATAGTGGGTTGGTTGGGAATTATATTGATAAATGGTTTTTTCATTTGTTGTGTCAATAATTGCTGCTAATTCCCTGCCCTAGGTGAGACAAGGGCATCTCAGGTTAAGCCTCTCTGTGGACACATGATTGTTTACTACCTCTCAACCATAAACAGCACAGAGAGTTTTGGAGTATTTTGAGAGTCTTAATTAACATAGG
>SJYF01001169.1:337794-349114 GCA_006410515.1 Procapra przewalskii
TCCTTAGACACCTGGGACTATATTAATCAATGTATTTGGAATATAGAAAAGGAAATATAGTAGTTTTTGATGTTAGCAATACTATACTTTGAGTTAATGAATTTTCTCTTTTGCTATAGATTACTGTACTTTGTTATAAATCATTGTGTTCTTACTATGTGAAAATATAACCTTATTACTATTTTAAGGCTAAGTAGAACTTAAGAGGAACATTGGTGAAAGGATTTTCATTTGTTGGACTGATGTTTGCTGCTAAAATCTCCATATTCCCTGCCCTTAAAATAAGTATTAACCTTTAGGCATATAGGAAAAATAAGTAAATAAGTATTAAACTTTAGGCATATAAGAAAAATAAGTAAATAAGTATTAACCTTTAGGCGTATAGAAAAAATAAGTAAATAAGTATTAACCTTTAGGCATATAGGAAAAATAAGTAAATAAGTATTGACTTTTAAGCATATAGGAAAAATAAATAAATAAGTGTTAACCTTTTAAGCATATAGGAGAAATAAGTGTTAACCTTTAAGCATATAGGAGAAAAGTATTAACCTTTAAGATTAATCATGTTAACCTTGGGTTAAATAAATTCCTTTCTTGATTGTAACTCACTACACCTGCACCCTATAGGAATGAAACTTTATTTGGAGGGTGTTGACTAAGAAAAAACACACTTGGAAAAAATAAGTTTTTTGGTTATCAGAAAGAAAGGATTGTAAATGTCAGCAGGCAGAAATGGCTTGAAGATGATGTAAAACCCCTAAGGCCTTTTTATGTGAAGCACCTGATTTTGATAAGGTTAGGACTGCTGACCCCCACGTGACTCTGTATTCATCCCTATATGTAACAAAAGGTATATAAGCAAAGCCAAAAATAAAGAAATTGGATCAGTTCCAAAAAGACTGATTCCCTCATGTCATTCCTTTCTGCTCCCCAATTTTCTGGCTGAATTCCCATCTGGAGAATGGGTGCCCACCATGAAGATGGTGCAAATTCCTTGTCCAGAATTTTACTGGTACCCCACTTAAGCCAAGTTGTTCAGCCCCTTTCTCTCACTCTTACTATTTACTGGCCGAGTTCCCATCTGGTGCATAGGACCCACCAAGCCTACTAACTTTGCCTGGGCTTCTAAGATCGGACCCGGGGGGCCTCAGTGCCTCCTCTCCTTCAGGAGAATGGGAAGATGCCTGCGGCCTATGTAGGTGGTCATTGGTACCGTGTGTTAACCAAGTTATTCGGCCTCTTTTTCTCTGCTAAATTCCTAGTCCCTCTCTATCTGTAATTAAATAAGTTTTACCTAGGACTTCTAATCCATCTCCACCTTTGAATCACCCTGGATCCACTGGGGCTGGACCCCGGTACAAGAGGGAAGGGGTGATTTCCTACTGAGATGCTGCAGCGGACAAGGGCCTCACCCCGCCTGCAGGGGAGAAGCTTCTGGTTTTTCTCGATTTGCGGCGGGGTTTTCTCGAGTTATGATGGGGACCCCATGGACCCGTGCCTGTGGCCTCAGGAGAGGCCAGTCTGCCTGCCAGTTTCCAGGCACCTCTGGGGATTCCTCCCCTGTCATCGCCGGATTTTCAGGGAACATCTGGTGCTGAGGCCGCAGCCTGAGTTTGCCGTACCCATGCTGACATAGGTCTTGGAGTTCCCCTGGAGCCCACACAGGGGAGTCAGGCCTCATCTCGCTGGGAGACTTGCACAGCCGCTTGCCTCCCCAGCTGTAGCAGCAGGGTCAGGCTCCCCATTGAGTGGACACAGGGATCTGGGGCTTGCACTTGAGGTACCCCAGGGTTTTCACACGTGCCAGTGGGTCGGTTGTTGAGCCTCGGGGTGACAGTCCAGGAAGTGCAAGGCAGTCAGGTTCATGGGGAGTGGATGAGGCCCTTGGGGGTCTTCAGGTATGTGGCCCGACCCCTCAAGCCCCTCCAGACTCTCCTGGTGTGAGCGCCTCTTCTTGGTATGTGAGGAGAGCGCCGGGAACCCTTTCTCATTGGAGCTGGGAAAGGGACCTTCATCTGGAGCTGAGCAGGGGAAAACGGGGCTCCTCTTGAGTCATGGCAGAACCCTTGGGGAAACTGTCGAGTAGGGATGGGTGGGGCGAGGACTTCTTGGGTCACAGCAAGGATGTGAAGGAGACTTTCAAGGACCAAAAGGGAAGGGGTGATTTCCCCCGAGATGACGCAGTGGACAAGGGCCTCACCCCGCCTGAAGGGGAGCAGCTTCTGGTTTTTTCGAGTTGCGGCGGGGTCCTCTCGAGTTATGAAGGGGACATCAGGGACCCGCCCTTCTGGCCTCAGGAGAGGCCAGTCTCTGTGCCAGTTGCCAAGTGCCTCAGTGGATTCCTCACCAGTCATCATGGGGTCCTCAGGCCTCGTCTGGTGCTGAGTCCGGAGCCTGTGCTGGCCTCGCCCATGCTGACAAAGGATTTGGGGTTCCCATAGAGCCCCCACAGGGGAGTCATTCCTCGTCTCACCTGGAGACCTGCAATGCCGCTTGCCTCCCCAGCTGCAGCAAAAGGGTCAGGCTCCCAGTCGAGTGGAAACAGGGATGTGACGCTCTGCCTTGAGGTACCACAGGGCTGTCACATGTGCCTGTGTGTCAGGAGTCGAGCCTCAGGGTGACAGTCGAGGCAGTGCAGGGCAGTCAGTTTCATCTGGAGTGGACGAGGCATTGAGGGTCTTGGGAAATGGTGGCCCGACCCGTGATGCTCCTCCTGACTCTCCAGTTGCGAGCGCCTCCATTTGGGATGTGAAGGGAGCGCCGGGAACCCTTTCCTGAAGAAGGAGGAAAAGGGACCCTCATCAGGAGCTGAGCAGGGGAAAATGGGGCTCCTCTTGAGTTGTGTCATGACCCTTGGGGTTCCTCTTGTGTAGGGGCGAGTGGGGCAGAGAACTTCCTGGGTCACAGCAAGGGTGTGAACGAGACTTTCTAGGTCCAGGAAGGAAGGGGTGATTTCCTCTGAGATGCCGCATTTGACAAGGGCTTCACCCAGGCTGCAGGGGAGAAGCTTCTGGTTTTTTTCGAGTCGGGTCGGGGTCCTCTCGAGTTACGATGGGACCGCAGGGACCTGACCCTGTGGCCTAAGGAGATGCCAGTCACTGTGCAAGTTGCCAAGCGCCTCTGGGGATTCCTCCCCAGTTGTCCGATCCTCAGTCCTCGCCTGGTGCTGAGGCCCAAGACTGAACTTGCCTCGCCTGTGATGACATAGGTATTGGGGTTCTGCAGTAGCCCCCACAGGGGAGTCAGGCTTCTTCTCGCCTGGAGACATGTATGGCCGCTTGCCTCCCCAGCTGCAGCAGCAGTGTCAGGCTCCCAGTTGAGCGGACATAGGGATCTGGGGCTTGCCCTCGAGGTACTCCAGGGCTGTCACACCTGCCAGTGTGTCTGGAGTCGAGCCTCGGGGTGACAGTCAAGGCAGTGAAGGGCTGTCCGGATCATCTGGAGTGGATGAGGCATTTGGGGGTCTTGGGGAATGGTTGCCGGATCCCTGATGCTCCTCCCAACACTCTGGGTGTGAGTGCCTCCTCTTGGGATGCGAGGGAAGCGCTGGGAACACTTTCCCAATGGAGCAGGGAAAGGGACCCTCATCTGGACCTGAGCGGGGAAAACGGGGCTCCTCCTGAGTTGTGGCAAGATCTTCGGGGTTCCTCTCGAGTGGGGACGGGTGGGGCAGACCACTTCTTGTTTCACACTAATGGTTTGAAGGAGCCATCGAGGTCCAAGAGGGAAGGGGTGATTTCCCCCTAGACAACGCAGCAGACAAAGGCCTCACCCCGCCTGCAGTGGAGAAGCTTCTGGTATTTCACGAGTTGCAGCATGGTCCTCTTGAGTTACAACGGGGACAAAAGTGACCCTCCCCTGTGGTTTCAGGAGAGGCCCATCTCTATGCCAATTGCAAGGAGCCTCTGGGGATTCCTCCCCAGTCTTCACCGGTTCCTCAGGCCTCGTCTGGTGCTGAGGCCAGAGCCTGAGCTTGCCTCGCGGGTGCTGACATAGGCCTTGGGATTCCCCTGGAGCCCCCACAGGGGAGTCAGGCATCGTCTCGCCTGGAGACGTGCACCGCCACTTGCCTCCCCAGCTGCAGTGGAAGAGTCAGGTTCCTGGTCGAGCGGACACAGGGATATTTGTCTTGCACTCAAGGTACCCCAGGGTTGTCGCACGTGCCAGTGCCTCCGGAGTCGAGCCTCAGGGTGACAGGAGAGGCAGTGCAGGGCAGTCAGGTTCATCTGGAGTGGATGAGGCATTTGGGGGTCTTGGGGAATGTTGGCCCGAACCCTGATGCTCCTCCTGACCCTCCAGTTGCAAGCGCATCCTTTTGAGATGTGAGGGGAGTGCCGGGAACCCTTTCCCAATGGAGCAAGGAAAGAGAGCCTCATCTGGAGCTGAGCAGGGGAAAACGGGGCTTCTCTTGTGTCACGGCGGGACACCCGGGCTTCCTGCCAAGTGGGGAAGGGTGGGGCGGGGCACATCTTGTGTCACAGCAAGGGTGTGAAGGAGCCTTTCGAGGTCCAAAAGGGGATCGGTGATTTCACCCCAGAGGCCGCAGCAGATGAGGGCCTCACCCCGCCTGAAGTGGAGAAGCTTCTGGTTTTTCTCGAATTGTGGCGGGGTCCTCTCGAATTATGAAGGGGACCCCAGGGACCCGCCCCTGTGGCCTCAGGAGAGGCCAGTCTCCATGCCATTTTCCAGGCGCGGCTTGGGCTTCCTCCCCAGTCATCGCCTGGTCCTCACACCTCGTCTGGTTTGAGGCCAGAGCCTGAGCTTTCTTCCCACTTGCTCACATAGGTCTTGGGGTTCCCCTGTAGCCCTCATAGGTGAGTCAGGACTCGTGTCACCTGGAGGCGGGCACGGACGCTTGCCCCCCAAGCTGCAGCAGCATGGTCAGTCTCCCCATCGAGCAGACACAGGGATCAGTGGCTTGACATCAATGTACCCCAGGGCTGTCACACATGCCAGTGTGTCGGGAGTCGAGCCTCGGGGTGACAGTCGAGGCAGTGCAAGGCAGTCAGGTTCATCTGGAGTGGACGAAACATTTGGGGTCTTGGGGAATGATGGCCTGACCTCTGATGCTCTTCCCGACTCTCCTGGTGCGAGTGCCTCCTCTTGGGATGCGAGGGTAGCACCAGAAACCCTTTCCCAATAGACCAGGGAAAGGGACCCTCATCTGGAGCTGAACAGGGCTAAACAGGGCTCCTCTTGAGACATGGAAGAACTTTCAGGGTTCCTCTCATGTGGGGACGGTGGAGCGGGGAACTTTTTTGGTCACAATAAGGTTGTGAAGGAGCCTTTCCAAGTCGAAGCAGGAAGGGGTGATTCCGCCCGAGACAAAGCAGCAGACAAGGGCCTCACCCCGCCTGCAGAGGAGAAGCTTCTGGTTATTCACAAGTTGCAGCGGGGTCTTCTCGAGATACGATGGGGACCCCAGGGACCAGTCCCTGGGGCCTCAGGAGTGGCCAGTCTCTGTGGCAGTTTCCAGGCGCCTCTGGGGATTCCTCCCCAGTAGTCACCGGGGCCGCTGGCCTCGTCAGGTGCTTGGCCTGAGCCTGAGCTTTCCCACCTGTGCTGACATAGTACTTGGGGTTCCCCTGAAGCCCACACAGGGGAGTCAGGCCTTGTCTCTGGTGGAGACGGGCATGGCAACTTGCCTCCCCAGCTGCAGCAGCAAGGTCAGGTTCCCCATTGAACGGACACAGGGATCTGTGGCTTGCCTTCGTGGTACCCCAGGGCTGTCACACGTGCCAGTGTGTAGTGAGTCAAGACTCAGGGTGACAGTCTAGGGAGTGCAGGGCAGTCTGGTTCATCTGGAGTGGACGAGGCAATAGTGGATCTTGGGGAATGGTGGAACGTCCCCTGATGCTCCCCCCGACTCTCCTGCTGCAAGCGCTTCCTCTTGGGATGCGAGGGGAGAGAAGGGAACCCTTTCCTGACAGAGCAGGGAAGGGACCCTCATCTGGATCTAAGAAGTGAAAAAAGGGGCGCCTCTTGAGTCACGGCGGAATGCTCAGGGTTCCTCTCGAATGGGGACGGGTGGTGCGGGGAACTTCTTGTGTCACAGCATGGGTGTGAAGGATCATTTCGTGGACCAAGATGGAAGGGGTGATTTCCTCTGAGACACCGCAGCAGACAAGGGCCTCACCCCTCCTGCAGGGCAGAAGCTTCTGGGTTTTCTCGAGTTGTGGCGGGGTCCTCTCCAGTTATGACGTGGACCCCAGGGACCCACCTCTGTGGCCTCAGGAGGGGCCAGTCTCCGTTCCAGTTGCCATGTGCTTCTGGGGATTCCTCCCCAGTCATCGCCGGGACCTCAGGCCTCATCTGATCCTAACGATGGAGCCTGATTTCCCATCATCTATGCTGACATAGGTCTTGGGGTTTCCCTGGAGCCCCCAAAAGAGAGTCAGGCCTCGTCTCGCCTGGAGACGGGCTTGGCCGCTTGCCTCCCCAGCTGTAGCTACAGAGTCATGCTCCCTATCGTGCGGACACAGGGATCTGTGGCTTGCCCTCGAGGTACCCCAGGGCTGTCACATGTGCCAGTGCGTGGGGAATCGAGCCTCGGGGTGACAGTCGAGACAATGTAGGGCAGTCAGGTTCATCTGGAGGGAACGAGGCTTTTGGGGGGCCTTGCGGAATGGTGGCCCAACACCTGATGCTTCTCCCGACTCTACAGGTGTGAGCACCTCCTCTTGGGATGCGACCGGAGTGCTGGGAATCCTTTCCCGATGGAGCAGGTAAAAGGACCCTCATCTGGAGCTGAGCAGGCCAAACGGGGCTCCTATTAAGTCGCTGCAGGACACTCGGTGTTCCTCTCCAGTGGGACAGGTGGTCGGGGATCTTCTTGGGTGACAGCAAGGGTGTGATGTCCTTTCGAGGTCCACGAGGGAAGGATGATTTTTCCCCGAGATGACACAGCTGACAAGGGCCTTACCCCGCCTGCAGGGGAGAAGCTTCTGGTTTTTCTCGAGTTGCAGCGGGGTCCTCTCGAGTTACGACAGTGACATAGGGACCCACAGCTGTGGCCTCAGGAGAGGCCAATCTCCGTGCCTGTTGACAGGTGCCTCTGGGGATTCCTGACCAGTCGTCGCTGGGTCCTCACGCCTTGTCTGGTGTTGAGGCCGGAGGCTGAGCTTTCCTCGCACATGCTAACATAGGCCTTGGGGTTCCCCTAGAGCCCCCACAGGGGAGTTAGGCATCGTTGCACCTGGAGATGGTCATGGTCGCTTGCCTCCCCAGCTTCCGGAAAAGGGTCAGTCTCCCTGTCGAGCAAACACAGGAATCGTGGTTTGCTTCAAGGTACTGCAGGGCTGTCACACGTGCCAGAGTGTCTGGAGTCGAGCCTCGAGGTGACAGTCGAGGCAATGCAGGGCCGCCCTTTTCATCTGGAGTGGTCGAGGCATTTGGGGGACTTGTGGAATGGTGGCCCAAAACCTGATGCTCCTCCCAACACTCGTGGTGGGAGCACCTGCACTTGGGTTTCGAGGGGAGCACCATGAACCCATTCCCGAGGGATCAGGGAAAGGGACCCTCGTCTGGAGCTGAGCAGGGGAAAACATGGCTCCTCTTGAGTCGCGGCAGTACCCTTGGGGTTCCTCTCGAGTGGGGACGGGTGAGGCAGGGCATTTCTTGGGTCACAGCAAGGGTGTGAAGGAGCCTTTCGAGGTCCAAAAGGGAAGGGGTGATTTCAACCGAGAGACCGCAGCAGACAAGGGCCTCACCCCGTCTGCAGGTGAGAAGCTTCTGCTTTTTCTCTAGGTGTGGCGGGTCCTATCAACTTACGAAGGGGGCCCCAGGAAAGCACCCCTGTGGCCTCATGAGAGGCCAGGCTCCGTGCCAGTTGCCAGGCGCCTCTGGGGATTCCTCTCCAGTCTGAGCCGGGTCCTAATTCCTCGTCTGGTGCTGAGGCCGGAGCCTGAGCTTGCCTCTCCTGTGCTGACATAGGTTTTGGGTTTCCCCTGAAGCCCCCACAGGGGAGTCAGGCCTCAACACACACAAGCCAGGAGACGTGCTCCGCCGCTTGCCTCCCCAGCTGCAGCAGCTGACTCAGGCTCCCGATCGCAAGGACTCAGGGATTTAGGGCTTGCCCTCGAGGTACCCCAGGGCTGTCACATAGGCCAGTGTGTCGGGAGTCGAGCCTCGGGTGACAGTCGAGGCAGTGCAGGGATGTCAGTTTCATCTGAAGAGGATGAGGCAATAGGGGTTCTTGGGGAATGGTGGCCGACCCCTGATTCTCCTCTGGACTCTCCGGGTGCAACCGCTCCTCTTGGGATGCGAGGGGAGCGCCAGGAAACTTTTCCCGACGGAGCACGGAAATGGACCCTCATCTGGCACTGAGCAGGGGAAAACAGGGCTACACTTGAGTCGCGGCGTTACCGTCGGTGTTCCTCGCGATTGGGGATGGGTGAGGCGAGGCACTTCTTGGGTCACAGCAAGGGTGTGAAGGAGCCTTTCGAGGTCCAAGTGGGAAGGGGTGATTCCCCATGAGACACCTCAGAGGACAAGGGCCTCACCCCGCCTGCAGGGGAGAAGCTTCTGGTTGTTCTCGAGTTGCAGCAGCGTCCCCTGTAGTTACGCCGGGGACCTCAGGGACCCGACCCTGTGGCCTCAGGAGAGGCCAGTCTCTGTGCCAGTTGCCAGGCGCCTCTGGGGATTCCTCCCGAGTCGTCACTGGGTCCTCAAACCTCATCTGGTGCTGAGGCCGTAGCCTGAGCTTGCCTCGCCCATGCTGACATAGGTCTTGGGTTTCTCCTGTATCCCCCACAGGGGAGTCATGCCTCATCTCGCTGGAGATGTTCAGGGCAGCTTGCCACCCCAGCTGCAGCAGCAGGGTAAGGCTTTCCGTCGAGAGGACACACGGATCTGGGGCTTATCTTCGAGGTACCCAGGACTGTCACACGTGCCAGTGGGTCGGGATTCGAGCCTCAGGGTGACATTCTAGGCAATGCAGGGCATTCAGGTTCATCTGGAGTGGACGAGGCACTTGGCGGTCTTGGGGAATCGTGGCCCTACACCGGAGCTCCTCCCGAATCACCTGGTGCGAGCACCTCCTCTTGAGATGCAAGGGGAGTGCCGGGAACCCTTCCCAGATGGAGCTGGTAATGAGACACTCATCTTGAGCTGTGCAGGGGAAAATGGTGCTCCTCTTGAGTCATGGTGGGACCCTCGGTATTTCTCTCACGTGGGGACGTGTGAGGCGGGGTACTTCTTGGGTCACAGCAAGGGTGTGAAGGAGCCTTTCAAGGTCCAAGAGGGAAGGGCTGATTTCCCCCGAGACGCCGCAACAGACAAGTGCCTCACTCTGCCTGCAGGGGAGAAGCTTCTGGTTTTTCTCGAGTTGCAGTGGCGTCCTCTCCAGTTGTGGCATGGACCCCAAGGACCCGCCGCTGTGGCCTCAGGAAATGCCAGTCTCTGTGCCTGTTGTCAGTCGCCCCTGGGGATTCTTCCCCAGTGGTCACCGGGTCCTCATGCCTGGTCTGGTGCTGAGGCCGGAATTGAGCTTGCATCCCCCGTGCTGACATAGGTCTTGGCGTTCCCCTGGAGCCCCCAGAGGGGAGTCAGGCCTCGTCTCGCCTGGAGACGTTCCCAGCCGCTCACGTCCCAGGTGCAGCAGCAGGGTCAGGCTACCCGTCGAGCAGACACAGGATCTGGGGCCTGCCCTGGAGGTACCCCAGGACTGTCACACGTGCCTGGGTCGGGAGTCAAGCCTCGGGGTGATAGTCGAGGCAGTGAAGGGAAGTTAATTTCATCTGGAGTGGACGAGGCATTTAGGGGTCTTGGGGAATGGTGGCCCGACCCCTGAGGCTCCTCCCAATTCTCCTGGTGCGAGCTCCTCCACTTTGGATGCGAGGGGAACGCCGGAAAACTTTTCCCGACGGTCAGGGATAGGGACCCTCATCTGGAGCTGAGCAGAGGATAATGGAGCTCTTCTTGAGTCACAGCGGGACCCTCGGGGATCCTCTCGAGTGGTGACTGGTGGGGAGGGGCACTTTGTAGTTCACAGCAAGGATGTGAAGGATCCTTTTGTGTTCCAAGAGGAAAGGGATGATTTCCCTTGAGATGCCGCAGCGGACAAGGGCCTCACCCCGCCTGCATGGGAGAAACTTCTGATTTTTCTCGAGTTGCAGTGGGGACCTCTCGAGTTACGATGGCGAACCCAGGTACCTGCCCCTGTGGCATCAGGAGATCAGTCTCTGTGCCAGTTGCCAGGCGCCTCTGGGGATTCCTCCCCAGTCATCGCCGGGTCCTCAGTCCTCGTCTAGTACAGTGGCTGGAGGCTGAGCTTGCCTCTCCTGTTCTGATATCGGTCTTGGTGTTCCCCTGGAGCCCTCACAGGGTAGTGAGGCCTTTTCTCGCCTGGAGACGTACACGGGCGCTTGTCTCCCCAGCTGCAGCAGCAGGGTCAGGCTCCCCGTCGAGCGGACACAGGGATCTGGGGCTTGCACTCGAGCTGCCCCAGGGCTGGCACACCTGCCAGTGTGTCGGGAGTCGAGCCTCGGGGTGACAGTCGAGGAAGTGAAGTGCCGTCAAGTTCATCTGTAGTGGATGAGGCATTTGGGATTCTTGGAGAATGGTGGCCCGACTCCTGAGGCTACTCCCGACTCTCCTGGTGCAAGCGCCTAAACTTGAGATTTGAGGGGAGTGCCGGTAACCCTTTTCCGACGGAGTAGGGAAAGGGACCCTCATCTGGAGCTGAGCAGGGGAAAACTGGGCTCCTCTTGAGTCACGGCAGGACCCTCGGGATTCCTCAAGTGGGGACGGGTGTGGTGGGGCACTTCTTGGGTCAAGCAAGGGTGTGAAGGAGCCTTTTGAGATTCAAGAGGGAAGGGGTGATTTCCCCTGAGAAGCCTCAGTGAACAAGGGCCTCTTGCTGCCTGCACGGGAGAAGCTGTCGGTTTTTCTCGAGTTGCAACGGGGTCCTCTCGAGTTACAACAGGGATCCTCAGACCCTCCCCTGTGACCTCAAAATAGGCCAATTTCCATGTGAGTTGTGAGAAGCCTCTGAGGATTCCTCCCCTGTCAGCACCAGGTTCTCAGTCCTGGTCTGGATCTGAGGCCGGAGCCTGAGCTTTCCTCGCCCATGCTAACATGGGTGTCGGGGTTCCCCTGGAGCCTCCACAGGGGAGTCAGGCCTCGTCTCCTGTGGAGACGTGCATGGCCACTTTCCTCCCCTGCTCCAGCACCAGTGTCATGCTCCCTGTCTGTTGGGAGCCAGCATGAGGAACTCCACCCGTGGCAAAGGTCATGAGGAAGGGGACTTTGGCATACGCAAAGGCGTGACCAAGTCTCAGGAATTTCCCCTGCTCCCGAGCATCTTACCCCAAAACCAGAG
>SJYF01001169.1:349145-408414 GCA_006410515.1 Procapra przewalskii
TGTCCTGTACTCTCACCTACGGGGGGCTCTCCCCCATAACCGTTTCTCTCCAAGAAGGAGTTAACGTGCAGCTCCAAGGCAGTAAAAATTCCTGGGCATTGACTAGAGTGTTTCCACTTATGGGACTCCTCTGAAGGTTATCTACCCTGCCTGTATAGGTTCCTCTGGCCACAACAGCCCTCCAACCTTGAGAGGCACGAGATGTTTTTGATTTACTAAAGGCAAATTCTTGTAGGAAGTTAGAAATTCTTAGTATAGTGGGTTGGTTGGGAATTATATTGATAAATGGTTTTTTCATTTGTTGTGTCAATAATTGCTGCTAATTCCCTGCCCTAGGTGGGACAAGGGCATCTCAGGTTAAGCCTCTCTGTGGACACATGCTTGTTTACTACCTCTCAACCATAAATAGCACAGAGAGTTTGAGTATTTTGAGAATTTTAATTAACATAAGACTTTTTCTTGTTGTTGAGTCAATGATTGCCACCAGGCCTCCATATCCTTAGACACCTGGGACTATATTAATCAATGTATTTGGAATATAGAAAAGGAAATATAGTAGTTTTTGATGTTAGCAATAGTATACTTTGAGTTAGTGAATTTTCTCTTTCGTTATAGACTACTGTACTTTGTTATAAATCACTGTGTCCTTACTATGTGAAAATGTAACCTTATTACTATTTTAAGGCTAAGTAGATCTTAAGAGGAACATTGGTGAAAGAATTTTCATTTGTTGGACTGATGTTTGCTGCTAAAATCTCCATATTCCCTGCCCTTAAAATAAATATTAAACTTTAGGCATATAGGAAAAATAAGTAAATAAGTATTAAATTTTAGGCATATAGGAAAAATAAGTATTATCCTTTAGGCATATAGGAAAAATAAGTAAATAAGTATTAACCTTTAGGTATATAGGAAAAATAAGTAAATAAGTGTTAACCTTTAGGCATATAGGAGAAATAAGTGTTAACCTTTAAGCATATAGGAGAAAAGTCTTAACCTTTAAGATTAATCATGTTAACCTTGGGTTAAATAAATTCCTTTCTTGATTGTAACTCACTACACCTGCACCCTATAGGAATGCAACTTTGTTTGGAGGGTGGTGCCTAAGAAAAAGCATGCTTGGGAAAAAATAAGTTTTTTGGTTATCAGAAAGAAAGGGTTGTAAATGTCAGCAGGTAGAAATGGCTTGAAGATGATGTAAAACCCCTAAGACCTTTTTTTTTATGCTAAGCACCTGATTTTTCTAAGGTCAGGACTGCTGACCCCCGCATGACTCTGTATTCATCCCTATGTGTAACAAAAGGTATATAAGCAAACCCAAAAATAAAGAAATCGGATCAGTTCCGGATCAGTTTGGGATCAGTTCCGGAAAGACTGATTCCCTCATGTCGTTCCTTTCTGCTCCCCAATTTTCTGGCTGAATTCCCATCTGGAGAATGGGTGCCTGCTATTCCTTGTCCGGAATTTTATTGGTACCCCACTAAGCCAAGTTATTCAGCCCCTTTCTCTCTCTCTTACTATTTTCTGGCCGAGTTCCCATCTGGTGCATAGGACCCACCAAGCCTACTAACTTTGCCTGGGCTTCTAAGATCTGACTGGGGGGGCCTCAGTGCCTCCTCTCCCTCAGGAGAATGGGAAGATGCCTGTGGCCTACGTAGGTGGTGATTAGTACCCTGTGTTAACCAAGTTATTCGGCCTCTTTTTCTCTGCTAAATTCTTAGTCCCTCTCTATCTGTAATTAGATAAGTTTTTCCTAGGACGCCTACTCCATCTCCACCTTCAAATCACCCTGGATCCACCGGGGCTGGACCCCGGCACCTGTCAAGCAGACACAGGGATCTGTGGCTTGCACCTGAGGTACCCCAGGGCTTTCACACGTGCCAGTGTGTCCGGAGTCGATCCTAGGTGTGACTGTCGAGGCAGTGCAGGGCAGTCAGGTCCATCTGGAGTTGATGAGGCATTTGGGGGTCTGGGTAATGGTGGCCGGACCCCTGACACTCCTCCAAACTCTCCTGGTGTGAGCGCCTCCTCATGGGATGCAAGGGGAGCACTGGGAACTCTTTCCTGGTGGAGCAGAGAAAGGGACCCTCATTTGAAGCTGAGTGGGGTAAAATGGGGCTCCTCTTGAGTCACTGTGGGACCCTCAGGCTTCCTCTCATGTGGAGATGGGTGGGGCAGGGAACTTCTTGAGTCACAGCAAGCCTGTGAAGGAGACTTCGTGGTCCAAATGGGAAGGTGTGATTTTCCTCGAGACGCCGCAGTTGACAATCGCCTCACCCCGCCTGCAGGGGAGAAGATTCTGGTTTTTCTCGAATTGTGGCTGGGTCCTCTCGAATTACAATGGGGACCCCAGGGACCCGCCCCTGTGGCCCCTGTAGAAGCCCTTCTCCAAGAGAGTTGCCAGCGGCCTCTGGGGATTCCTCTCCGTTCACTCCGGGTCCTCAGTCTTCGTCTGAAGATGAGGCCGGGGCCTGAGCTTTCCTCGCCTGTGCTGACATGGGTCTTATGGCTCCCCTGGAGCGCCCACAGGGGAGTCTGGCATCGTGTCACAATGAGACATGCACGGCCGCTTCATACCAAGCTGCAGCAGCAGTGTCAGGCTCCCATTCAAGCTGACAAAGGGATCTGTAGATTTCACTCGAGGTACCCCAGGGCTGTCACACTTGCCAGCATGGTGTGAGTCAATCCTCAGGGTGACAGTCGAGTCAGTGCAGGGCAGTCAGCTTCATCCGGAGTGAACGAGGCATTTGGGGGTCTTGGGGAATGGTGGCACGAATCCTGGTGTTCCTCCCGACTCTCCTGGTGTGAGTGCCTCCTCTTGGGTTGCAAGGTGATCGCCAGGAATCCTTTCCCAACGGCCAGGGAAATGTATCCTCATCTGGAGTTTTGCAGGGTAAAACGGGGCTCCTCTTGTGTCACGGCGGGACCCTTAGTGTTCCTCTCGAGTGGGGACAGGTGGTGGGGGAACTTAGTCGGTCACAGTAAAGGTGTAAAGAAGCCATTCGAGTTCCAAGAGGGAAGGGGTGATTTCCCTTGAGACGTCGCAGTGAACAAGGGCCTACCCAAACTGCAGCCGAGAAGCTTCCAGTTTTTCTCGAGTTGCAATGGGGACCTCTAAGTTATGACGGGGAACCCAGTGTCCTGCCCCAGTGGCCTCAGGGGAGGCCAATGAGCATGCAAGTTGTGAGGGGCCTCTGAGGATTCCTCATCAGTCGGTGCCGGGTCCTCAGTCCTTGTCTGGACCTGAGGCCGGAGCCTGAGTTTTCCTCACCTGTGCTGACATGGGTCTAGGTGTTCCTGTGGAGCCCTACAGGGGAGTCAGGCCTCTTCTAACATGGAGACGTGCACAGCCTCTTTCCTCCCGACTTTCAGCAGCAGCGTCAGGCTCCCCGTCGAGCAGCCACAGGGATCTGAGGCTTGCTCTTGAGTTATCCCAGGGCTGTCACACATGCCAGTGTTCACGAGTCGTACCTCGTGGTGACAGTCGAGGCAGTGCAGGGCAGTCAAGTTCATCTGGAGCAGATGAGGTATTTGGGGTTCTTGGGGAATGGTGCCACAAACCCTGGTGTTCCTCCCGAATTTCCTGGTGCAAGCGCCTCCTCTTCGTTTGTGATGGGGAGCGCTGGGAATCCTCTCCTGACGGCCAGGGAAAGGGATCCTCATCTGGAGCTGACCAGGGGAAAACGGGGCTCCTCTTGTGTCACGGCGGGACCCTCGGTGTTTCTCTTTCATGGGACAGGTGGGTCGAGGTACTTCATGGGTCACAGCAAGGGTGTGAAGGAGCCTTTGAGTTCCAAGAGGGAAGGGTTGATTTCCCTGGAGATGCTGCAGTGGACAATGGCCTCACTCAGCCTGCACGGAGAAGCTCCTGGTTTTTCTCATGCATGGCGGTGGCCTCTCGAGTTACGAAGGGGACCCCAGGGACCCACCCCTGTGGCCTCAGGAGAGGCCAGTCTCTGTGCGAGTTGAAGGGGCCTCTGGGGATTCCTCCCCAGTTGGTCCAGGGTCCCCATTCCTTGTCTGGAGCTGAGGCCAGAGCCTGAGCTTTCCTGGCTCACGCTGACATGGGTCTTAGGGTTACCTTTGATCCCTCACAGGGGAGTCAGGCCTCGTCTCACGTGGAGATGTGCATGGCCGCTTTCCTACCATGCTGCAGCAACAGTGTCAGGCTCCCTGTCGAGTGGACATAAGATATTGGCTTGTCCTCCAGGTACCCCATGGCTGTCAGACATGCCAGCATGGCGTGAGTTCATTTTAGGGGTGACAGTCGAGGCAGTGCAGGGCAGTCAGGTTCATCTGGAGTGGGCGAGGCATTTGGGAGTCTGTCAGAATGGTGGCACGACCCCTGGTGTGTCTCCAGGCTCTGCTGGTGCTAGCGACTCCTCTTGGGATGTGAGGGGAGTGCCGGAAATCCTTTCCCAATGGAGAAGAGACAGGGGCACTCATTTGGAGCTGAGCTGGGGAAAACGGGTCTCCTCTTGTGTGGCAGTGGGACCCTTGGTGTTCCTCACGAGTGGGGACGGGTGGGTCAGGGAACTTTTGGGTCACAGCAAGGAAGTGAATTATCCTTTCCAAGTCCAGGAGGGAAGGAGTGATTTCCCATGCCAACCTGCAGTGCACAAAGGCCTCAACCTGCCTGCAGGGGAGTAGCTCCTGGATTTTTTCGAGTTGCGGCCGGTTCCTCTCGACTTACGACGGGGACCCCAGGGACCTGCCCCTGTGGTCTCAGGAGAGGCCAGTCTCCATGCGAGTTGAGAGGGGCCTCTGGGGATTCCTCCCCATTTGGCGGCGGGTTCTCAGTCCTCGTCTGGATCTGAGGCCAGAGCCTGAGATTTCCTCGCCCATGCTGACATAGGTCTTGGGGTTCCCCGGAGCCCCCACAGGGGAGTCAGGCCTCATCTCATGTGGAGCTGTGCACGGCCGCTTACCTACCATACTGCAGCAGCATTGTCAGTCTCCCTGACTAGAGACATAGGGATCTGTGACTTGCCTTCGAGGTACCCCCGGGCTGTCACACGTGCCAGCATGGTGTGAGTCGATTCTTGGGGTTACATTCGAGTCAGTGCTGGACAGTAAGTTTTATCTGGAGTGGATGAGGCAATTGGGGGTCTTGGGGAATGGTGGCACAATCGCTGGTGTGTCTCCAGGCTTTGCTGGTGCAAGCGACAACTCTTGGGATGCGAGGGGTGTGCCAGGAATCCTTTCCCGATGGAGAAGGGACAGGGACCGTCACCTGAAATTGAGCAGGGAAAAACGATGCTCCTCATTAGACGCTGTGGGACCCTCGGTGTTCTATTGGGTGTGGACAGGTGGTTTCGGGGAACTTCGTGGGTCACATCAAGGGTTGAAGGAGCCTTTCGAGATTCAAAAGGGAAGAGGTGATTTCCCCCGAGACGCGGCAGCAGACAAAGGCCTCACGCTGCCTGCAGGGGAGGAGCTCCTGGATTTTCTTGAGTTATTCGGGTTCCTCTCCTATTATGATGGGGACCTTAGGGACCCCCTTCTGTGGCCTCAGGAGAGGCCTGTCTCTGGGGGAGTTGTGAGGGGCCTCTGCAGATTCCTCCCTATTGGGCGTGAGGTCCTCAGTCCTCATCTGGATCTGTGGTCATTGCCTGAGCTTTCCTTGCCCTTGCTGACATGGGTTTTAGGTTCCCCTGGAGCCCCCACATGGGAGCCAGGCCTTATCTCGAGTGGAAACCTGCAGGGATGCTTTCCACCCGAGCAGCAGCAGCAGCAGTGTAAGCCTCCCCATCGAGCAGAAACAGGGATTTGTGGCTTGCCCTCGAGTTACCCCAGGGCTGTCACAAGTGCCAGCAAGGGATTAATCTATCCTTGGGGATACAGTTGAGGCTGTACAGGACAGTCAGGTTCATCTGGAGTGGACAAGGCACTTGGGGTCTTGAGGAATGGTGGCAAGACCCCTGGTGTTCCTCCCGACTCTCCTGGTGCAATCTCCTCCTCTTGGGATGCGAGGGGAGTGCCAGGAATCCTCTCCAGACAGAGCAGGTAAAGGGACCCTCATCTGGAGCTGAGCAGGGGAAATCAGGGCGCATCCTGAGTCAAGCGGGACCCTCAGTTTTCCGTCGGGGAAATTCGTGAGTCACAGCAAGCCTGTGAAGGAGCCTTTCAAGGTCCAAGAGGGAAGGGGAGAATTCCCCCGAAATGCCGCAGCAGAAACCACCTCACCCCACATATAGGGGAGAAGTTCCTGGTTTGTCTAGAGTTGTGGCGGGGTGATCTCGAGTTATGAAAGGGACCCCAGGGACCCGCCCCTGTGGCCTCAGGAGAGACCAGTCTCTGTGCGAGTTGTGAGGGGCCTCTGGGGATTTCTCATCAGTTGATGCGGGTCCTCAGTTTCCGTCTGGAGCTGAGGCCAGAGCCTGAATTTTCCTGGCCCGTGCTGACATGGGTCTTGGTGTTCCCCTGGAGCCCCCACAGTGGAGTCACATGTAATCGCGCATGAAGACGTGCACGGCCCTTTTCCTCCTGAGCTGCAGCAGCAGTGTCAGAGTCCCCATCGAATGGACACAGGGATCGGTGGCTTGCCCTCGAGGTAACTCAGGGATGTCACACCTTCGCAAATAGCGTGAGTTGATCCTCGGTGTGACATTCGAGGCAGTGCAGGGCAGTCAGGTTCATCTGGAGTGATGAGGCATTTGGGGATCTTGGGGAATTGTGGATAGACCCCTTGTGTTCCTCCAGACTCTCTTGATGTGAGCCCCTCCTCTTGGGATGCGAGGGGAGCGCCTGGAATCCTTTCCCGATGGACCAGTTTGCTAGCGACGGAATGAAACACCAACACGGCCGAGTGGTTTGAATCTTTTTTTTTTTTTATTCTGCTGCTTCTTGCAGCCTCTTTACTTGATATCTTTTGCACAACAATCAGCAGGTCAAGTTGCCAAACACTATGATTCAGCGCCTATACATTTAGCAGATGCGGGGTGAGATAACCTTAACCTTAACTTATTTACTGCAGCTAAGACTTTGTTTTGGGAACTTCCTTTTTAAGTTAGAATCCACTTTGTCCCTGGGTCTGTTCCTTTTTGAAGAATCAGAGAAACATCCTTGTATGAAAGAAATATTATTTTCCCACAGGATCAAAGGATTCTTGGCTGATGATCTCATTTGCAAGAATATTAAGCCCTGACAAGGAGCCTTGCTTGCAAGAGTCTTCCCAGCCTCCCTTATACTTTTTTCCCTACATCTCCCCCTTTCTTTTCTTGCAGGTGCTGAATAAGCACCTGAATACGCAAAGCTTCTTTTTTCAGTTGTTTCCCTGCTCGCCTGCACCGGTAGACTATAAAAGCAATGAAACATAAAGCAACAATTAACAAAGTTTTCACAAAGGATGTTGTTAACAATGTAGATACATGCCCTAAAGGATTGAGGTTATCTAATCCTTCTTGAAGATTCTTCAGTTTATCAGAACCAATAATATAAGGCAGTGTCTTTTAAAAGTTGACAATGTAGTTTGTTCCAATTCCATAATTTCAGCAGTTAAATTCTGGTGTCCCACCAAAGACATTTTCACTTTTTCCCAGCCCTCAGTCATATTAAAGGGAACAGGGGTTACACATAGGTGAGATGTATTCCAATCACATTTTAACACACTCCTTGTAGTTAACACAGTCACTTGATATCCTAACCAGCAAGCAGTGTGTTGTAAATTCAATACATCAGTAGCCAATTGAGCATCCAAATCATGCTGTTATTGCCACATTAAATGAGCATCCTTATGCCACTCCTTGACATAATCAGCAGTCTGTATGCCTTGATGCAAAGCAAGACCTGCTACAGTTGCTGTTGCTGTTACTGAAGCCAAGGCGAGAATTGATGTGATGACGATGCCAAGCATTCTTTGGGATCGATGGAGAAGAGTTTGTACAGCATTCACAAGATGAGTGACATCAAAAGAGTCCGACCTAGTTCGAGCAAAATTAATAGGTAACCAGAGTTCAGTCCATGCTTTCGCAATAACCAAAGAGTAAGTACTGGAATGAACCATCTTGTTTTCAACATTTTCCCATCAGGAACTTAATGCATAGCATTAAGTCAAGTTACAATCAGAACATGTTATAACTCCCAAAATTTCATTCCAAACCCATTGCCCATACTGTAGAGGGTAAGGAAATTTTACACATGCTATAGCAGAGTAAGATTTATTAATATGAAAATGAACTTGAAAAGGCCCAGAAGGATCATTACCATTCAAGGTGAAATTTCCAGTCCAAATTGTAAGATTACCTGACACAGCCCACAATTGCCACATATCCCCTTGTAATTGAGGGTGTCCCACCATTTGCAACTGAGGTGGAACCAATGCAAAATGTTGCCATTTTACAGTTTCATTTCCTTGACCATACAGGGTACCATTTATGTGATGCCATTTCAAAGATCGATTAGACCATTTTTCTAAAAATTCCCCATAAGAAGTACTCCAATCTACAATTACATGATTTGAATAATTCATAACTAGACGAGGGTCATGATCCCTGCAACGTTGCCACTCCAGATGTGATAAAGATGCTTCAAAAAATGAAGTAGGGCAGAGGGACATATATACCTCTTTATTCTTATTTAAATAAGACCAAGTATGAAAGCCATGAGAAGAAATGAGCACAGTAAAAACTGCGAAATGTTGTCCCCTACATTGAACTCCCCTAGTATTATAAGAATGATGCGAGTGTGTTTTTGTAGACAGACAAAAGGAATGTCCTGATATACATAAAGGAATACCTTCAGCTGCTATAGTGAGATTAGTAACGTTATAATTTTGTACATGCTGGGATAATTGCTCAATCCCTCCACAGTCAGGTGAAGGGAAAAAGTTAGTTTCATTAGTACAGGCCAGAACTTCTACTTCACCCAAGACACCGCCTGCACCAAAGGAGGGTTAGGAATATAAGCCCAATAAGTATAATTAGTAGCTTCCACATACATTACCTGACAAGGCACCACTACCATCATGGCCAACAGAAGATTAGCAGGACTCAATGGCTGCCCCGCCTTCTGCAATGTCTTTTCAGCTTCCTGCGTCAGTTTCTTCAGCTGTCCCCATGTTGGTGGATTTGCTTCTCTTGCTGCAAAGGTGAAGGTCCTCTGCATGGACAGTTCCTGAAACTGGCGCACGAATGGGTCGCTCATCCTGCAACTTCACCAAACTTAATGGAACCCAGATCCTGGAATCATTCACCGAAATGAAAGCATATCCTTGCCCCAAAAAATGAAGTACTGCTGGAATCCATCCCTTTTATCTCATCCTTATACCATACCCGGGAATGTTCAAAGCTTTTTGTGTTCTTTTCTGTATTGCCAAAATGCTGTTCTGCTGGAGTCATCTTACCTTTTCCCCAGACATTCAAAAAATTAAGAGTTAATAGCATTTTATTTAATACATCCCTTGGTGATATCACACCCTTCTCCCCCTTTCTTATGTTTTCAAGATACTCACGAAGAGTACGATTAGCTCTTTCAATTATAGCTTGTCCTTGACTGTTATAAGGAATTCCAAAAGTATGGTTAATATGATATTGTTTTAAAAATTGAGATAATTTAGAGGATTGATATGAGGGAGCATTATCAGTTTTTAATTCTATAGGTATGCCCATAATAGCAAAACAAAATAATAAGTGAGCAATAATGGAGTCAGCCTTGTCTGAACTTAAGGCAGTAGCCCACTGAAAGTGAGAATAAGTGTCTATAGTATGATGAACATATTTCTTTGTTTACTGAATGAGGAAATAAAAACAACATCCTTTTGTCAGATTTGGTTAGATTGTAATCCTCTGGGATTTACTCCATGAGGGGCAAAGGGCAAGACAAAAGGTGCACATATGGAACAAAAATGAACAATGTGTTGAGCTTGTTTTCGTGTTAATGAATAAGTTTTTTGTAATCCTTTAGAATTAGTATGATGGAAGCAATGTTCTTGTGTTGCAGACTGTAAAGGATAAACTAAGGCATCTATATTTGCATTTCCTTGAGATAATGGTCCAGGGAGAGAAGAATGAGCTCGAATACGAGTGAAAAAGACAGGGTTTAGTCACCTGATTAATAATTTTGATCCTGAAAAAATAATTTATCAATATTAGTTCTTAAAGTTAATGGTAGTGGTTTCAGGAAGATAAATACATGAAAAGACTGCATATTTAGAATCAGAAATGATATTAATAGGAACATCAAAAAATCCTGTAGTGCCAGACAAATGTCCCAAAGTTCAGCAGGCTGCACAGAAGAAAAGGAATGTGGAACAACTTTAGAAACCATATCAGTCCAATAGCCAGCAGTGTTTTTATTGGCATCTGTAAAAACAGTTTTCCCTTCAACTGGAGTATTAGATATGGGAGATTTACAAATTATTGGCGTGTGTCGAAGAAAATCTATTAATTTTGATTGAGGATAATGATTAGAAAAAGTCCCTGAATAAGATGCAAGAGCTATCTGCCAATTTTCATTAAACTGTAAACAATTAGAGATTTGAGTGGAAGTAAGTTGAGTAATGATTGTTTGAGGGTCACTTCCAATTAACTGGGTAATGCGGCCTCGACCATTCAGAATGAGGAAAGCAATTCTATCCATATAAGTAGTAAGCTTTTTTGTATAATTATTGGGTAGAAACACCCACTCGATCAACCCTGCAGATTGAGCAATAACTCCAGTAGGAGAATAAGGAGTATGGAACACCATGAAATATATAGGTTGATCCTGTTGTAGATAAGTAAGAAATCCTTCATTCAACCGTTGTTCTACAAAGTATAATTCCTCTATTGCTTGAGAAGTAAGAGATGGAGGACTATTAAGAGCAGAATCACCCTCCAGGGTAGAAAATAAATGATGCAATTGATGTGTAGGGATCCCCAACATGGGACATAACCAGGTAAGATCACCCAAACGTTTCTGAAAATCATTAAGGGTTTTCAAATTATCTCGTCTAATTTGGGCTTTTTGAGGTTTTATTTTTCGCCGTTCCAAAATAGCACCTAAATATGAAACAGGAAATTCAGTTTGAATTTTTTCAGGAGCAATTTAAAGATTAAAATCACTTAAAACTTTTTTCACATGAATAAAAAATTTATCCCGCTCCTTCTACTAGGAGCAGCCAATAAAAGATCATCCATATAATGGTAGAAAAAACAATTAGAAAATTGTTGCCTCACAGTGATAAGAGCACGATCAACAAATTCCTGACAAAGTGTAGGTCTATTAATCATTCCTTGAGGCAACACTGTCCATTGATAACATTTTATGGGCTGCCGATGTTTATACACTGGAATAGTAAAAGCAAATTTATTTCTATCTTTTATTTGCAAGGGAATATTAAAAAAAGCAATCCTTCAAATCTAAAACCATCAAAGACCAATTCTGTGAAATCAAAGCAGGAAAAGGGAGACCTAATTGCAAAGCTCCCATAGGTTCTATGTGAAGTGAAGTGAAGTCTCTCAGTCATGTTCAACTCTTTGCAACCCCGTGGACTGTAGCCCACCAACCTCCTTTGTTCATGGGATTCTCCAGGCAAGAGTACTGGAGTGGGTTGCCATTTCCTTCTCCAGGGGATCTTCCCGACCCAGGGATCTAACCCAGGTCTCCCGCATTGCAGGCAGACGCTTTAACTTCTGTGCCACAAGGGAAAGCCCTATAGGTTCTATACGTTTGTTAATTTCTCTTAAATCAGTCAACATTTTCCATTTACCAGATTTTTTCTTAATGACAAAAACAGGAGAATTCCAAGGAGACGTGGAAGGTTTGATATGGCCAGACTGAAGTTGTTCCTCTACTAGTTGTTCCTCTACTAATTCTTCCAAAGCCTCGAGCTTCACTTTTGGAAGCAGCCACTGTTCAACTCATTTAGGGACATCAGTTAACCATTTCAATGGGAGAGCTCGAGGAATCTGAGCAGTGGCTATAAGTTTTCTGATGAGATGGTGAGCGTTGTTCCTAAAGAAGATAAAAAAGATCCCTTCCCCAAATATTAATAGGTATATTAACAATGTAAAAAGAAACAAATACTTTTTTTTCCTTTAGACAATTGGCATGACAAAGGTTGAGTGCTTCTCCACACATCTGCTATAGATCCTAAGCCTGTTAAAATAAGAGAACTTTTTTCTTTTTACCAGTCATTAGGCCACTGCTGGAAAGAAATAACTGAAACATCTGCTCCTGTATCCACTAATCCTTCAAATTGTCTACTTTCAATAATCAGTGACATTGAAGGGTGAGAGTCATTACTAAGCATTTCCCAAAATATACTTTGTCCTATACTTCCAAAACCACCTACTCTCTCATTTGAGTATGAAGGAAATGGGTGATAAGGTAGCAAAAGAAGTTGTGCAATCCATTCTCCTGCCAGTAAAGAAAGAGTTTGTGATGTAGAGACCATAATTAAAATTTTGCCGATATAGTCAGAATCAATTACTCCTGGGAATACAGTCAGTCCTCTTAATGCTGCATTATTTCTCCCCAAAAGCAAACCAAAAGTTCCTCTTGGCAATGGGCCAAAAACATTTGTCCGTAGTTTATAAACACCTCCTCCGGGGCGCTGGAAGTTCATCATCATAGAACATAGAAGCAGGGAATGTAAACCGCTGATTTTCTCTCCCTATTTCAGCTTTATCAGCAGCCACTGGGAATGGAGATGCATGAGGTGGTGCAGAAGGGTTAACAGCCTTGGAAGTTTGTTTTCTATTTAATAAAAACTTCCGGAAAGCATCAGTCATTGCCTCTACAGAATCTGAATCCTCCCCCGAACTAACTTCTCCATCTGTCCCCGTGGATGAATCTGTGCTACTATCCGGAGTCTTGGGCAGAGGCCGAGGTGAAGCCCCTCCTCACACTTGCCTTCCTTTTCCTCTCCCACAAGCACATCCTCATACAGGGGATCATCATCCTTCTTAAGAGGACATGAGGTGGCCTCACTATCAGCAATCATTAATTAAAAGCCTGTGTTATAGCACTACATAGAGTCCACAGCTTTAAACAAATGTACCTTTTTCCATTCCTTTAAATTCAGCTGTATTTCTTTTTGATATTTAAACCAATAGCAATGCTTCTGTATAAGGCAGAACAACTCATTCAAACAGCGAGTAGACGTTTTAACTCCTATAAAATGCAGGAGCCCCTTAACCAGCTCCATATATTTTGACCTTAAAGGCGGGGAATTCCCTATGGTTTTTTTTCTTTTTCTTTTCTCTTACTTTTCTTTTTCCCGAAAGTCCCTCTTTCAGCGTCCAGCGCCGCCAGAGTGCTTACCCTTTCGGTTCTTTTCTTTTATTTTTTCCCGAAAGTCCCCTTTTCAGCTTTCCACCCCGGGGTGCTTACCCATTCAGTTCCGGTGCCACGCATTGAGCGCACGATACTAGCGACTGAATGAAACACCAACACGGCCGAGTGGTTTGAATCTTTTCTTTTATTCTGCTGCTTCTTGCAGCTGCTTTATTTTATATCTTTTGCACAACAATCAGCAGGGCAAGTTGCCAAACACTATGATTCAGTGACTATACAGTTCACAGGCGTGGGGCTAGATAACCTTAACCTTAACTTATTTACTGCAGCTAAGACTTTGTCTTGGGTAACTTCCTTATCAAGATAGAATCCACATTGTCCCCGGGTCTGTTCCTTTTTGAAGAATCAGAGAAACATCCTTGTATGCAAGAAATGTTCTTTCCCCATGGGATCAAAGGATTTTTGACAGAAATTTCGTTTGCAAGAATATTCAGCCCTGACCAGGAGACTTGCTTGCAAGAGTCTTCCCAGCCTCCCTTAAACTTTGTTCCCTACAGCAGGGAAAGGGGCCCTCATCTGGAGCTGAGCAGGGGAACACGGGGCTCCTCTTGAGTCACAGTGTGACCCTCAGTGTTCCTCTCGAGTTGGGATGTGTAGGTCGGGGATCTTCGTGGGTCACATCAAGGATGTGAAAGAGCCTTTCGAAGTCCAAGAGGGAAGGCGTGATTTCCCCCGAGACGCTGCAGTGGACAAAGGCCACAACCCGCCTGTAGGGGAGAAACTCCTGGTTTTTCTCGAGTTGTGGCATGGTACTCTCGAATTATGATGGGGACAACAGGTACCTGCCCCTGTGGCTTCAGGAGAGGCCAGTCTCCGTGCCAGTTGCCAGGCACCTCTGGAGATATCTCTGCAGTTGGCAGCAGGTCATCAGTCCTCGTCTGGAGCTGAGGCCGGAGCCTGAGCTTTCCTTGCCTGTGCGAACACGGGACTTGGGGTTCCCCTGGAGACCACACTGGGAAGTCAGGTCTCGTTTTGCAGGAATGTGTGCAAGGCCGCTGTCCTCCCGAGCTGCAGCAGCAGTGTCAGGCTCCCAGTAGAGCAGACACAGTATCTGTGGCTTGCCCTCAAACTACCCCAAGGATGTCACATGTGCCAGTGTGTCGGGAGTCGATCCTCGAGGTGACAGTCGAGGCAGTGCAGGGCAGTCAGGTTCATCTGGAGTGCGTGAGGCATTTAAGAGTCTAAAGGGAATGGTGTCACGACCCTGGTGTTCCTCCCGACTCGCCTGGTGCGAGCGTCTACCCTTGTAATGCGAAGGGAGCACCAGGAATCTTTTCCCGACGGACCGGGGAAAGTGACTCTCATTGGGAGCTGAGCAGGGGAAAATTGGCTCCTCTTGAGTAGTGGCAAGACCCTCGGTGTTCCTCTTGAGTGGGCACGGGTGGGTCGGGGAACTTCGTGAATCACAGCAAGGGGGTGACAGAGCCTTTCGAGGTCCAAAAGGAAAGGAGTGATTTTCCCCAAGACACCACAGGAGACAAGGGCCTCACCTCACCTGCAGGGGAGAAGATCCTGGTTTTTCTCGAGTTGCGGTGCGGTCCTCTCGACTTACGATGGGGTCCCCAGGGACCCGCCCCTGTGGCCTCAGGAGAAGCCAGTCTCCCTGTGAGTTGGGAAGGGCCTCTGGGGATTCCTCACCAGTCGGCGCCAGGTCCTCAGTCCTCATCTAGAACTGAGGCCAGAGACTGAGCTTTCCTCACCCGAGCTGACATGGGTATTGGGGTTCCCCTGAAGCCTCTACAGGTGAGTCAGGCCTCCTCTCACGTGGAAACATGCATGGCTGCTTTCTTCCCGAGCTGCAGCAGCAGTGTCAAGCTCCCCATAGAGCAGACACAGGGATCTGTGGCTTGCATTCGAGATACCCCAGGGCTCTCACACATGCCATGGTGGCGTGAGTTGATCCTCGGGGTGACAGTCGAGGCAGTGCTGGGCAGTCAGTTTCATCTGGTTGGACGAGGCGTTTGGGAGTAGGGTAACGGTGGCACAATACCTGGTGTTCCTCCCGACGCTCTTGGTGCATGCGCATCAGCTTGGGATGTGAGGGAAGCGCTGGGAAACCTTTCCCAAAGGAACAGGGAAAGGACCCTCATGTGGAGCTGAGCAGCAAAAAGTGGGGCTCAGCTTGAGTTGCGGAAGGAACCTGGGTGTTCCTCTCTAGTGGGGATGGGTGGGTCTGGGAACTTCGTGGGTCACAGAAAGGGTGTGACAGAGCCATTACAGGTCCAAGAGGAAAGGGGTGATTTAATCCAAGACGCCACAGCAAACAAGGGCCTCATCCCGCCTGCAGGGGAGAATCTCCTGATTTTTCTCGAGTTGCAGCGGGTCCTCTCGAGTTACGACAGGGAGCCCAGGAACCTGCCCCTGTGGCATCAGGAGAGGCCAGTCTCTGACTGAGTTGCAAGGAGCCTCTGGGGAGTCCTCCCCAGTCAGCGCCGGGTCCTCAGTCCTAGTCAGGATCTCAGGCCGAAATTTGAACTTTCATCAGGATCTCAGGCCGAAACCTGAACTTTCCTTGCCCGAGCTCACATGGGTCTTGGGGTTTCTCTGGAGCCCCCACAGGGGAGTCAGACTCGTCTCACGTGGAGACGTGCACGGCAGGTTTCCTCCCGAGCTTCAGCAGCAGTGTCAGGCTACCGTTCAAGCGGACACAGGGATCTGTGGCTTGCCCTCGAGGTAACTCAGTTCTGTCACACATGCCAGCGTGGTATGAGTCGACCTCAGGGTGACAGTCGAGAGGCAGTGCAGTGCAGTCAGTTTGATCTGGAGTGGACAAGGCATTTGGGGGTCTTGGGGAATGGTGACACAACCCCTGCTATTCCTCCCGAAACTCATGGTGTTAGCACCACCTCTTGGGATGTCAGGGGATCGCCGAGAATCCTTTCGTGAAGGAGCTGAGAAAGGGACCCTCATCTGGATCTGAGCAGGGGAAAACGGGGATCCTCTTGAGTCACAGCAGGACCCTCGGTATTCCTCTTGAGTGGGGACGGGTTGGTCGGGGAACTTCGTGGGTCACAGCAAGGGCGTGAAGGAGCCTTTCGAGGTCAAATGGGGGAGGGGTGATTTCCCTCGAGACACCGCAGTGAACAAGGGCCTCGCCACTCTTACCGTGGGTAGCTCCTGGTTTTTTCAAGTTAAGGCGGGATTTTCTTGAGTACAAAACTGGGACCCCAAGGACCCACCCCTGTGGCCTCAGGAGAGGCCACTCTCCGTGTGAGTTGTGAGGGGCCTCTGAGGATTTCTCACAAATTGGTGCCGGGTCCTCAGCCCTCGTCTGGAGCTGAAGCCAGAGCCTGACATTGCCTCGCCCATGATGACATGGGTTTTGGTGTTCCCCTGGATCCCCCACTGGGGAATCAGGCCTCCTATCCCGTGGAGACGTGCATGGCCTTTTTCCTCCTGATCTGTAGCAGCAGTGTCAGGCTCCCTGTTGAGCAGACACAGGAAACTGTGTCTTGCCCTCCCGGTACCCCAGGACTGACACATGCCTGCATGGCCTGAGTCGGTTCTCGAGGTAACAGTCGAAGCAGTGCAGGGAAATCAGGTTCATCTGGAGTTGACAAGGCATTTGGGGTCTTGAGGAATGGTGGCACGACCTCTGGTGTTCCTCCCGACTCTTCTGGTGAGAGCTCCTTTTCTTGGGATGTGAAGGGAATGCTGGCAATCCTTTCCCAATTGAGCAGGGACAGGGACATTTACCTGCAGCTAAGCAGGGGAAAATGGGGCTTCTCTTGAGTCACAGTGGGACCCTCTGTGTTCCTCTCGAGTGGGGATGGGTGGGTCGCGGAACTTCGTGGGTCACAGTAAGGTTTGCAGGAGCCTTTCGAAGTCCAAGAAGGAAGGGGGTGATTTACCCTGAGATGCCGCAGTGGATAAGGGCTTCACCCCGCCTGCAGGGGAGAACATTCTGATATTTCTCGAGTTGTGGCGTGGTCCTCTCGAGTTACGAGGGTGAACTCAGGTACCTGCATCTGTGGACTCAGGAGAGAAGAGTCTCTGTGTGAGAGTCAAGGGGCCTCTGGGGATTTTTCCCCAGTCTGCACTGGGTCCTCAGTCCTCATCTGGAGCTGAAGCCGGAGCCGGAGCTTTCCTCACCCGTGGTGACATGGGCCTTGGGTTCCCCTGTAGTCCCTGCAGGGGAGTCTGTCTCCTTTCACGTGGAGCCGTGTATGGCCACTTTCCTCCCAATCTGCAGTAGCAGTGTCAGGCTCTGCGTCGAGAGCACACAGGGAACTGTGACTTGCCCTAGAGGTACGCCAGAGTTGTCACACATGCCAGCGTGGTGTGAGTCGATCCTCGGGGTGACAGTTGATGCAGTGCTGAGCAGTCAGTTTCATCTGGTTAGATGAGGTGTGTAATGGTGGCACAACACTTGGTGTTCCTCCCAACATTCTTGGTGTGTGTGCCTCCTCCTTGGATGTGAGGGGAACGCTGGGAAACCTTTCCCAACGGAGCAGGGAAAGGGACCCTCATGTAGAGCTGTGCAGCAAAAAACTGGGCTCCACTCGAGTCATAGCAGGAACCTGGATGTTCCTCTCGAGTGGGGACAGGTGGGTCTGGGAACTTCGAGGGTCACAGCAAGGGTGTGAAGGAGACTTTTGAGGTCCAAGAGGGAAGGAGTTTTTACCCCCGAGACACTGCAGTGGACAAGGGCCTCGCCCCTCCTGCCGGGGGTAGCTCCTGGTTTTTTCGAGTTTTGGCGGGATTTTCTCGAGTAAAAATCCTAGACCCCCAAGGACCCGCCCTTGTGGCCTCATCAGAGGCCAGTCTTAGTGCGAGTTGCGAGGGGCCTCTGGGGATTTTTCCCCAGTCTGCAGTGGGTCCTCAGTCCTCATCTGGAGCTGAGGCCTTAGCCTGAGCTTCCCTCGCCCATGCTGACATGGGTCATGTAGTTCCCCTGAAACCTTCACAGTGGAGTCAGGCCTCATCTCGCGTGGAGAAGTGCATGGCCACTTTCATGCCGAGCTGCAGCAGCAGGAACAGGCTCCCCATCGACCTGACAAAGTATCTGAGGCTTGCTGTCGATGTGTTGCTGGGCTGTCACACGTGCCAGCATGGCGTGAGTCGATTCTCGGGGTGACAGTTGATGCAGTGCAGGGCAATCAGGTTCATGTGAAGTGGGCTGAGGCACTTTGGGGTCTAAGGGAATGGTGGCACGACCCCTGGAGTTCCTCCCAAATCTCCTGGGGAGAGCGCCACCACTTGGGAAGTGAGGGGAGCTCGGGGAATCCTTTCCCGATGGAACAGGAAAGGGACCCTCATCTGGAGCTGAGCAGGGGAACACGGGGCTTCTCTTGAGTCGCTGTGGGACACTTGGTGTTCCTCTCGAGTTGGGACAGCGGGTCGCTGGACTACTTGTTTCGAAGCAAGTGTGAGAAGGAGCCTTTTGAGGTCCAAGAGGGAAGGGATGATTTCCCCTGACACGCCGGAGTGGACAAGGGCCTCACCTTGCCTGCAAGGGAGAAGCTACTGTTTTTCTCGAGTTGTGGCAGGGTCCTCTTGAGTTATGATGGGGACACCAGGGACCCGTACCTGTGGCCTCAGGGGAGGCCAGTCTCCATGCGAGTTGCGAGGGGCCTCTAGGGATCCTCCCTAGTCGGCACCAGGTCCTCAGTCCTTATCTAGAGCTGAGGCCGGAGTCTGAGCTTTCCTGTCCCATGCTGACATGGGTCTTGAGGTTCCCCTGGAGCCTCCACAGGGGAGTCAGGCCTCGTCTCGCATGGAGACGTGCACAGTCACTTTCCTCCTGAGCTGCAGCAGCACTGTCAGGCTCCTCATCCAGCAGCCACATGGATCTGTGGCTTGCCCTAGAGGTGGCACAGGGATGTCATACGTGCCAGCGTGGAGTGAGTCGATCCTCGAGGTGACAGTCGAGGCAGTACAGGACAGTCAGGTTCATCTGCAGTGGACTCTGGCATTTGGGGATCTTGGGGAATGGAGGCACAAACCCTGGAATTCCTCCCTACTCTCTCTGGCTATCTCTGCCTTTTGGGATTGGAGGGGAGCGCTGGGAATCCTTTTCCAACGGATCAGGGAAAGGGACACTCATCTGGAGCTGAACAGGGGAAAATGTTTGTCCTCTTGAGTCACGGCGGGACCCTCAGTGTTCCTCTCGAGTAGGAACAGGTGGGTCAGTGAACTTCGAGGGTCAAGGCAAAGGTGTAAAGGAGCCTTTCCAGGTTCAAGAGGAAGGGGTGATTTCCCCCAAGATGCCGCAGAGGACAAGGGCCTCACTCCGCCTGCAGGGGATAAGTTCCTGGTTTTTCTCGAGTTGTGGCTGGGTCCTCTTGAGTTACGACGGGGACCCCAGGGACACACCTCTGTGAGCTCAGGAGGGTCCAGTCTCTGTGCGAGTTGTGTTGGGCCTCTGGGGATTCCTCTCCAGTCGGCGCCAAGTGCTCAGTCCTCATCTGGATCTGCAGCCAGAGCCTGAGCTTTGCTCGCCAGTGCTGACATGGGTCTTGGCGTTCCCCTGGAGCCTCCACAGAGGAGTCAGGCCTCATCTTGCATTGAGACGTGCATGGCTGCTTTCCTCCCTAGCTGCAGCAGAAGGGTCACGCTCACTGTCGAGCGGACACAGAGATCTGTGGCTTGCCCTCAAGGTGCCACAGTGTTGTTACACATTCCAGCATGGCGTAATCGATTCTCCAGGTGACAGTCGAGGAAGTGCAGGGAAATCAGGTTCATCTGGAGTGTACTCAGGCATTAGGGGGTCTTGGGGAATGGTGGCACGACCCCTGGAGTTTCTTCCGACTCTGCTGGGGAAAGGGCCTCCTCTTGGGATGCGAGGGGATCTCCGGGAATCATTTCCCAGTGCAGCAGGGAAAGGGACCCTCATCTGGAGCTGAGCAGGGGAAAACGGGGCTCCTCTTGAGTCGTGGTGGGAACCTCGATATTCCTCTCGAGTGGGGACGGGTGGGTCAGGGAACTTTGTGGGTCACAGCTAGGGTGGGAAGGAGACTTTAGAGTTCCAAGAGGGAAGGGCTGATTTCCCCCAAGACGCCGTAGTGGACAATGGCCTCACCCCACCTTCCCATGAGAAGCTCCTGGCTTTTCACAATTTGTGGCGGGTCTCTCGAGTTACGACAGGGCCCCAGGGACCCGCCCCTTTGGCCTCAGGAGAGGGCAATCTCCTTGCGAGTTGTGAGGGGCCTCTGGGGATTACTCCCCAGATGGTGCCGGGTCCTCAGTCCTCATCTAGAACTGAGGCCAGAGCCTGAGCTTTCCTCGCCCGTGCTGATATGAGTCTTGGGGTTCCCCTGGAGCCTCCACAGGCAAGTCAGGCCTCATCTTGCCTGGAGACGTGCACGGCCTCTTTCCCTCCGAGATGCAGCAGCAGTGTCAGACTCCCCATCGATTGGACACAGGGATCTGTGGCTTGCACTCGAGGTGCCACAGGGATGTCACACATGCCAGCGTGGCATGAGTCAATCCTCGGGGTGACAGTCAAGCCCTTAAAGGGCAATCAGGTTCATCTGGAGTGGAATGAGGCATTTGGGTATCTTGGGGCATGGTGGCACGACCCCTGGATTTCCTCCCAACTCTCCTGGGGCGAGCACCTGCTCTTGAAATTCAAGGGAAGCGCTGGGAATCCTTACCCGAGGGAGCAGGAAAATGGACCTTCATCTGGAGAAGCGCAGGAGAAAACGGGGCTCCTCTTGAGTCGTGGTGGAACCCTTTGTGTTCCTCTCGAGAGGGGATGGGTGGGTTGGGGAACTTCGTAGGTCACATCAAGAGTGTGAAGGAGCCTTTTGAGGTCCAAGAGGGAAGGGGTGATTTCCCCAGAGACACCGCAGCGGATAAGGGCCTCATCCCTGTACAGTGGAGAATCTGCTGGCTTTTCTCGAGTTGCTGCGGGATCCTCTCGAGTTACGATGGTGATTCCAGGAACCCACCCCTGTGGTCTCAGGAGTGGCCAGTCTCCATGCGAGTTGCGAGGGTCCTCTGGGGATGCCTCCCCAGACGGTGCCATGTCCTGAGTCCTCGTCTGTAACTGAGGCCGGACCAGAGCTTTCCTTGCACGTGCTGACATGGGTCTTGGGGTTTCCCTGGAGCCTCCACAGAGGAGTCAGTCTTTGTCTCACATGGAGACGTGCATAGCAGCTTTCCTTCCGAGATGTGGCAGCAGTGTCAGGCTCCCCATCGAGTGGACACAGGGATCTGTGGCTAGCCCTCGAAGTGCCACAGGGATGTCACATATGCCATCATGGCATGAGTCAATCCTCAGGGTGACAGTCAAGGCCGTATAGGGCAATCAGGTTCATTTGGAGTGGACTGAGGCATTTGGGTGTCTTGGAGAATGGTGGCATGATCGTGGATTTCTTCCCAACTCTCCTGGGGTGAGCGCCTCCTCTTGAAATTCAAGGGAAGCGCTGGGAATCCTTACCCTAGGGAGCAAGAAAATGGAGCCTCATTTGGAGAAGAGCAGGAGAAAACGGGGCTCCTCTTAAGTCGCGGTGGTACGCTTTGCATTCCTCTCGAGAGGGAACGGGTGGGTCATGGAACTTTGTGGGTCGCAGCAAGGGTATGAAAAAGCCTTTTGAGGTCCAAGACTGAAGAGGTTATTTCCCCCGAGACACTGCAGTGGACAAGGGCCTCACCCCACCTGCAGGGGAGAAGCTCCTGGTTTTTCTCGAGTTGCAGCGGCATACTCTGGAGTAATGATGAGGACCCCAGGGACCCGCCCCCTGTGGCCTCAGGAGAGGCCAGTCTGTGTGATTGCGAGGGGCCTCTGGGGATTCCTCCCCAGTAGGTGCCGGTTCCTCAGTCCTAGTCTTGAGCAGAGCCCAGAGCATGAGCTTTCTTCGTCCGTGCTTACATGGGTCTTGGGGTTCCCCTGGAGTCTCCACAGGGGAGTCCGTCCTCATCTTGCGTGGAGAGAAGCAAGGCCGTTTTCCTCCCGAGGGGCAGCAGCAATCTCAGGCTCCCCGTCGAGCAAACACAGGGATCTGTGGCTTGCCCTCGAGGTTCCACAGGGCTGTCATCGTGCTACTGTGGCGTGAGTTGCTTTTTGGGGTTACAGTTGAGGCAGTGCAGGGCATTCAGGTTCATCTGAAGTGGACTGAAGAATTTGGGGGTCTTGGGGAATGGTGGCACGAGCCCTGGAGTACCTCCCGACTGTCCTGGGGTGAGCTCCTCCTTTTGGGAGGCAACGGATGTGCCAGGAATCCTTTCCCGACAATGGAGGGAAAGGGACCCTCATCTGTAGCTGAGCAGGGGAAAACGGGGCTCCTCTTGAGATGCAGTAGGACCCTCGATATTCCTCACGTGTGGGGACGGGTTGGTCGGGAAAATTCGTGGGTCACAGCAATGGTGAGAAGGAGCCATTCGAGGTCTAAATGGAAGGTGTGATTTCCCCCAAAATGCCGCAGCAGACAATTGCCTCACCACGCCAGCTTAGAAGAAGCTTCTGTTTTTCTCGATTTGCGGAGGGTCCTCTCGAATTATGATGGGGAGCCTAGGGACCAGCCGCTGTGGCCTCAGGAGAGGCCAGTCTCTGTGTCAGTTTCCAAGGCCCTCTGGGGATTCCTCCCCAGTCATCACCAGTTCCTCAAGCCTCGTCTGGTGCTGAGGTCAAAGCATGAGCTTGCTTCAGCCATGCTGACATAGGTCTTGGGTTTCCCCTGGAGCCCCCCCAGGGGAGTCAGGCCTCGTCTCGACTGGAGACGTGCATGGTCACTTGCCTCCCCAGCTGCAGCAGGAGAGTCAGGCATCCCGTCGAGCGGACACAGAGATCTGGGGCTTGCCCTCGTGGTACCCCAGGGCTGTCACACATGCCAGTATGTCGGGAGTCAAGCCTCGGGGTGACAGTCGAGGCAGTGCAGGGCAGTCAGGTTCATCTGGAGTGGACGAGGCATTTGGGGGTCTTTGGGAATGGTGGCCCGAGCACTGAGGTTCCTCCCGTCTCTCCTGGTGCGAGTGCCTCCTCTTGGGATGCGAGGGGAAGGCTGGGAAGTCTTTCCCAAAGAAGCAGGGGAAGGGACCCTCATCTGGAGCAGAGCAAGGGAAAACGGGGCTCCTCTTCTGTCGTGGCGGGACCCTTGGGTTCCTTTCGAGTGGGGACAGGTGGTGTGTGGCACTTCTTGGGTCACAGCAGGGGTGTGAGGGAGCCTTTCGTGGTCCAAGATGGAAGGGGTGATTTTCCCCGAGACACTGCAATGGACAAGGGCCTCACCCTGCCTGCAGGTGAGAAGCTTCTGGTTTTTCTTGAGTTTTGGCGGGGTCCTCTTGAGTTACGACGGAGACCCCAGGGACCCAACCCTGTGGCCTCAGGAGAGGAGAGTCCGTGCCAGGTACCCGGCGCATCTGTGGATTCCTCCCAAGTCATCGCCAGGTCCTCAAGCCTCGTCTGGTGCTGTGGCCTGACCTGAGCTTGCCTAGTCCGTGCTGACATATGTCTTGGGGTTCCCCTGGAGCCCCAACAGGGGAGTCAGGCCTTGTCTCGCCTGGAGATGTGCACAGCCGCTGGCCTCCCCAGCTGCAGCAGCAGGGTCAGGCACCCCGTTGAGCAGAAAAAGGGATCTTGGACTTTCTCTTGAGGTACCCTAGTGTTGTGACACGTGCCAGTGGGTCGGAAGTTGAGCCTCAGGGTGACAGTCAAGGCAGTTCAGGGCACTCAGGTTCATCTGGAGTGGACGAGGCATTTGAGGGTCTTTGGGAATGGTGGCCCAACGTCTGAGGCTCCTCCCGACTCTCCTGGTGGGAGCGCATCTTCCTTGTATGGGAGGGGAGTGCTGGGAAAGCTTTCCCGATGGAGAAGGGAAAGGGACCCTCATCTGGAGCTGACCAGGCAAAAACGGGGATCCTCTTGAGTAGCGGCGGGACCCTCGCGGTTCCTCTCGAGTGGAGACGGGTGGGGAGGGAACTTCTTGGGTCACAGCAAGGGTGTGATGGAGCCTTTAGAGGTCCAATAGGGAAGGGGTGATTTCCCCAAGGACGCCACATAGGTCAAGGGCCTGACCCTGCCTGCAGGGGTGAAGCTTCTGGTTTTTCACAAATTGCAGCAAGGTCGTCTCGAGTTAGGATGGGGACCACAGGGACTCGCCCTTGTGACCTCAGGAGAGGCCAGTCTCCCTGCCAGTTGCCCCACACCTCTGGGAATTCCTCCGCAGTCGTCGCCGGGTCCTCAGGCCTCGTCTGGTGCTGAGGCGGGAGACTGAGCTTGCCTTGCCCGAGCTGACATAGGTCTTGGAATTCCCCTGGAGCCCCCACAGGGGAGTCAGGCCTCGTCTCGCCTGGAGATGTGCACGGCCACTTGCCTCCCCAGCTGCAGCAGCTGGGTCAGTCTCCTCTTCGAGCGGACACAGGGGTCTGAGGCTTGCCCTTGAGGTACCCCAGGGCTGTCACACGTGCCAGTGGGTCGTGAGTCGAGCCTCGGTGTGACTTTCGAGGAAATGCAGGACAGTAAGGTTCATCTGGAGTGGACGAGGCATTTATGGGTTTTGGGGAATGGTGGCCCGACCCCTGATGCTCCTCACAACTCTCCTGGTGTGAGAGCCTCCTCTTGGGATGAGAGGGGAGCACCGGGAACCCTTTCCCGATGGAGCAGGGAAAGGGAACCTCATCTGCCGCTGAGCAGGGAAAAACTGGGCTCGTCTTGAGTTGGGGGGGGACACTCTGGGATCATCTCGAATGGGGACGGGTAGGGGGCACTCTTTGGGTCATAGCAAGGGTGTGAAGGAGCTTTTCGATGTCCAAGAGAAAAGGGGTGATTTTCCCCAAGAGCCGCAGCAGACAAGAACCTCACCCCACCTGTAGGGGAGAACCTTCTGGTTTTTCTCGAGTTGTGGCAGGGTCTTCTCGAGTTACAACGGGGACCCCAGGACTGGCCCCTATGGCCTAAGGAGATGCCAGTCTCCGTGCCTGTTGCAGGCGCTTCTGGGGATTCCTCTCTGGTCATCACCGGGTCCTAAGGCCTCATCTGATGCTGAGGCAAGAGCCTGAGCTTGCCTCGCCCATACTGACATTGGTCTTGAGGTTCCCCTTGAGCCCACACAGGGGAGTCAGGCCTCATCTCTGCTGGAGACGTGCACGACCACTGCCTCCCCAGCTGCAGCAGCAGTGTCAGGATCCCCATTGAGCGGACACAGGTATCTGGGGCTTGCCCTCGAGGTACCCCAGGGCTGTCACACGTGCCAGTCATTCAGGAGCCGAGACTCGGGGTGTCAGTCGAGGCAGTGCAGGGCATTCAGGTTCATCTGGAGTGGACGAGGCATTTGGGGGTCTTGAAGAATGGTGGCTTGTCCCCTGATGCTCCTCTCCACTCTCCCAGTGGAGCGCCTCCTCTTGGGATGCGAGGGGATAACCAGAAACCCTTTCCCAACGGAGCAGGGAAAAAGACCCTCATCTGGAGCTGAGCAGGGTAAAACGGGGCTCCTCTTGAGTCGCAGCAGGACCCTCGGGGTTCCTCTAGAGTGGGGACGTGTGTGGAGGGGCACTTCTTGGGTCACAGCAAGCGTGTGAAGGAGCCTTTCAAGGTCCAAGAGGGAAGTAGTGATTTCCCCCGAGACGCCTCAGAGGAATAGAGCCTCACCCAGCCTGTAGGGTGAAGCTTCTGGTTTTTCTCGAGTTGCGGCTGGGTCCTCTGGTGTTACTCCGGGGATCATAGGGACCTGCCCCTGTGCCCTAAGGAGAGGTGAGTCTCCGTGCCAGTTGCCATGCTCATCTGGGAATTCCTCCCCAGTCGTCACCGGGTCCTCAGGACTCATCTGCTGCTGAGGACGGAGCCTGAGCTTGCCTCGCCCATGCTGACATAGGTCTTGGGGTTCCCCTAAAGCCCCCACAGGGGAGTCAGACCTCATCTTGACTGGAGACGTGTATGGCCACTTGCCTCCCCAGCTGCAGCAGCAGCGTCAGGATTCATTTCGAATGGACACCAGGACCTGGGGCTTGCCCTGGAGGTATCCCAGCGATGTATCACATGCCAGTGTGTCGGGAGTAGATCCTCAGGCTGACAGTCGCGGCAGTGAAGGGCAGTCAGGTTCATCTGGAGTGCACTAGGCATTTGGGTGTCCTGGGGAATGGTGGCCCATCCCCTGAGGCTCCTCCTGACTCTCTTGGCGAGAGAGCCTCCTTTTGGGATGCGAGGGAAGAGCAGGGAACCCTTTCCAATGGAGCTGGGAAAGGGAAACTCATGTGGAGTTGAGCAGGGGAAAAGGGGTCTCCTCTTGAGGCATGGTGGGATGCTCGGGGTTCCTTTGAAGTGGGGACGGGTGGGGCGGTGCACTTCTTGGGTCACAGCAAGGGTGGAAGGAGCCTTTCAATGTCCAAGAGGGAAGTGGTGATTACTGTGAAACACCGCAGTGGACAATTGTGTCACCCCACCTGCAGGGGAGAAGTTTCTGTTTTACTTGAGTTACCACAGAGTCCTCTCGCATTACGACAGGGATCCCAGGCATCCGCCATTGTGGCCTCAGAAGAGGCCAGTCTCCATGCCAGTTGCCAGGCCCCTCTGGGGATTACGCTGCAGTCGTCGGCGGGTCCTCAGGCCTCTTCTGGTGCTGTGGCCGGAGCCTGAGCTTGCCTCGCCTATGCGGACATAGGTCTTGGTGTTCCCCTGGAGCCCGCACAGTGGAGTCAGGTCTCGTCTCGCCTGGAGACGTGCACGGCTGCTTGACTCCCTACATCCAGCAGCAGGGTCAGGCTCCCTGTCCAGCGTACACAGGGATCTAGGCTTACCCTCGAGGTACCCCATGGCTGTCACACGTGCCAGTGGTTCGGGAGTCAAGCCTCAGTGTGACAGTAGAGGCAGTGAAGGGCAGTCAGGTTCATCTGGAGAGGACAAGGCATTTGGGATCTTGGGGAATGGTGGCCCGAACGCTGAGGCTCCTCCCGACTCTCCTCATGTGAGTTCCTCCATTTGGGATGCGACGGGAGCTCCGGGAAACTTTTCCCAATGGAGCAGGGAAAGTGACCCTCATCTGGAGCTGAGTAGGGGAAAACGTGGCTCCTCTTGAGTCGTGGCGTGACCCTCGGGGTTCCTCTCGAGTGGGGACGGGTGGGACGGGGCACTTCTTGGGTCACAGCAATGGTGTGAATGAGCCTTTCTAGGTCCAAGAGGGAAGGGGTGATTTCCCCCGAGACCCCGCAGCAGACAACAGCCTCGCCCAGCCTGCAAGGGAGAAGCTTGTGGTTTTTCTCGAGTTGCGGCGTCATCCTCTCGAGTTATGATGGCGACCCCAGTGACCAGCACCTGTGGCCTCAGGAGAGTACAGTCTCTGTGCCAGTTGACAGGGGCCTGTGTGGATTCCTCCCCTGTCTTTGCCGGGTCATCTGGCCTTGTCTGGTGCTGAGGCCATAGCCTGAGCTTGCCTCACTTTTGCTGACATAGCATTTCGGGTTTCCCTGGAGTCCGCACAGGGGAGTCAGGCCTCATCTTGCCTGGAGACGTGCACGGCCGCATGCCTCCCCAGCTACAGCAGCAGGGTCAGGCTCCCCGTCGAGCCAAAACAGGGATCTGGTGCTTGCCCTCAAGGTACCCCAGGGCTATCACACGTGCCAGTGGGTTGGGAGTAGAGGCTCGCAGTGACAGTCGAGGCAGTGAAGGGCAGTTGGTTCATTTGGAGTGGATGAGGCATTTGGGGTTCTTGGGGAATGGTGGCCTGAGCCCTGAAGCTCCTTCCGACTCTCCTGGTGCCAGCGCCTCCTCTTGGGATGCCAAGGGAGGGCAGAAAAAACTTACCCGATGGAGCAGGGAAAGTGACCCTTATCTGGAGATGAGCAGGGGATAATGGGGCTCCTCTTGAGTCATGGTGGAACCCTCGCGGTTGCTCTCGAGTGGGGACAGGTATGGCGGGGCACTTCTTAGGTCACAGCAAGGGTGTGAATGATCCTTTCGAGGTCCAAGAGGGAAGGGGTGATTTCCCCCGAGACACGGCAGCGGACAAGGGCCTCACCCCTCCTGCAGAAGAGAAGCTTCTGTTTTTTCTCGAGTTGAGGTGGGATCTTCTCGAGTTAAGAAGGTGACCCCTTGGATTCGCCCCTGTGGTCTCAGGAGAGGCCAGGCTTTGTGCCAGTTGCAAGGCGCCTCTGGGGATTCCTCCCCAGTTGTCATCGGGCCCTCAGGCCTTGTCTGGTGCTGAGGCCAGAGCCTGAGCTTGCCTCGCCCCTGCTTACATAGGTCTTGGGATTCCCCTGGAGCTGCTACAGCCGCTTTCCTCCCAAGCTTCAGCAGCAGGGTCAGACTCCCTGTCGAGCGGACACAGGGATATGGGGCTTGCCCTCGAGGTACCCCAGGGCTGTCAAACATGCCAGTGGGTCGGGAGTCGAGCCTCGTGGTGACAGTAGAGGCAGTGCAGGGCAGTCAAGTTCGTCTGGAGTGGATGAGGCATTTGGGGGACTTGGGCAATGGTGGCTGACACCTGAGGCTTCAACCGACTCTCCAGGTGCGAGCACCACTTCTTAGGATGTGAGGGGATCACTGGGAAACATTTCCCAACAGAGCAGAGAAAGGAGCCCTCATCTGGAGTTGAGCAGGTGAAAGGGGAGCTCCTCTTGAGTTGCAGCGTGACACTCGTGGTTCCTCTAGAGTGGAGTCGGGTGGGGCGGGGCCCTTCTTTTGTCACAGCAAGGGTGTGAAGGAGCCTTTCGAGGTCCAAGAGGGAAGGGGTGATTTCCCCTGAGATGCTGCAGCGGACAAGGGCATCACCCCGCCTGCAGGAGAGAAGCTGCTAGTTTTTCGCGAGTTTCGGCAGGGTCATCTCGAGTTATGATGGCGAACCCAGCAACTGGCACCTGTGGCCTCAGGAGAGGCCAGTCTCCGTGCCAGTTGCCATGCGCCTGTCGGGATTCCTCCCCAGTCTTCGCCGGGTCCTTCGGCCTCATCTGGTGCTGAGGCCACAGCCTGAGCTTTCCTCACCTGTGCTGACATATGTCTTGGGGTTCCTCTGGAACTCACAGTGGGGAGTCAGGTCTCGTCTCACCTGGAAACGTACACGGGTGCTTGCCTCCCCAGCTGCAGTATCAGGATCATGCTCCCCGTCTAGTGGACACAAGGATATGGGGCTTGCCCTCGAGGTATCCCAGGGCTGTCACACGTACCAGTAGGTCGGGAGTCAAACCTGAGAATGACAGTCGAGGCACTGCAGGGCAGTCATGTTCATCTGGAGTGAACGAGGCATTTGGGGGTTTTGGGGAATGGTTGCCTGAACCCTGAGGCTCCTCCAGACTCTCCTGGTGTGAGCCCCTCCTTCTTGGATGCGAGGGGAAAACTGGGAAACCTTTCCCGACGGAGCAGGGAAAGGGACCCTCATCAGGAGCTGAGCCGGGGAAAACGGGGCTTCTCTTGATTCGCGGCAGGAGCCTAGCGTTTCCTCTCTAGTTTGAACAGTTGGGGAGGGGCTCTTCTTGGTCACAGCAAGGGTTGAAGGAGCCTTTCGAGGTCCAAGAGGGAAGGGGTGATTACCATCGAGAAGCTGCAGCGGATAAGGGCCTCACCGCGTCTCCAGTGGAAAAGCTTCTGGATTTTCTCAATTTGCTGCGGGGTCCTTTCGAGTTACCACGGGGATCACAAAGACCCGCCCCTGTGGCCCTCAGGAGAGGCCAGTCTCCATGCCAGTTGCCAGGCACATCTGGGGATTCCTCCCCAGTCTTCGCAGGATCCTCCGGCCTCGTCTGGTGCTGAGGCCAGAGTCTGAGCTTGCCTTGCCCATGCTGACATAGGTCTTGAGGTTCTTCTCGATCCCACACACCAAGTCAGGCCTCGTCTCGCCTGGAGACGTGCACCTCTGCTTGCCTCACCATCTTCAGCAGCAACGTCAGGCTCCCTGTCGAGCGGACAGGCTCTGGGGCTTGCCCTCGGGGTACCTCTGGGCTGTCACACATGCCATTGGGTCAGAAGTCGAGCCTCGGGGTCACAGTCAAGGCAGTGCAGGGCAGTCAGGTTCATCTAGTGTGGACGAGGAATTTCGGGGTCTTGGGGTATGGTGGCCTGACTCCTGAGGTCCTCCCGACACTCTTGGTGCGAAAGCCTCCTCTTGGGATGCGAGGGGAGAGCCAGGAACCCTTTTTTGATGGATCAGGAAAAGGGAACCTCATCTGGAGCTGAGCAGGGTAAAACGGGGCTCATCTTGAGTTGCAGCGGGACCCTCGCAGTTCCTCTCATGTGGGGACCAGTGGGGCGGGGCACTTCTTGGGTCACAGCAAGGGTGAGAAGGAGACTTTCGAGGTCCAAGAGGCAAGGGTTGATTTCCCCTGAGACGCCATAGCAGAGAAGGGCCTCACCCCGCCTGCATGGGAGAAGCTTCTGGTTTTTCTAGAGTTGAGGCGGGGTCTTCCCGAATTATGACAGGGACCCCAGGGACCCACCCCTGTGCCCTCAGGAGAGGCCAGTCTCCGAGCCATTTGCCATGTGTCTCTGGGAATTCCTCCCCAGTCGTTGCTGGGCCCTCAGGCCTCTTCTGGTGCTGAGGCCGGTGCCTGAGTTTGCCTCGCCCGTGCTGACATAGCTCATAAGTTTCCTATGAAGCCCCCACAGGGGAGTGTGGCCTGGTCTCACCTGGAGTCGTGCAGGGCCGCTTGACTCCCCAGCTCCAGCAGACGGTCAGGCTCCCCGTCGAGCGGACACAGGGATCTGAGGCTTGCCTTTGAGGTACCCTAGGGCTGTCACACGTGCCAGTGGGTCGGGAGTCGAGCCTCGGGGTGACAGTCGAGGCAGTGCTGGGCCGTCAGGTTCATTTGGAGTGGACGAGGCATTTGGGTGTCTTGGGGAATGGTAGCTTGTCCCTTGATGCTCCTCCTGACTCTCCCGGTGCAAGCGCCTCCTCGTAGGATGCCATGGGAGCGTTGGAAAGCCTTTCCCTATGGAGCAGGGAAATAGACCCTCATCTGGAGCTGAGCAGGGTAAAACAGGGCCCGTCTTGAGTCGCAGCAGGACCCTCGGGGTTCGTCTCGAGTGGTCACGGATGGGGCGGGTCACTTCGTGAGTCACAAACAGGGTGTGAAGGAGCCTTTTGAGGTCCAAGAGGGAAGGGGTGATTTCCCCCAAGATGCTGCAGTGGACAAAGGCCTCACCCAGCCTTAAGAAGAGAAGCTTCTGGTTTTTCTCCTGTTGCAGCAGGTCCTCTCGAGTTATGATGTGGACCACAGGGACCCACCCTTGTGTTCTCAGGAGATGCCAGTCTCTATGCCAGTTGCCAGGTGTCTCAGGATATACTTCTCCAGTTGTCAAAGCGTCATCAGGCCTCATCTGGTCTGAGGTGGGTGCCTGAGCTTGCCTCGACCATGCTGATATACGTCTTGGGGTTGCCCTGGAGCCCCCACAGGGGAGTCAGGTCCCGTTTCGCCTGGAGACGTGCACGGCCGTTGGCCTCCCCATCTGCAGCAGCAGGGTCAGGGTCCCAGTCAAGCAGACACAGGGATCTGGGGCTTGCCTTCGAGGTACCAAAATGTTGTCACATGTGCCAGTGGGTCAGGAGTCGAGCCTCGGGGTGACAGTTGAGGCATTGCAGGGCAGTTACATTCATCTGGAGTCAACGAGGCATTTGGGAATATTAGGAAATGGTGGCCCCATGCCTGAGGCTCCTCCCTACTCTGCTGGTGTGAGTGCCTCCTCTTGGGATGGGAGGGGAGTGCCGAGAACCCTTTCCCAACGGATCAGAGAAAGGGACCCTTATCTGGACCTGAGAAGGGGAAAACAGGGCTCCTCTTTAGTCGCACCAGGACCCTCGGGATTCCTCTCGAGTGGAGACAAGTGGGACGGGGCACTCCTGGGTTCAGAGCAAGGATGTGAATGAGCCTTTCGAGGTCCAAGAGGGAAGGGGTGATTTCCCTCGAGATGCCGCAGCTGACAAGGACCTCACCCCACTGGGAGGGGAGAAGCTTCTGGTTTTTCTCGAGTTGAGGTGGGGTCCTCTAGAAATACGACGGGGACCCCAGGGACCCGCCTCTGTGGCCTCAGGAGAGGCCAGTCTCCTGGCCAGTTGCCATGCGCCTCTGGGGATTCCTCCTTAGTAGTCGCTGGGTCCTCAGGCCTCCTCTGTTGCTAAGGACACAGCCAGAGCTTGCCTCGCCCATGCTGACATAGGTCTTGAGTTTCCCCTGGAGCGCCATAGGGGTGTCAGGTGTCGTCTCGCCTGGAGACGGGCACAGACGCTTACCTCCCCAGCTGCAGCAGTAGGGTCTGGCTCCCCATCGAGCGGACAGAGAGATCTGGGGCTTGCCCTTGAGGTACCCCAGGGCTGTCACACGTGCCAATGTGTCAGGAGTCGAACCTCGGGGTGAGAGTCGAGGCATTGCAGGGCAGTTAGATTCATCTGGAGTGGACGAGGAATTTGGGGGTCTTGGGGAATGGTGGCCCGACTCCTGAGGCTCCTCTCGGCTCTCTGGTGGGTTCGTCTCCTCTTGGGATGCAAGGGGAGCGCCTGGAACCCTTTCGCGACAGAGCAGGGAAAGGGGCCATCATGAGGAGCTGAGCAAGGAAAACGGGGCTCCTCCTGAGTCACAGGGGGACCCTCGGGGTTCCTCTTGAGTGGGGACAGGTGGGGCGGGGCACTTCTTGGGTCACAGCAAGGGTGTGAGGAGCCTTTCGAGGTCCAAAAGGCAAGGGGTGATTTCCCCTGAGGCGCCACATCAGACAAAGGCCTCACCCTGCCTGCAAGGGAGAAGCTTCTGGTTTTTCTCGAGTTGCAGCGGGGTCATCTCGAGTTATGACGGGGACCCCAGGGAACCGACCCTGTGGCCTCAGGAGAGGCCAGTCTCAATGCCAGTTGACAGGCACCTCTGGGGATTCCTCCCCAGTCGACGCCGGGTCCTGGTGCTGAGGCCTGAGTCTGAGCTTGCCTCGCACGTGCTGACATAGGTCTTGGGGTTCCCCTGGTGCCCCCACAGGGAGTCAGGCCTCGTCTCACCTGAAGACGTGCACAGCTGCCTCCCTCCCAAGCTTCAGGAACAGGCTCAGGCTCCCCGTCGAGCCGACACAGCGTTCTGGGGCTTGCTCTCAAGGTACCAAATGGCTGTCACACGTGCCAGTGTGTCAGGAGTTGAACCGCAGGGTGACAGTGGAGGCAGGACAGTGCAGAAAGGTTCATCTGGAGTGGACGAGGCTTTTGGGTGTCCTGGGGAATGGTGGCCCGACCCCAGCTGCACCTCCCGACCCTCCTGGTGCAAGCACCTCCTCTTGGGATGCGAGGGGATCGCCGGAAACACTTTCCCAATGGAGCACGGAAAGGGACCCTCATCTGAAGCTGATCAGGGGAAATGGGGCTCCTCCTGAGTCGCAGCAGGACCCTCGGGGTTCCTCTCGAGTGGGGACCCATGGGGCGGGTCACTTTTTGGGTCACAGCAATTGTGTGAAGGAGCCTTTCGAGGTCCAAGAAGGAAGGGGTGATTTTTCCGGAGACGCCAAACCGTACAACAACCTCTCCCTGCCTGCAGGGGAGACGCTCTTGGTTTTTCTCGAGTTGCGGCGGGGTCCTCTGGAGTTAAGACGGGGACCCCACGGACCCGCACCTGTGGCCTCAGGAGAGGCCAGTCACCGTGCCAGTTTCTAAGCGCCCATGGGGATTCCTCCCATCTTCGAAGGGTCCTCAGGCCTCGCTTGAGCCCAGAGCCTGAGCTTTCCTTGCCCGTGCTGACATAGGCCTTAGGTTTCCCCTGGAGCTCCCACATGGGTGTCAGTCCTCGCATTGCCTGAAGTCATGCGCAGCCGCTTGCCTTTTCAGCTGCAGCAGCAGGCTCAGGCTCCCCGTCCAAGGGACACAGGGATTGGGGCTTGCACTCTAGATACCCCAGGGCTGTCACACGAGCCAATGAGTTGGGAGTTGAGCCTCGGGGTGACAGTCGAGGCAGGGCAGGGCAGTCAGGTTCATCTGGTGCGGAAGAGGCATTTGGGGGTCTTGGGAAATGATGTCCCGACCCCTGATGCTCCTCCCGACCCTCATGGTGCGAGCGCCTCCTCTTGGGATGTGAGGGGAGCACCTGGAACTTTCCCGATGGAGCAGGGAATGGTACGCTCACCCAGAGCTGAGCAGGGGAAAACGGGGTTCCTCCTGAGTCCAAGCAGGACCCTCGGGGTTCCTCTCCAGTGGGGACTGGTGTGGCGGGGCACTCCTTGGGTCACAGCAAGGATGTGAAGAATCCTTTCGAGGTCCAAGAGGGAAGGGGTGATTTTCCCGGAGATGCAACAGCAGACAAGGGCCTCACCCCACCTGTACGGGAGAAGCTTCTGGTTTTTCTGATGTTGTGGTGGGGTCCACTCGAGTTATGACAGGGACCCCAGGGACCCGCCCCTGTGGCCTCAGGAGAAGCCCGTCTCCATGCCAGTTGCCAGGTACCTCTGTGGATTCCTCCCCAGTCGTTGCCGGGTCCTCAGGCCTCATCTGGTGCTGAGGCTGGAGCCTGAGCTTGCCTCACCTGTGCTGACATAGCTCGTAGGGTTACCGTGGAGCCCCCACAGGGGTGTCAGGTCTCGTCCTCATCTCTCCTGGAGATGTGCAAGGCCACTTGCCTCGCCAGCAGCAGCAGCAGACTCAGGCTTCCCGTTGGGTGGACACAGGGATCTGGGGATTGCCCTCGAGGTACCCCAGGGCTGTCACACGAGCCATGTGTCGGGATTCGAGCCTCAGGGTGATGGTTGAGGCAGGGCAGGGCAGTCAGGTTCATCTTGAGTGGACCAGGCATTTGGGCGCTTTGGGGAATGGTGGCCAGACCCCTGGTGCTCCTCTCGACCCTCCTGTTATGAGCGCCTCCTCTTGTGATGGGAGGGGAGCATCGGGAACCCTTTCCCGATGGAGCAGAGAAAGGGACCTTCATCTGGAACTGAGGAGGTGAAAACGGGTCTCTTCCCGATTCACAGTGGAACACTCGGGGTTCCTCTCAAGGGGGACGGGTGGGCCGGGGCACTTTGTGGGTCACTGAAAGGGTGTGAAGGAGCCTTTTGAGGTCCAAGAGGGAAGGGGTGATTTCCCTGAGACGCCACAGTGGACAAGGGTCTCACCCCACCTGCAGGGGAGAAGCTCTGATTTTTCACGAGTTGTGATGGTGTCCTCTCGAGTTACAAATGGGACCCCAGTGACTCGCCCCTGTGGTCTCAGGAAAGGCCAGTCTCCGTGCCATTTGCAAGGCACCTCTGGGTATTCCTCCCCAGTCGTCACCATGTCCTCAGGCCTGGTCTGGTGCTGAGGACAAAGTCTGAGCTTGCCAGGCCCTTGCTGATATTAGTCTTGGGGTTCCCCTGGAGCCCCACAGGGGGTCAGGCCTCATCTCACCTGGAGACGTGCACATCCGCTTCCCTACCCAGCTGCAGCTGCAGGCTCAGGCTCCCCATCTGGAGCTGAGCAGGGGAAAACAGGGCTCTTCCTGAGACGCGGTGGGACCCTCGGGGTTCCTCTCGAGTGGGCATGGGTGGGGCAGGGCACTTCTTGGAACACAACAAGGGTTTGTAGGAGCCATTTGAGGTCCAAGAGGGAAGGGGTGATTTCCCCCGAGACGCCGCAGCAGACCAGGGCCTCAACCTGCCTGCAGGAGAGAAGCTTCTGCTTTTACTAGAGTTGTGGCAGGGTCCATTCGAGTCACGAGGGGGACCCCAGGCACTTGCCCCTGTGGCCTCAGGAGAGGCCAGTCTCCGTGCCAGTTGCCAGGCACCTCTGGCGATTCCTCCCAGTCGTCGCTGGGTCCTCAGGCCTCGTCTGGTGCTGAGGCTGGAGCCTGTGCTTTCCTAGCCCATTCTGACATAGGTTTTGGGGTTCCCCTGGAGCCCCACAGGGGAGTCAGGCCTGGTCTCGCCAGGAAACATGCTTGGCCACTTGCCTCCCAGATGAAGGAGCAGTCTCAGGCTCCTCGTTGAGCAGAAACAGGGTTCTGGGGCTTGCCCTCGAGAAACCCCAGCACTGTCACACGTGACAGTGTGTTGGGCCTCAATCTCGGGGAGACAGTCGAGGAAGTGCAGGGCAATCAGGCTCATCTGGAGTGGACGAGGCATTTTGGGGGTCCTGGGGAATGGTGGCCCGACCCTGATGCTCCTCCCCACCCTCCTGGTGCGAGCGCCTCCTCTTGGGATGCGACAGGATGCCAGGAACCATTTGCCAACGGAGCAGGGAATTGGACCTTCATCTGGACCTGAGCAGGGGAAAACAGGGCTCCTCCTGAGTCACGGGGGGACCCATGGGGTTCCTCTCGAGTGGAGGCTGGTGGGGTGGGGCACTTCTTGGTTTACAGAAATGGTGTGAAGGAGCCTGAGGTAGTCCAGGAGGGAAGGGGTGATTTCCGCCGAGATGCCGCAGTGGACAAGGGCCTCAACCCACCTGCAGGGAGAAGCTTCTGGTTTTGCTAGAGTTGCAGAGGGGTCCTCTCGAGTTATGACGGGGACCACAGGGAACTGACCCTGTGGCCTCAGGAGAGGCCAGTCTCCGTGCCAGTTGCCAGGCACCTCTGGGCACACCTCCCCAGTCGTCTCCAGGTCCTTAGGCCACGTTTGGTGCTGAGGCTGGAGCCTGAGCTTGCCTTGCCCTTGCTGACATAGGTCTTGGGTTTTCCCCTGGAGCCGCCACAGGGGAGTCAGGCCTCATCTCGCCTGGGGACGTGCACGGCCACTGGTCACCCCAGCTGAAGCAGCAGGCTCAAGCTCCCTGTCAAGCGGATACTGGGATCTGGTGCTTGCCCTCGAGGTACCCCAGGGCTTTCACACTTGCCAGTGTGTCGGGCGTCAAGCCTCGGGGTGACAGTCGAGGCAGGTCAGGGCAGTCACGTTCATCTGGAGTGGACGAGGCATTTGGGTGTCCTGGGGAACAGTGGCCAGAACCCTGATGCTCCAACAGAATCTCCTGGTTTGAGCGCCTCCACTTGGGATGCTTGGGGAGGGCCAGGAACCCTTTCCTGATGGAGCAGGTAAAGGGAACCACATCTAGAACTGAGCAGGAGAAAACTGGGCTCCTCCTGAGTCCCGTCAAGACCCTCGGAGATCCTCTCGAGTGGGATCGTGTGGGGCCAGGCACTTCTTGGATCACAGCAACGGTGTGAAGAAGCCCTTCAAGGTCCAAGAAGGAAGGGCTGATTTCCTGCAAGACGCCGCAGTGGACATGGGCCTCACCCCGCCTGCAGGGGAGAAGCTTCTGGTTTTTCTCGAGTTGCATAGGGGTCCACTCGAGTTATGACAGGGACCCCAGGGACACGCCCCTGTGGCCTCAGGAGAGGCCAGTCTCCGTGCCAGTTGCCAAGCGCCTCTGGGGATTCCTCGCCAGTCGTCGCCGGGTCCTCAGACCTCGTCTGGTGCTGAGGCCAGAGCCTGTGCTTGCCTCGCCTGTGCTGACATAGGTCTTTGGGATCCCCTGGAGCCCCCACAGGGGAGTCAGGCCTTGTCTCGCCTGAAGACGTGCACTGCCACTTGCCTCCCCAGCTGCAGAAACAGGCTCAGGCTCCCCTTCAAGCGGACACGAGGATCTGGGGTGGCCCTGGAGGTAGCCCAGGGCTGTCACACGTGCCAGGGTGTCGGAAGTCGAGCCTCAGTATGACAGTCGAGGCAGGGCAGGGCAGTCAGGTTCATCAGGAGTGGACGAGTCATTTGTGGGTCCTGGGGAATGGTGGCCCAACCCCTGGTGCTCCTCCCGACCCTCCTGGTGCGAGTGCCTCCTCTTGGGATGCGAAGGGATCGCCGGGAGCCCTTTCCCGACGGAGCAAAGAAAGGGACCCTCACCTGGAGCTGAGGAGGGCAAAATGGGGCTCTTCCCAATTGGCAGCAGAACCCCCAGGGTTCCTCTCGAGGGGTCGTGTGGGCCGGGGCACTTCTTGGGTCACAGCAATTGTGTGAAGGAGCCTTTTGAGTTCCAAGATGGAAGGGGTGATTTCCCCGAGACGCCACAGCTGACAAGGGCTTCACCCTGCCTGCAGGGGACATGCTCTGGTTTTTCACGAGTTGTGATGGTGTCCTCTCGAGTTACGACAGGGACCCCAGGGACCCGCCCCTGTGGCCTCAGGAGAGGCCAGTTTCTGGGCCAGTTGCCAGGTGCCTCTGGGGGGTCATCCCCAGTCGTTGCCGGGTCCTCAGGCCTTGTCTGGTGCTGAGGCCGGAGCCTGATTGCCTTGCCCGTGCTTACATAGGCCTTGGGGTTCCCCTGGAACTCCCACAGGGGAGTCAGGCCTCGTCTCGCCTGGAGATGTGCAGGGCCGCTTTCCTCCCCAGCTGCAGCAGCCGGCTCAGGCTATCTGTCGAGTGCACACAGGGATCTGTTGCTTGCCCTCGAGATACCCCAGGACAGTAACATGTACCAGTGTGTCGGGAGTCGAGCCTCGGGGTGACAGTCGAGGCAGGGAAGGGACATTAGGTTCATCTGGAGTGGACGAGGTTTTGGGAACCTGGGGAATTATGGCCCAACCCCTGATGACCCTCCCGACCCTCTTTGTGCCAGCACCTCCTCTTGGGATGCGAGGAGATCGCTGGGAACCCTTTCCCAACGGAGCAGGGAAAGGGACACTCATCTGGAGCTGAGCAGAGGAAAACGGGGCTCCTCCTGAGTAGCAGCGGGATCCTCAGGGTTCCTCTCGAGAGGGGTGGGGCAAGTCACTTCTTGGGTCACAGCAAGGGTTTGAAGGAGCCTTTCGAAGTCCAAGAGGGAAGGGGTGATTTCCCCCTAGATGCCGCAGTGGACAAGGGCCTCACCACGCCTGCAGGGGAGAAGCTTCTGGTTTTTCTAGAGTTGGAGCGGGGTCCTCTCGAGTTACGAATGGGAACCATAGGCCCTGCCCCTGTGGCCTCAAGAGAGGCCAGTCTCCGTGCCTGTTGCCAGGCGCCTCTGGGGAAAACTCCCCAGTCGTCCTTGGGTCCTCAGGCCTCATCTGTTGCTGAGGGCAGAGCCTGATCTTGCCTCCCACGTGCTGACATAAGTGTTGGGGTTCCCCTGGAGCCCCCACAGTGGAGTCAGGCCTCATCTCGCCTGGAGACCTGCATAGCCGCTTGCCTCCCCAGCTTCAGAAGCAGGCTCAGGCTCCCCGTCAAGCAGACACAGGAATCTGGGAATTGCCATCGAGGTATCCCAGGTGTGTCACAGGTGCCAGTGTGTCGGGAGTCGTGCCTCAGGGTGACAGTCGAGGCAGGGCAGGGCATTCAGGTGCCTCTGAAGTGAATGAGGCATTTGAGGGTCCTGGGGAATGTGCCCAGGCCACTGATGCTCCTCCCGACCCTCCTGGTTGGAGCGCCTCCTCTTGGGGTCCGAGGAGAGCGCCGGGATCCCTTTCCCGACAGAGCAGTGAAAGGGACCCTCATCTGGAGCTGAGCAGAGGAAAACTGAGCTCCTCCTGAGTGCGAGGAGGGACCCTCGGGGTCCTCTCGATTGGGGACAAGTGGGGCGGGGCACTTCTTGGGTCACAGCAAGGGTGTGAATGAGCCTTTTGAGGTCCAAGAGGGAAGGGGTGATTTCCCCTGAGACACTGCAGCAGACAAGGGCCTCACCGGGCCTGCAGGGGAGAAGCTTCTTGTTTTTCTCGAGTTGCGTCAGGGTCCTCTCCAGTGACACTGGGGACAACAGGGACCCGGCCCTGTGGCCTCAGGAGAGGCCAGTCTCCATGCAGGTTGCCAGTCGCCTCTGGGGATTCCTCCCCAGTTGTCGCCAGGTGCTCAGGCCTCGTGTGGTACTGAGGCCGGAGCCTGAGCTTGCCTTGCCCGTGCTGACATAGGGCTTGGGGTTCCCTTGGAGCTCCCACAAGGGAGTCAGGCTTCATCTTGAATGAAGACTTGTGTGGCCGCTTCCATCCCCAGCTGCAGCAGCAGGCTCAGGCTCCCCGTTGAGCAGACACAGGGATCTGGGTCTTGCCCTCAAAATACCCCAGGGCTGACACACGTGCCTGTGTGTAGGGAGTCGAGCCTCGAGGTGACAGTCGAGGCAGTGCAGGGTAGCCAGGTTCATCTGGAGTGGATGAGGCATTTGGGGGGCTTGGGGAATGGTGGCCTGACCCCTGATGCTCCTCCTGCTCTCCTGGTGTGAGCGCCTCCTCTTGGGATGCGAGGGATTGCCAGGAGCCATTTCTCAACACAGCAGAGAAAGGGACCATCATCTGGAGCTGAGCAGGGGACAACGGGGCTCCTCTTGAGTCGCAGCGGGCCCCTCGGGGTTCCTCTTGAGTGAGGACTCGTGTTGTGGGGCATTTTTTGGTCACAGCAAGGTTGTAAAGAGGCCTTTCCAGGTCCAGTAGGGAAGGGTTGATTTCCCCCGAGATGCCACAATGGAAAGGGCCTTACCTGGCCTGCAGGCAAGAAGCATCTGGTTTTTCTCGAGTTGCGTGGAGGTCTTTAGAGTTAAGACGGAGAGCCCAGGGACCCACCTCTGTGGCCTCAGAGAGGCCAGTTGCCGTGCCAGTTGCCAGGTGCTTCTGGCGATTCCTCCCCATTAGCCGCCGGGTCCTCAGGCCATGTCTGGTGCTGAGGAAGTTGCCTGATCTTGAGTCGACATGCTGACATAGGTCTTTGGGTTCCCTGCGCTCCCACAGTGAACACAATTTTCATCTTGCCTAGAAAGGTGCTCGGCCGCTTGCCATCCCAGCTGAAGCAGCAGGGTCACGCTCTGAGAAAAGCAGACACAGGGATCTGGGGCAAGTCTTCAAGGTACCCCAGGGCAGTCACACAGGCCAGTGTGTCGGGAGTCAAGCCTCCGGGTTACAGTCGAGGCAGTGCAGGGGAGTCAGGTTCATCTGGAGTGGACGAGGCATTTGGGGGTCTTGGGGAATGGTGGCCCGACCCTTAATGCTCCTCCTTTCTCTCCAGTGAGAGCGCCTCCTCTTGGGATGCAAGGGGAGCGCCTGAAACCTTTCACGATGGAGCAGGGAAAGGGACCATCCTCTGGAGCTAAGCAGGGGGAAAGGGCTCCTCTTGAGTCGCGGCGGGACCCTCAGGGTTCCTCTCTAGTGGGGACGGGTGGGGCGGGGCACTTCTTGGGTTACAGCAAGGGTGTGAAGGAGCCTTTCGAGGCCAAAGAGGGAAGGGGTGATTTCCCCTGAAACGCCGCAGCGGAAAAGGGCCTCACCCCGCCTGCAGGGGAGAAGCTTCTGGTTTTCCTCGAGTTGCGGTGGGGTCCTCTCAAGTTACACCGGGAACCACTGGGACCCACCCCTGAGGCCTCAGGAGAAGCCAGTCACTGTGCCAGTAGACAGGCGCATCTGGGGATTCCACCCCAGTCATCGCCGGTTCCTCAGGCCACGTCTGGTGCCTCGCCCATGCTGACATAGGTCTTGGGGTTCCCTGGCGCTTTCACAGGGGACAGAGGCCTCATCTCGCCTGGAGACGTGTACAGCCGCTTGCCTCCCCAGCTGCAGCAGCAAGGTCAGGCTCCCCATTAAGGGGATGCAGGAATCTGGGGCAAGCCCTTGAGGTACCCCAGGGCTGTTCCACGTGCCAGTGTTTCAGGAGTCGAGCCTTGGGGTGACAGTCGAGGCAGTGCAGGGCAGTCGGGTTCATCTGGAGTGGACGAGGCATTTGGGGATCTTGGGGAATGGTGGCCCGACCCCTGATGCTTCTCCTGACTCTCCGGGTGAGAGCACCTCCTCTTGGGATGCAAAAGGATCGCTGGGAATCCTTTCCCGAAGGAGCAGGTAAAGGGACCCTCAACTGGAGTTGAGCAGTGGAAAACGGGGCTCCTCTTGAGTCGCGATGTGATCCTTGGGGTTCCTCTCTAGTAGGAATGGGTAGGGGGGGAACTTCTTGGGTCACAGCAAGGGTGTGAAGGAGTTTTTCGAGGTCCAAAAGTGAAGTGGTGATTTCCCCAGAGACGCCGCAGCAGACAAGGGCCTCATCCCGCCTGCATGGGAGAAGCTACTGGTTTTTCTCGAGTTGCGGCAGGGTCCTCTTGAGTTATGACAGGGACAGCAGGGACCCATCCCTGTGGCCTCAGGAGAGGCCAGTCTCCAGGCCAGTGACCAGGCGCCTCTGGGGATTTCTCCTGAGGTGTCACTGGGTCCTCAGGCTCGTCTGGTGCTGAGGCCGGAGCCTGAGCTTGCCTCGCCCGTGCTGATACAGGTTTTGGGATTCCCCTGGAGCCCCACAGGGGAGCCAGGCCTCGTTTTGCCTGGAGATGTGCACAGCCGCTTGCCTCCACAGCTGCAGCAGCAGTGTCCGGCTTCCCTTCGAGCAGACACAGGGATCTGTGGCTTGCCCTCGATGTACCCGCAGGTTTTCACACGTGAAAGTGTGTCAGGCGTTGAGACTCGGGGTGACAGTGGAGGCAGTGTAAGGCAATCAGGTTCATCTGGAGTGGACAAGGCATTTGAGGTCTTGGGGAATGGTGACCCTACCTCAAATGCTTCTCCTGACTCTCCTCGTGCAAGCGCCTACACTTGGCATGTGAGGGGAGTGCCGGGAACCATTTCCTGATGGAGCAAGGAAAGGGATCCTCATCTGGAGCTGAGCAGGGGAACAGGGGCTCCTCTTGAGTCTCAGCAGGACCCTCGGGATTCGTCTGAAGTGGGGACGGGTGGTGCGGGGAGCTTCTTGGGTCACAGCAAGGGTGTGAAGAAGCCACTCGAGGGCCAAGAGGGAAGGAGTGATTTCCCCCGAGACGCCACAGCAGACAAGGGCCTCACCCCACCTGCAGGGGAGAAGCTTCTGGTTTTTCTCGAGTTGCGGCGGGGTCCTCTCGAGTTACTACAGGGACCCCATTGACCCGCCCCTATGTTCTCAGGAGGGGTCAGTCTCCATGCCAGTTGCCAGACGCCTCTAGGGATTCCTCCACGGTCATGGGCGCGTCCTCAGGCATCATCTGGTGCTGAGGTCGGAGCCTGAGTTTTCCTCGCCCATGTGGACATAGGTTTTGGGGTTTCCCTGGAGCCCCCACAGGGAGTCAGGCCTCGTCTCCCCTGGGGATGTTACGGTCGCTTGCCTCCCCTGCTGCAGCAACATGGACAGGCTCCTCGTCGAGCAAACACAGGGATCTGGGCCATACCCTCGAGGTACCCCCGGGCTCTCACACAGGCCAATGTTTCAGGAGTCAATCCTCGAGGTGACCGTCAAGGCCGTGCAGGGCAGTCAGATTCATCTGGAGTGGACAAGGCATTTGGGGGACTTGTGGAATTGTGGCCTGAACTCTGATACCCCTCCCGACTGCCCTGGTGCATGCGCCTCCTCTTGGGCTGCAAGGGGAGCGCCGGAACTCTTTCCCAACGGAGCAGGGAAAGGAAACCTTATCTGGAGCTGAGCAGGGGAAAACGGGGCTCCTGTTGAGTTGGGGTGGGACCCTCGTGGTTCCTCTCGAGTGAGTATGGGTGGGGCAGGGCATTTCTTGGGTCACAGCAAGGGTGTGAAGGAGCCTTTTGAGGTCCAAAAGGGAAGGGGTAGTTTCCCCCGAGATGCCGCAGCAGACACGGGCCTCACTCCGCCTGCAGGGGAGAAGCTTCTGGGTTTTTTTGAGTTGCAGTGGGGTCCTCTCTAGTTACGATGGGGACCCCAGGGACCCACCCCTGTGGCCTCAGGAGAGGCCAGTCTCCGTGCCTGTTGCCAGGCACCTCTGGCAATTCCTCTCCAGTCGTCGCCGGGTCCTCAGTCCACGTCTGGTGCTGAGGCCGGAGCGTGAGCTTTCCTCGCCCCTGTTCACATAGGTCTTGGGGTTCCCCTGGAGCCCCCACAGTGAGTCAGGCCTCATCTCTACTGGAGATGTGCACGGATGCTTACCTCCCCTGCTGCAGCAGCAGGGTTAGGCTCCACGTCGAGCGGACACAGGGATCTGGGTATGCACTCAAGGTACCCTCTGGCTGTCACATGTGCAATTGTGTCGGGAGTCGAGCCTTGGGGTGACCATCGAGGCAGTGCAGGGCAGTCAGGTTTTTTTGGATTGGACAAGGCAGTTTCGGGTTTTAAGGAATTGTGGCCCGAACCCTGATGCTCCCCCTACTGGTGCGAGCGCCTCCTCTTGGGCTGCGAGGGAAGTACCTGGAACCCTTTTGCAATGGAGCAGGTAAAGGAAACCTCATCTGGAGCTGAGCAGGTGAAAACGGGACACCTGTTGAGTTGGGGCGTGACCATCGGGGGTCCTCTCGAGTGGGGATGGGTAGTGTGGGGAACTTCTTGGGTCACAGCAAGGGTTTGAAGGAGCCTTTCGAGGTCCAAGAGGGAAGGGGTGATTTCCCGAGACGCTGCAGCGGAAAAGGACCTGAACCCGCCTGCAGGAGAGAAGCTTCTGGTTTTTCTCGACTTGCAGCGGGGTCCTCTAGAGTTACGACGGGGATCCCAGTGACCTGCCCCTGTGGCCTCAGGAGAGGCCAGTCCCCGTGCCAGTCGCCAGGAGCCTCTTGGATACGTCCCCATTTGTCGATGGTTCCTCAGGCCGCGTCTGGTGCTGAGGCCAGAGCCTGAGCTTTCTTCGCCCGTGCTGCTATAGGTCTTGGGGTTTCGCTGGAGCCTCCACATGGGAGTCAGGCCTCCTCTCGCCTGGAGTCGTGACGGACACTTGCCTCCCCAGCTGCAGCAGCTGGCTCAGGCTTCTCATCGAGCGGACACAGGGATCTGGGTCTTGCCCTCGAGGTACCCCTGGGCTGTCACACATGTCAGTGTATCAGGAATCGAGGCTTGGGGTGACAGTCCATGCACTGCAGGGCAGTCAGTTTCCTCTGGAGTGGACAAGGCATTTGGGTGTCTTAGGGAATGGTGGCCCGACCCCTGATGCTCCTCCCGGATTTCCTGTTGCCATTGCCTCCTTTTGGTATGAGAGGGAAACGTCAGGAAACCTTTCCCGATGGAGCTGGGAAAGGGACCCTCATCTGGACATGAGCAGGGGAAAACTGGGCTCCTCTCAAGTGGGGACAGGTGGGGTGGGGAACATCTTGGGTCAAGGCAAGGGTGTGAAGGAGCCTTTCGAGAACCAAGATGGAAAAGGTGATTTCACCCGAGACGCCGCATCGGACAAGGGCCTCAACCCGCCTGCAGGGGAGAAGCTTCTGGTTTTTCTGGAGTTGTGGCAGGGTCCTCTCAAGTTACGACGTGGACCCCAGGAACCCTCCCCTGTGGCCTCAGGAGAGAACAGTCTCCGTGCCAGTTGCCAGGCGCCTCTGGGGATACCTCCCCTGTCGTCGCCAGGTCCTCAGGCCTCGTCTGGTGCTGAAGCCGGAGCCTGAGGTTTCCTCGCATGTGCTGACATAAATCTTGGGTTTCCCATGGTGTCCCCACAGGGGAGTCAGGCCTCGTCTCACCTGGAGACATACATGTCCTCTCGCCTCTCCAGCTGCAGCAGAAGGGTCAGGACACTTTCAAGTGGACACAGGGATCTGGGGCTTGCACTCGAGGTACCACAGGGCTGTCACCTGTGCCAGTGTGTCGGGAGTCGAGCCTCGGGGTGACAGTCGAGGCAGTGCAGGGCAGTCAGGTTCATATGGAGTGGACGAGGCATTTGGGGGTTTTGAGGAATGGTGGCCTGAGCCCTGATACTCCTCCCGACTCTCCTGGTGCCAGCGCAACCTCTTGGAATGTGAGGGGAGCACCGGGAACCCTTTCCCAATGGAAAAGGGAAAGGAATACTCATCTGGAGCTGAACAGGGTAAAACGGGGCTCCTCTTTACTCACAGCAGAACCCTCGGGGTTCCTCTCTAGTGGGGATGGGTGGGGCAGGGAACTTCTTGGGTTACAAGGGTATGAGGAGATTTTACAGGTCCAAGAGGGAAGAGGTGATTTCACCCAAGATGCCGCATCGGACAAGGGCCTCACCTCGCCTGCAGGAGAGAATCTTCTGGTTTTTCTCGAGTTGTGGCGGGGTCCCCTCGAGTTTCGACAAGGACCCAAGGGACCCGCCCCCATGGCCTCAGGAGAGGCCAGTCTCCGTGCCAGTTGCCAGGCGCCTCTGGCGATTCCTCCCCAGTCATCGCTGGGTCCACAGGCCTCATCTGGTGCTGAGGCCAGAGCCTGAGCTTTCCTCGCCCGTGCTGACATAGGTTTTGGGGTTCCCCTGAACCCCCACAGAGGAATCAGGCCTAGTCTCGCCTGGAGACGTGCACAGCCGCTTGCCTCCCCAGCTGCAGCAGCAGGGTCAGGCTCCCTGTCGAGTGGACACAGAGATCTGTGTCTTGCCCTCGAGGTAACCCAGGGCTGTCACACATGCCAGTGTGTCAGGAATCGAGCCTCGGGGTGACAGTCGAGTCAGTGCAGGGAAGTCAGGTTCATCTGGAGTAGACGAGGCATTTGGTGGTCTTGGGGAATGGTGGCCCGACCCCTGATGCTCCTTCTGACTCTCCTAGTGGAAGCGCCTCCCCTTGGGCTGCGAGGGGAGTGCCGGGAACCCTTTCCCTGGAGCAGGGAAAGGGACACTCATCTGGAGCAGAGCAGGGGTAAACGGGTCTCTTCTTGTATCGTGGTGGGACCTTCGGAGTTCCTCTTGACTGGGGACTGTTGGGGGTAGGGAACTTATTGGGTCACATCAAGGGTGTGAAGGAGCCTTTCGAGGTCCAAGAGGAAAGTGGTGATTTCCCCCAAGACGCCGAGTGGACAAGGACATCACCCCGCCTTTAGAGGAGAAGCTCCTGCTTTTTCTCAAGTTGTGGCAGGGTCCTTTTGAGTTACAATGGGGACCCCAGGGACCCGCCCCTGTAGCCTCAGGAGAGGCCAGACCCATGCGAGTTGCGAGGGGCCTCTGGGGATTCCTCTTCAGTGTCGCCGTGTCCTCAGTCCTCATCTAGAGCTGAGCCCGGAGCTTGAGCTTTCCTCCCCCGTACTGACATGCATCTTGGGGTTCCCCTGTGTCCCCCAATATGGAGTCAGGCCTCGTCTCATGTGGAATCGTGCACGGCAGCTTTAGCCCCGCACAGCATCAGCAGTGTCCGGCTACCCATCCAGCGGACCCAGGGATCTGTGGCTTGCCCTCGAGGTATCCCAGGGCTGTCACACGTGCCTGTGTATCATGAGTGGATCCTCGGGGTGACATTCGAGGTAGTGCAGGGCAGTCAGGTTTACCTGGAGAGCACGAGGCATTTGGGAGTCTTGGGGAATGGTGGCACCAACTCTGGTGTTCCTCCCAAATCTCCTGTGCGAGCGCCTCCTCTTGGGTTGCAAGGGGAGCACTGGGAATCCTTTCTGAACAGAGAAGAGAAAGGGACCCTCATCTGGAGCTGAGCAGGGGAAAACGGGGCTCCTCTTGAGGCACAGTGGGACCCTTGGTGTTCCTCTCTAGTGGGGATGGGTGGGTTGGGGAACTTCGTGGGTCACGTCAAGGGTGTGAAGGAGCCTTTTGAGGTCCAAGCGAGAAGGGGTGATTTCCCAGAAGACACCACAGCGGACAAGGGCCACATCCCGCCTGCAGTGGAGAAGCTCCTGGATTTTCTCGAGTTTCGGCAGGGTTCTCTAGAATTAAGACACAGATTTCAGCAACCCGCCTCAGTGGCCTCAGGAGACGCCAGTCTCCGTGCAAGTTGCGAGGGGCCTCTGGGGATTCCTCCCCAGTCAGTGCCGGCTCCTCAGTCCTCATCTGGAGCTGAGGCCAGAGCCTGAGCTTTCCTAGCCCATGCTGACATGGGTCTTGGGGTTCCCCTGGAGCCCCTACATTGGAGTCAGCCCTCGTCTCATGTTCAGCCGTGCATGGCCGCTTTCCTCCAGAGCTGCAGCAGCAGTGTCAGGCTCCCCGTCGAGCTGACACAAGAATCTGTGGCTTGCCCTCGAGGTAACCCAGGGCTGTCAAAAGTGCCAGCATGGCATGAGTGGATCCTTGAGTTGACAGTCGAGGCAGTGCAGGGCAGTCAGGTTCATCTGGAGAGGATGAGGCATTTGGAGGTCTTGGGGAATTGTGGCATGACCCTTGGTGTTCCTTCCGACTCTCCTGGTGCGAGCTCCTTCTCTTGGGATGCAAGGGGAGCGCCGGGAATCCTTTCCCAATAGAGCAGAGAAAGGGACCCTCATCTGGAGCTCAGCAGGGGAAAACGGGGTCCACTTGAGTCTCAGAAGAACACTTGGGGTTCCTCTCGAGTGGGGACAGGTGGGTCGGGGAACTTCATGGGTCACAGCAAGGGTGTGAAGGAGCCTTTAGACGTCCAAGAGGAAAGGGGTGATTTTCCCCCGAGAGGCTGCAGCTAACAAGTGCCTCACCCTACCCCCAGGGGAGAAGCTCCTGGTTTTTCTCGAGTTGCAGCGGGGTCCTCTTGAGTTATGCCAGGGACCCCAGGTTCCCGCCCCTGTGGCCTTAGGAGAGGCCGGTCTCCATGCGAGTTGCGGGTGCCTCTGACGACACCTCCCAGTCGGCGCCAGGTCCTAAGTCCTCCCTCACTTACCTGAAGCCAGAGACTGAGCTTTCCTCACCCGTGTAGACATGGGACTTGGGGTTGCCCTGGAGCCTCTGTAGGCGAGTCAGGACTCGTCTCACTTGGAGACGTGCACGGAAGCTTTCCTCCTGAGCTGCAGCAGCAGTGTCAGACTCCCTGTCGAGCAGTCACAGGGGTCTGTTGCTTTCCCTCTAGTTGCCACAGGGCTGTCACACGTGCCAGAGTGGCTTGAGTCGATCCTCTGGATGACAGTCAAGGCAGTGCACAGCAATCAGGTTCATCTGGAGTGGACTGAGTCAATTTGGGGGTCTTGGGAAATGGTGTAACGACCCCTGGAGTTCCTCCCAATATCCTGGGGGAGCGCCTCCTCTTGGGATGCAAGGGAAGCACAGGGAATCCTTTCCAGATAGAGCAGGGAAAGGGACCCACATCTGGAGCTGAGCTGGGTAAAACGGGGCTCCTCTTGAGTCATGGTGGGACACTCGGTGTTCCTCTCGAGTGGGGATGTGTGGGTCCAGGAACTTCATGGGTCACAGCAAGGGGGTGAAGAAGTCTTTCAATGTCCAAGAGGGAAGGGTTGATTTCCCCTGAGATGCCGCAGCAGACAAGGGCCTCACTCCGCTTGCAGGGGAGAAGCTCCTGGTTTTTCTCGAGTTGCGATGGGGTCCTCTTGAGTTATGATGGGAACCCCAAGGACCCACCCCTGTGGCCTCAGGAGAGGCCAGTTTCTATGTGAGTTGCGAGGGGCCTTTGGGGATTTCCCCCCCAGTCAGTGCTGGGACCTCTGTCCTCATAGGGGGCTGAGGCCCGAGCCTGAGCATTCCTTGCACGTGCTAACATGGGTCTTGGGGTTCCACTGGAGCCCCAACAGGTGAGTCAGGCCTTGTCTCACATGGAGACATGCATGGTCGCTATCCTCCCGAGCTGCAGCAGCAGTGTCAGGCTCCCCGTCAAGCGGACACAGGGATCTGTGGCTTGTCCTCGAGTTACCCCAGGACTGTCACACATGCCAGCGCAACCTGAGTTGATACTGGGGGTGGCAATCGAGGCACTGCAGGGCAATCAGTTTCATGGGGAGAGGACTGAGGCACTTGAGGGTCCTGGGGAATGGTGGCATGACCCCTGGAGATCCTCCCGACTCTCCTTGGGCAAACGCCTTTTCTGGGATGAGAGGAAAGCTCCGAGAATCCTTTCCAGACTGAGCAGGGAAAGGAACCCTCATCTGGATTTGAGCAGGGGGAAACGGGGCTCCTGTTGAGTCACGGCGGGACCCTCAGTGTTCCTCTCTAGTGGGGACGGGTGTGTCAGGGAACTTTGTGGGTTGCAGCAACGGTGTGAGGGAGCCTTTTGAGGTCCAAGAAGGAAGGGGTGATTTCTCCCCAGATACTGCAGCGGACAAGGGCCGGACAATGCCTGCAGGGGGGAAGCTTTTGGTTTTTCTCCAGTTGCAGCGGGATCCTCTCCAGTTATGATGGACACCAAGGGACACAACCCTGTGGCCTCAGGAGAGGCCAGTCTCTGTGCGAGTTTTGAGAGGCCTCTGGGGATTCCTTCCCAGTCAGTGCCGGGTCCTCAGTCTCGTCTGAAGCCTGAGATTTCATCGCCCGTGCTGACATGGGTCTTGGGAGTCAGGCCTCATCTCGCGTGGAGACGTGAATGAACGCTTTCTTCCCAAGCTGCAGCAGCAGAGTCAGGCTCCCTGTCGAGCGGACACAGGGATCTGTGGCTTGCACTTGAGGTGCCACAGGCCTGTCACACGTGCCAGAGTAGCCTGAGTCGATCCTCGCTGTGGCAGTTGAGTCAGTGTAGGGCAATAACATTCATCTGGAGTGGACTGAGGCATTTGGGGGTCTTGGGGAATGGTGGCACGACCCCTGGAGTTCCTCCCAACTCTCCTGGGGCACACGTCCCCTCTTGGGATGAGAGGGGAGCTCAGTAATCCTTTCCCAATGGAGCAGGGAAAGGGACCCTCATCTGGAGCTGACCAGGGTAAATAGGGGTTCCTCTTGAGTCACAGTGGGACCCTCGGTGTTCATCTCAAGTGGAGACAGGTCGGTCGGGGAACTTCGTGGGTCACAGTAAGGGTGTCAAGGAGCCTTTCGAGGTCCAAAAGGGAAGGGCTGATTTCCCTTGAGACTTCACAGTGGACAAGGGCCTCACCCCACCTGCAGGGGAGAAGCTCCTGGTTTTTTTCCGAGTTGCACCAGAATCCTCTCGAGTTACGATGGGGACCCCAGGTATCCACCCTATTGCCTCAGGAGAAGTTTGCTTCCTTCGAGTTGCAAGGGGCCTGGGGGGATTCCTCCAAGTCAGGGCCGGGTCCTCAATCCTCGTCTGTAGCTGAGTCCGGAGCCTGAGCTTTCCTTGCCCATTCTGACATGGGTCTTGACTTTTGCCGGGAGCCTCCACAAGGGAGTCAGGCCTCGTCTCGCATGGAGACGTGAATGAATGCTTTCGTCCTGAGCTGCAGCAGCAGGGTCAGGCTCCCCCATCGAGCTGACACAAAAATCTATGGCTTGCTCTCGAGGTGCCACAGGACTGTCACATGTGCCAGCATGGCATCAGTCTATCCTCAGGGTTACAGTCGAGGCAGTTCATGGCAATCAGTTTCATCTAGAGTGGACTGAGACATTTGGGAGACTTGGGGAATGGTGGCACGACCCCTGGAGTGCCTCTGAATCTCATGAAGCGAGCGCCTCCTCTTTGGATGAGAGTGGAATGCCAGGAATCCAAATCCAACGGAGCAGGGAAGAAGACCCTCATCTGGAGCTGATCAGGGGAAATGGGGCTCCTCTTGAGCCATGGCGGGATACTGGGTGTTCCTCTCGAGTGGGGACCAGTGGGTCCGGGAACTTTGTGGGTTGCAGTAAGCATGTGAAGGAGACTTTTGAGGTCCAAGAGGCAAGGGGTGATTTACCCCAATACGCTGCAGCGGACAAGGGCCTCACCCCGCCAGCAGGGGAGAAGCTCCTGGTTTTTCTCCAGTTGTGGTGGGGTTCTCTTGAGTTACTAAGGGAACCTCAGGGACCCGTCCCAGGGGCCACAGGAGAGGCCAGTCTCCATACGAGTTGCTAGGGGCCTCCTGGGATTCCTCCCCATTCGGTGCTGGGTCATCAGTTCTCGTCTTGAGCTGAGGCCAGAGCCTGAGCTTTCCTTGCACGTGCTGACATGGGTTGGGGTTCCCCTGGACCTTCCACAGGGGAGTCAGGCCTCATCTTGCGTGGAGACGTGCCTGGATGCTTTCCTGCCAAGCTGCATCAGCAGTGTCATATTCCCTGTCTAGCAGACACAGGGATCTGTGGCTTTCCCTCAAGGAGCCACAGGGCTGTCACACTTGCCAGCATGGTGTGAGTAGAGTCTTGGGGTGACAATGGAGGCAGTGCAGGGCAATCATGTATATCTGGATTGGACTGAGGCATTTGGGGGTCTTCGGGAATGGTGGCACGACCCCTGGAATTCCTCCTGACTATCCTGGGGCGTGTGCCTCCTCTTGGGTGGCAAGGGGATCACCGGGAATCCTTTGGCGACAGAGCAGGGAAAAGGACCCTTATCTGGAGCTGAGCAGGTGAAAATGGGTCTCCTCTTGAGTCACAGTGGGACCCTTGGTATTCCTCTTACGTGGGGACAGGTGGGTCTGGGAACTTCGTGGGTAGCAGCAAGGGTGTGAAGGAGCCTTTCGAGGTCCAAGATGGAAGGGGTGATTTCCCTGAGACGCTGCAGTGGACAAGGGTCTCACCCCACCTGTAGGGTAGAAGCTCCTGCTTTTTCTCCAGTTGTGGCAGGGTCCTCTCGAGTTAAGAAAGGCACCCCAGGCACCCGCCCCTGTGGCCTCAAAAGAGGCCAGTCTCCGTGCGATTTGCAAGGGGTCTCTGGGGATTCCTCCCCAGTTGGCGCCGGGTCCTCAGGCCTCCTCTGGAGCTGAGGCCAGAGCCTGAGCTTTTCTCCTCCGTGCCTACATGGGTCTTGGGGATCCCCTGGACTTTCCACAGGGAAGTCAGGCATCATCTCACATGGAGAAGTGCATGGTCAATTTCTTCCCGAGCTGCACTGCAGTGTCAGGCTCCCTGTCGAGCGAACACAAGGATCTTTGTCTTTCCCTCAATGTGACACAGGAGTGTCACACATGCCAGCCTGGTGTGAGTCTGTCCTCGGGGTGACAGTCGAGGCAGTGCAGGGCAATCAGGTTCATCTGAAGTGGACTGAGGCATTTGAGGTTCTTGGGGAATGGTGGCATGACCCCTGGAGTTCCTACTGACTCTCTGGGGTGAGCGCATCCTTTTGAGAGGCGAGCAGAGTGCCAGAAATCCATTCAAGGCAGAGCAGGGAAAGGGACCTTCAATGGAGCTGAGCAGAGGAAAACAGGGTTCCTCTTGAGTCATGTCGGGATCTTCAGCGTTCCTCTCGAGTGGGGTCGACTGGGTCGGGGAACGTTGTGGGTCACGGCAAGGGTTTGAAGGAGCCATTCGAGATCGAAGAGGGAAGGGTTGATTTCCCCTGATGCCAAAGGGGACAAGGGCCTCACACCGCCTGCAAGGGGATAAGCTCCTGATTTTTCTCAAGAACCGGTGGGGTCCTGTTGAGTTATGATGGGGACTCCAGGGACCCGCCCCTGTGGCCTCAGGAGAGGCCAGTCTCCCTGGAAGTTGCAAGAGGCCTCTGGGGATTCCTCCCCAGTCGGCGCCGGGTCGTCATTCCTCGTCTGGAACTGAGGCCGGAGCCTGAGCTTTCCTCGCTGGTGCTGACATGGGTCTTCGGGTTCCCCTGGAGCCTGCACAGGGGAGTCAGGCCTCGTCTCACATGGAGACCTGCATGGCAGCTTTCCTCCAAGCCTAAGTAGCAGTGTCAAGCTCCCCGTCGAGTGGACACAGGGATCTGTGGCTTGCACTCGAGGTGCCAAAGGGCTGTCACACGTGCCACCATGGCGTGAGTTGATCCTCGGGGTGACAGTCGAGGCAGTGCAGAGCAATCAGGTTCATCTGGAGTGCACTGAGGCATTTGGTGGTCATGGGGAATGGTGGTATGACCACTTGAATTCCTCGTGACTCTCCTGGGGTGAGCGCTTCCTCGTGGGAGATGAGGGGAGTGCCGGGAATCCTTTCCAGAAGGAGCAGTGAAAGGGACCCTAATCTGGAGCTGAGCAGAGGAAAACAGGGCTCAGCTTGAGTCGCAGCAGGACCCTCAGTGTTCCTCTTGAGTGGGGGCGGGTAGGTCAGGGAATTTCGTGGGTCACAGCAAAGGTGTGAAGGAGCCTTTCGAGGTCCAAGACGGAAGGGGTGATTTCCCCAAGACGCCACAGCAGACAAGAGCCTCACCCCGCCTGCAGGGGAGAAGCTCCTGGTTTTACTCGAGTTGAGGCATGTTCCTCACGAGTTCCATTGGGGATCTCAGGGACCAGCCCCTGTGGCCTCAGGGAAGGCCAGCCTCCATGCTAGTTTTCACAGTGCTGACATGGATCTTGTGGTTCCTCTGGAGTCTCCACAAGGACTTTAGACCTCAGTTCGAGTGGAGATGTGTGCATCCGCTTTCCTCCTGACCTAGAGCAGCAGTGTCAGGCTTCCCAGTGAGGTGACCCAGGGAACTGTGGCTTTCCCTTGAGATTCCACAGGGCTGTCACTCGAGCCAGCATGTTGTGAGCTGATCCTCGGGGTGACAGTCAAGGCATTGCAGGGAAATCAGGTTGATCTTGAGTGGGCTGAGATATCTAGGGGTCTTTGGAAATGTTGGCATGATCCCTGGAGAGCACCACCTCTTGGGATGCGACGGGCATGCTGGGAATCCTTTTCCGACAGAACAGGGAAAGGGACCTTCATCTGAAGCTGAGCAGGGGAATATGGGGATTCTCTTGAGGTGTGGTGGTACCCTCAGTGTTCCTCTCGAGTGGAGACGGGTATGGCGGGGAACGTCTTGAGTCGCAGCAAGGGTTTGAAAGACCCTTTTAAGGTTCAAGAGGGAAGAGGTGATTGCTCACCTGATGCCACAGCAGACAAGGGCCTCATGTCACCTGAAGGGGAGAATCACCTGGCTTTTCTCAAGTTGTCGCAGGTTCCTCTCAAGTTACGTCAGGGACCCCAGGGACCCGCCCCTGTGGCCTCAGGAAAAGCCAGTCTCCATGGGAGTTGTGAGGGGCCTCTCGGGATTCCTCCCCGTTGGTGCCGGACCCTAAATCCTCATTGGAGCTGAGCCCGGCATCTGATGTTTCCTCTTCAGTGCTGACATGGGTCTTGCGTTCAACTGGAGTCTCCACAGGGGAGTCAGGCCTCACCTTGAGTGGAGCCGTGCACGTCTGCTTTCCTCCCGAGCTGTAGCAGCAGTGTCAAGCTTCCCTCGAGTTGACCCTGGGATCTGTGGCTTTCATTTGAACTGCCAAGGGCTGTCACAGGTACCACCGAGGTGTGAGCCGATACTCAGGGTGACAGTCGAGGCAGTGCAGGGAAATCAGGTTCATCTGGAATGGGCTGAGACATTTGGGGGTTTTGGGGAATGGGGGCTTGACCCCTGGATTTCCTATCAACTCTCCTGTGGAGAGTTCCTCCTCATGGGATGCGATGGGAACGCCGGGAATTCTTTCCCAATGGATCAGGGAAATGGACCCATATCTGGAGCTGAGCAGGGGAAAACGAAGCTACTCTTGAGTTGTGGTGGGACCCTCGGTGTTCCTCTTGAGTGCAGACGGGTATGGTGGGGAACTTCTTGAGTCACAGCAAGGGTGTGAAGGCCCCTTTCGAGGTTCAAGAGGGAAGAAGTGATTGCCCCTGAGACGCCGTAGCAGACAAGGGCCTCATCTCACCTGGAGGTGAGAATCTCCTGGTTTTCCTCTAGTTGAGGCAAGTTCCTCACAAGTTCCATTGGGGATCTCAGGGACCAGCCCCTGTGGCCTCAGGAAAGGCCAGTCTCCATGTGAGTTGTGAGGGGCCTCTCAGGATTCCTCCCCTATCAGTGCCGTATCCCTAATCCTCATCTGGAGCTGAGGTCGGAACCTGAGGTTTCCTCGCCAGTGCTGACATAGATCTTGTGGTTCCTCTGGAGTCTCCACAAGGACTTCAGGCCTCGGCTCGAGTGGAGATGTGTGTGTCCACTTTCCTCCCGACCTATAGCAGCAGTGTCAGGCTTCCCGCCCAGATGACCAGGGATCTGTGGCTTTCCCTCGAGGTTCCACAGGGCTCTCACTCGAGCCAGCATAGTGTGAGCTGATACTCGGGGTGACAGTCAAGGCGTTGCAGGGAAATCAAGTTCATCTTTAGTGGGCTGAGACATCTAGGGGTCTTTGGGAATGTTGGCACGACCCCTGGACTTCCTCTCAACTCTCCTGTAGAGAGCTCCTCCTCTTGGGATGCAACGGGCACACTGGGAATCCTTTCCTGATGGAGCAGGGAAAGGGACCCTCTCCTGGAGCTGAGCAGGGGAAAACGCAGCTCCTCGTGAGTTGTGGTGGGAGCCTCAGTTTTCCTCTCAAGTGGAAACCGTATGGCAGGGAACTTCTTGAGTCGAAGCAAGGGTGTGAAGGACACTTTCGAGGTTCAAGAGGGAAGGAGTGATTGACCCCGGATGCCACAGCAGACAAGGGCTACATCTTGCCTGGAGGGTAGAATCTCCTGGTTTTACTCTAGTTGCAGCAGGTTCCTCTCAAGTTGCGATGGGAACCTCAGGGACCCGCCCCTATTCCTAGGAAAGGCCAATCACTATGTGTGTCACAAGGTGCCTCTCGTAACTCCTCCCACGAAGGTGTCAGGGCTCTAAGTCCTTGTCTGAATCTGAGGGCAGAATCTGAGCTTCCCTCTCCAGTGCTGACATTGATCTTGGGGTTCCTCTGGAGTCTCCACAGGGGAGTCAGTCCCCTCCTCGAGTGGAGACATGTACGTCAGCTTTCCTCCCTAGTTGTTGCAGCAGTGTCAGGCTTCCTGGCAAGTTGACCCAGGGATCTGCAGCTTTCTCACAAGGTGCCACAGGGCTGTCACATGTCTAGCGTGGTGTGAGCTGATCATCGGGGTGACAATCGAGGCAGTGCAGGGAAATCAGGTTCCTCTGGAGTGGGCTGAGACATCTGGGTGTCTTTGGGAATGGTAGCGTGACCCCTGGTGTTCCTCTCGACTCTCCTGTGGAGAGCGCCTTCTCTTGGGATGTGATGGGAATGCCAGGAATCCTTTCCCAACGGAACAGGGAAAAGGACCCTCATCTGGAGCTAAGCGGGGGAATACGGGGCTACTGTTGAGTTATGGCAGGATCCTCAGTGTTCCTCTCGAGTGGAGACGGGTATGGCAGGTAACTTCTTAGTCGAAGCAAGGGTATGAAGGACCCTTTCGAGGTTCAAGAGGGAAGGGTTGATGGCCCCTGAGATGCTGCAGCGGACAAGGGCCTCATCTCACCTGGATGGGAGAATCTCCTGGTTTTTCTCGAGTTGTGGCGGGTTCCTCTTGAGTTACGACGGGACCTCAGGACCCCTCATGTGGCCTCAGGAAAGGACAGTCTGATGCGAGCTGTGAAGGGCCTCTCAGGATTCCTCCCCTATCGGTGCTGGGTACCTAAGTCCTCGTCTGGAGCTGAGGCCAGAACCTGAGGTTTCTTCTCCAGTGCTTACATGGATCTTGGGGTTCCTCTGGAGTCTCCACTGGGGACTCAGGCCTCACCTCAAGTGGAGAGGTGCATGTCCGCTTTCCTCTAGAAGTGTTGCAGCAGTGTCAGGCTTCCCGGCTAGTTGACCCAGGGAACTGTGACTTTCCCTCATGGTGCCACAGGTCTGTCACACATGCCACCGTGGTGTGAGCAGATACTCGGGGTGAGTCGAGGCAGTGCAGGGAAATCAGGTTCGTCTGGAGTGGGCTGAGACATCTGGGGCTCTTTGAGAATGATGGCACGACCCGTGGAGTTCCTCTCAACTCTTCTGTGGAGAGTGCCTCTTCTTGGGATGCAATGGGAACACCGGGAGTCCTTTCTCGATGGAGCAGGGAAAGGGACCCTCATCTGGAACTGAGCAGGGGAAAATGGGCACCTCCTGTGTTGTGGCGTGACCCACGGTGTTCCTCTCAGATCGAGACGGGTATGGGGGGGAACATCTTGATTTGCAGCAAGGGTGTGAAGGACCCTCTGGAGCTTCAAGATGGAAGGTGTGATAGCCCCCGAGATGCTGCAGCAGACAATATCCTCATGTCACCAGGATGGGAAAATCTGGTTTTCTCTAGTTGCAGCAGGTTCCTCTAGAGTTATGTCACGGACCTCAGGGAACCACCCTTGTGGACTCAGGAAAGGTAAGTCTCCATGCAAGTTGTGAGGGGCCTCTTGGGATTCCTCGCTCGTCGATGCTGGGTCCTTAAGTCCTTGTCTGCAGCTGAGGTTGGAACCTGATGTTTCCTCTCCAGTGCTAACATGAAACTTGGGGTTCCTCTGGATTCTCCACAGGGGAGTCAGGCCTCGCCTCGAGTGCAGACGTGCATGTCTGCTTACCTCCCAAACGGTAGCACCAGTGTCAGGCTTCCCGGTGAGGTGACCCAGAGATCTTTTGCTTTCCCGAAGTGCCACAGGCCTGTCACACGTGCCACCGTGGTGTGAGCCGAAAGTCGGGATGATTTTGAGGCAGTGCAGGGAAATCAAGTTCATCTGGAGTGGGCTGAGATATCTTGGGGTCTTTGGGAATGGTGTCACCAGCCCTGGAGTTCCTCTTGACTCCCCTGTGGAGAGCGCCTCCGCTTGGGATGCAACGGGAACACTGGGAATCCTTTCCCGATGGAGCAGGGAAAGGGACACTCATCTGGAGCTGAGCAGGTGAATACGGGGCTCCTCTTGAGTTGTGGCGGGACCCTCGGTGTTCCTCTTGAGTGCAGACGAGAATGGTGGGGAACAACGTCTTGAGTCGCAGCAAGGGTTTGAAGGACCCTTTTGAGGTTCAAGACGGAAGAGGTGATTGCACACGAGACGCCACAGAAGACAAGGGCCTCATGTCGCCTAAAGGGGAGAATCACCTGGTTTTTCTCAAGTTGTCACAGGTTCCTCTCAAGTTATGTCAGGGACCTCAGCCACCCCCGCCCCTGACTGTGGCTTCAGGAAAGGCCAGTCTCCATGGGAGTTGTGAGGGGCCTCTCGGGATTCCTCCCCATTGGTGCCTGTTGGGGTCCAGCCCCGGTGGATCCAGGGTGATTCAAAGGTGGAGATGGAGTAGGCGTCCTAGGAAAAACTTATCTAATTACAGATAGAGAGGGACTAGGAATTTAGCAGAGAAAAAGAGGCCGAATAACTTGGTAAACACAGGGTACCAATCACCACCTACATAGGCCGCAGGCATCTTCCCATTCTCCCGAGGGAGAGGAGGCACTGAGGCCCCGCCCTGGTCCGATCTTAGAAGCCCAGGCAAAGTTAGTAGGCTTGGTGGGTCCTATGCACCAGATGGGAACTCGGCCAGAAAATAGTAAGAGAGAGAGAAAGGGGTCCAGAAAACTGGGGAGCAGAAAGGAATGACATGAGGGAATCAGTCTTTCCGGAACTGATCCGGAACTGATCCAGAACTGATCCGATTTCTTTATTTTGGGGTTTGCTTATATACCTTTTGTTACACATAGGGATGAATACAGAGTCACTCGGGGGTCAGCAGTCCTGACCTTATGAAAATCAGATGTTTCACATTAAAAAAAAGGTCTTAGGGGTTTTACATCATCTTCAAGCCATTTCTGCCTGCTGACATTTACAACCCTTTCTTTCTGATAACCAAAAAACTTATTTTTTCCAAGCATGTTTTTTTCTTAGGCACCATCCTCCAAACAAAGCTGCATTCCTATAGGGTGCAGGTGTAGTGAGTTACAATCAAGAAAGGAATTTATTTAACCCAAGGTTAACATGATCAATCTTAAAGGTTAATACTTTTCTC
>SJYF01001169.1:460911-475522 GCA_006410515.1 Procapra przewalskii
CTCTGCCAGCAATCAGAAGTTGTTTTGTGGAATTTACTCAGCGTTGAAATGTTCTTTTGATGAAGTAGTGAGGGAGAAAGTGTTCTTCCCATCCTATTCCTCCGCCATCTTTTCCTCCCTCTCCTGTCTTATTTCTTTACTCTGATTCAGTTTTTTGGTTTATCCACATTTATCCACAGTCAGGGCTTCCATGTAAAATCGTGTTCAGTTCCTGATAGACTTGAGCTGCCCTGAATGTCACTGATGAGACGTGGTCCTCTCGTGCCCAGGTGCAGACCCTGAAGGAGCAGGACTGGCAGCACCCCGCAAGCCAGCATGCTGGCCGATGTGGCCCAAGCATTCAAGAGTGATGAAGGCGTGTCTGACAGCGAGGGCGACAGGGTCACCCTCTTCACCCTGGCCACTCAGCTGTCGCCAAGCGGGCAGGCCAATGAGAAGACTTGGACTGTGATGCTTCAAGAGCAGCTGGACACCATCAATGAAGAGGTCCAGTGGGTGATCCCGAACTCAGCTCCCCAGAAACTCGGTTTCTCTGAGGATCAGCCTTCTCCTAGGGAAGTCTGAGTGTTCCATAGTAAGAAACCTGACCTCAGGTCTGCTTCAAGAATTTTCAGTTTTGAGATTACCCTTGATTATAGAGCTTGGTCAGCTGGGGCATTCTGTCCATGGTGTGGTGTCAGCATTCTGTGGGGAGGGGGGATGTTGTGGGGTGTCCCCCCTCAGCTCTGAGCCCCAAGGTGGGTGATGTGCCGAGGCTGTGTCTGCTGCAGCCCGCGCACCCTCCTGTGTCCCTTGGAGCCTACCACGTTCTGGTGAAAGGCCACCTGGAACAGAAAAGCTCAGGTTTGGGGGTTGGCAAATTCCCACTCAGATCTGCATTTTCCTTTTTAACTTAATAAAGAGTGTGAAGATTGGCTTGTTGTAAGACAGTGGTCCAAGGACATATGTTTGAGTTTTTCTCATCTCATCAGTATATTTAAGATGTTTTCTTTAGACACCGTCTTGGCAGTTACAACAATTTACAAAATGAGATAGAATCCAAAGGCTGGCCTTGTGGTGAGCACGGGGCCTTGGGTCTGGGTGCAGCCAGGTGGCTGGGCTCCCTGAGGCCTGCTTGGTGCCACACCCACACAGCTATGCCCGTGTCCTGTGAAATCAAACGTGAATGATCAGGGGCCAGTTTGTAAGACTCAATGCTAAGTTATTCTAAGTTTGAGAATATTCAAAAGAGGAAAAGTCGAACCTTTTGGCTGAGATGTTAATTGAGCAACTTTTTCTGGAATTTGCTAGTCGTGACACGGGATGCCAGCCCAATTTGTTGTCCAGAGACTTTCCTCTGCTGACAAAGGCAGGTGACGGGTTTTATTCTATTTTAGGTTGATGGAAGAAGAGACGGAGAACATGGAGCAGTGGGCCAAGGAGAGTGAGAGCAGGAAGGGCAGGGGAAGCTTAGGCAGCCTCCGTCGTTTTAAATTGGTGAGCTCCCTCAACCTGCATGCCAGCTCCTCAGGTGCCAGCTCCTGCCCGCCCCTGCCCAAGCCCAGAAGGAGGCGGCACAGCCCGGTGCGGGAAGGAGACCGACTAGGCATCATGACTGTGGTATGTCTGCCTCCTCCCTGCCACATCCTTCCCCCAGGACATGGGTTTTCTTTGTTTGTTTTTTGTTTTTCTCTTTTTACTTAGAAGAAAATCAGGTACATTTGCTGCACTCAGAGGTCTACAGTTTTTTAAACTGCCTAGTCTTTAATCATTCCACAATGGCACAGCGACAAATTAGTCTTGATATTTGGACCACGGGCTTAGCCCGTCATCATGAACTCAGCCAGAGCCTGCCTCTGTAGCATTGAGGCTGGCCTGTGCTGGGCACAGCAGCTGCAGGGAAGTTTCTATTCTCAGGGAGCAGACAGCTTCGTGAAAGTAACCATAGGCAGCTCCCATGGCATGGGAAAGCCGTGCAGCACATTTTCCATTGGGGCTGCCTGGCTGCAGGGCATGCGGTGGGAACAAAACCAAGAATCTACACTGGTCTGCTTGCTGATGGACCTGGGCGCAGGCTCAGGCCAGCTCTGCATGTGAAACCAGGCTAAAAGCCCGGTGCCCCAGGGAAGACGTGGGCTGCCTCACTTTTCTGAGTCTAAAACTGGGATGACGACCTAGGGCTTTTGGTGACAGAGTGTGTGGCTCCAAAGCACATGTTCCAGCTTTCTTGCATGTTTAGCTTGGGTTTTGTGAGTGCATGGCTATTTACCCCATGAAATCACGTGTACAACACTCTGCTTTGTAACTGGACGTGTCTTATCACTTTTTTCTGTGACCACCCATTTCATGTTAGCTGCATTGTTAGTCAGCTTATCATTAAAGTAACCGTGAATTATTTTAGTGACCTGTGAAGTGGTAACTAGTCCATTTTGTGGTCTTTTGACACACTGTTTTTATAATTTGCATCATTGGCTAATTAGTTGATATTTAACATTCTTTGAGGATTTCTCTGTGGTTTCATGATTGATTTCTTTCCGAATATTTGTTAAAGAACAGTTCTGTATGTTTTCCTTGCTGTTGGAGTTCTCTGACGGTCTGCTTTCATCATTGGTTTTGATTTCCTGTCTCATCCTGTTGTCTGCTTAGTTGTCATCAATACAGACCCCTTCCCCCACTGACGAGGCTGTAGTTTACCCATCCATCTCCCCTCCCCCGTCCCCCCACTTGGGCTGGTCATAGCCATGCTGTGGTCCACAGCCTGTGTGCCCTTAGTCGAGTCTGTGCTTTGTCTTCATGTCTCATTAAATGGTGTTTTCCCCCCATAGCAGTAAGTTGAATTGGTGTATCACTATGCAGTTACAGGAGAAGGCAATGGCAACCCACTCCAGTACTCTTGCCTGGAAAATCCCATGGACGGAGGAGCCTGGTAGGCTGCAGTCCATGGGATCTCACAGAGTTGGACACGACTGAAGTGACTTAGCAGCAGCAGCACGCAGTTAGAAGCATAATGTAGATGGATACTAAACTACATATCATGTGTAATTCATAAATGAGATTGTGCTTACATAAAGAAACGATCCTCTTAAGTGTAGAATTAATGGAGTTTTAGATATGCAGATGGCACCACCCTTCTGGCAGAAGTGAAGAGGAACTAAAAAGCCTCTTGATGAAAGTGAAAGAGGAGAGTGAAAAAGTTGGCTTAAAGCTCACCACTCAGAAAACGAAGATCGTGGCATCTGGTCCCATCACTTCATGGGAAATAGATAGGGAAACAGTGTCAGACTTTATTTTGGGGGGCTTCAAAATCACTGCAGATGGTGATTGCAGCCATGAAATTAAGACACTTACTCCTTGGAAGGAAAGTTATGACCAACCTAGATAGCATATTGAAAAGCAGAGACATTACTTTGCCAACAAAGGTCCATCTAGTCAAGGCTATGGTTTTTCCAGTGGTCATGTATGGATATGAAAGTTGGACTGTGAAGAAAGCTGAGTGCCAAAGAATTGATGCTCTTGAGTTGTGGTGTTGGAGAAGACTCTTGACAGTCCCTTGGATTGCAAGGAGATGCAACCAGTCCATTCTAAAGGAGATCAGTTCTGGGTGTTCATTGGAAGGACTGGTGCTAAAGCTGAAACTCCAGTACTTTGGCCACCTCATGTGAAGAGCTGACTCATTGGAAAAGACTCTGATGCTGGGAGGGATTAGGGGCAGGAGGAGAAGGGGACAGCAGAGAATGAGATGGCTGGATGGCATCACCGACTCAGTGGACGTGAGTTTGGGTGAACTCTGGGAGTTGGTGATGGACAGGGAGGCCTGGTGTGCTGCAATTCATGGGGTGGCAAAGAGTCAGACACAACTGAGCAACTGAACAGAACTGAACTGACACAATATCCTTTCTGTGTTGGTACTTGTATTTAAGACTGTAAATCTCATCAGCTTTTGCACAGTTAATGTCTCTATTAGACTCTTTAGAAGAGTATCTTTTATGGTTAATTAAAAAGACTGCACCTGCTATTATGCTAGCTTTCATTCTTACATATTTTCACAGGGAACCTGTTTTAATGACTTTATTTTGAGAAGTTTTAAATAAAATTCTATGTCAGGATTTTACATTAATGTCCAATAGGTGGTTAGATTTGTTCAATGTTAAAATAGGTATTATGGTAACTTCCTCATCAGTTAAGTTACTGATTTAAATTATAACATGTTTTTTATTAAGGGAAACTATAGCGAAGTTTGGCTGAGAATAGACAACTGTTAAGACCCTTTGTTGTATAGAATCCTGTGCTTTAGTAAATCATGATGTTATAATAGAATTGTATCTTCCTGAGTAATAATTTATAGTGTTTCTCTAGTAAATCTTGAATAGCTTATTTAACTTCTGTGGTCAAAAAAAATGTTCTGTTTGCAGTCACATGTTCTCTAAATCTTCATGTCACTTACATGTTTGCCATCATTTTTGCTTTCCTGTATTTGCCTATACTGATCCTTGAAATTTTAGCTTCAAAGTCGCAATAAATCTGGTTTCTCTTCATTTCTTTGCCTGCATCTATCAGCCTAGTGATTTAAGGAAGCAGCGTCGAAAGGTAAACTATTTAGTAATTTACCAGGCCTTTGTTTCTCTGTGAAGTATTAAAGAGTCCTTATCGTTTAGTGTGAATGAACACTGTGTGGTTATGTACTGGTGAATAATTGACGTTTTAATGGAATTAGTGAGACTCACCTACCACTTAAAATGTGCTGATGGTTCTGTTGGAAATGGGTCATTCTTTGGGACAATTATAACAGTTTGTCTTTCTCCCACTTGTTTGCCTTCTGATCATCTCATGCTTGTTTATAATAGACATGGTATTACTTATTTTTAAAATTTTCTTTATTTATTTTTTTGGCTATGCTGCACAGCTTATGGGATCTTAGTTTCCTAGCCAGGGATCAGACCAGTGTCCTGGCAGTGAAAGTGCCAAGTCTTAACCTCTGGACCACCATGGGATTTCCGCTTAGTGTTTTATTATAAGAAATGACTGAATCAGAGCCATAGATGTTAGATTTGCAGGGGGCAATTTAATGACGGTGGGTAGCAGTATGCAGGAGACTCTGTGTGCCGGGCACATGCTTTCCGATTCTGTCATCTCATCCACAGGTGAGGTCCAGGCTGCTGCTATCCTTATTCAGGAGACATAGACACTGAGGTTTAGTGAGGCCAGGCACCCTGCCCAGGCTCTCACACCCAGCAGCACGGTGCAGACTGGTCTGATCAGGGCCTGGACACTTAACTGTGGCGCCGTCCAGCCCACTTTCCTCCAGAGACTCTCATGTCCATCATGGCATCCCTGATGGGAGCATCAGGAGGGAGCTCGCTGCCTCTGCCCTTGGGTCACTTGGATGAGCCCTTGTTGTTGGAGTCCAGTGCCCCAAGGGCTGGCCTTCCTTGTCCCTCTCCTGCTCCCAGCCCGCTGACCGAGCACATCTGGCCCTTCCCGCAGGACTGGGGTGGCCATGCTCCAGTTCAGGCCGCTCAGTGCCTGGGAGCCCTTCTGCTGGGCACAGCAGAGCAGTGCCATCCCTCTGGGGTTGGTGACCTGGGGGTGCCACTCGCCCACTCTGTGGCCTGCTTTGCTGTCCTGTTAAGTGGACACGGTGCTTCCCATCCTAGCCACATGGGTGCCAGTGGGGCGGCTCCCATCCTGGAGGAGGGTGGCCAGGCTGCAGACCCAGAGGCCTTCCTCAGGAGGAGGCCTGGGGTAAGGGGCTGGCGTGGTCCCTGACCTTGAGGCAGGTGTTTGTCTCCATTGAATCCATAGTCAACCCAGGTGTGTCACTCCTGCTCTGTTCGTTTCCTGATTTTTATAAATGCTTATATTAACTTGAATTTGAGATTGATCCCTGTTCAGTCCCATGTGGATAATTTCTAGCCTTTTTAGCCTTCTGTTGTCTGAGGGTTCTTGTTAGAGCGCAGGGGAGGGTGCCCAGTTTATTCAGCTGCTGTTAAATGAGTTCAGCTGTATTTTGCACTAAGTCACTTTGTTGTCACCAAGCTCCTGTGGGGCTGCACGGGGTCAGTATTCTTTACAGAATCCCACTGAAAAGGCACAGGTTAGTTGGTCAAAACAACGCACTGATTGTTTATAAAAATACATGCCATGCATGTTTCCTAAAACTTCCCCTGGCTTAACCACACACCCAGATGTATCAGTGAGACCTGTCTGGACCCTGAGGGGTTAATCTGTTCCTCACACTGTCTTTCCTGTCCTCACACCCAGGACCAGAAGAAAAGCTGGGAGTCCAGGAGAGATCATCTCTTTTTTTTTTTTCAATTAGTTTTTTTGTTAATTGAAAGATAACTGCTTTACAGAATTTTCTTTTCTGTCAAACCTCAACATAAATTAGTCATAGGTACCCATATATCTCCTCTTTTGAACCTCCCACCCCTCTAGGGTGATACAAGATCATCTCTTAGTGAAGACCTGGGGGTGCTTTATAGAAACCAGTGTGAGCAAATGACATTTGAACTGCGTGTAAGTACTTGAGTGGGTAGCCCCCAGTCTGTATGTTACCGAGAAATATGAGCCAGGCACATGGTGTTCATGTGGAGGGGTTAGGTACCTTTTCTGTGTTTCTCTTGTTGTCATGGGTTCCAGTAACCTGCATCATCACTACAAATGATCTTGGGTGGTGGCACAAGCTGTATCTTTTTCTCCTTCAAACAGAAAGGTCTGGATGGCTTTGCTGAGAGGTTTCTTACTCTAGCTGTGGTGCTTCTGAGCAGCATCTGGTAATGAGCACAGTCCTTTCATTGGGGCAGTTCATGCCATGCAGGGTTCACGGGGCCAGTGTCACTCTGCTGTCCTGCCCGGCAGGGCCATCTGGTCGCTGGATTCCAGGGAAGGCAGAGCCTGGTGCAAGGAGGCTCCCGTCCAGGGTCTCTGCACTCAGTCAGACGCTCTCACTGCCCCATAGCCCCACTTCTCTTGAACAACACAGTCCTTTAAGGTGGCTGTAAGCTAAAACAAGGGTTGTTTTTGTACTTGAGGGAAAGCATAGCTAATAGATTTTCAAATAAGTTTCTGGTTATAATGTAAAGCCTGTGTGATTGCCATTTTCAAAACAGTCTATTGTTAGCCAGTGTTACACTAACTTCACTCCCTCAGCTGCCAGCTTTACGGGAAGAGGTAGGAGACGACAAGACCGCCATCAAAAGTGAAACTCGACCCCTGCCTCACCATGATCCCTTCGACTGGACCGCCTGCACATGGGGTCGCTGCACACAGCCACCCACGAGGACATCAGGGACACCCACAAGTAAGCGGCCTGTGTGTGCGTTGTCAGTTTCAGGAGCCCTGTACCTCTTGTCTTGAAAGAGTTGCGAGGATGATTTTAAAGGAATACCATTGGGTTCAGTACCTGTGTTTAGTGGTGAACTTCAGGTGCTGGGGAAGAAGAGCTCAGTGAACTCAGTGATTTTAGAAAACGTCCGTCTCTATAGACTGACTCCTGTGGGAGCTTTCTTCCTGCTCTTGATAGAGGTCTGCCCAGCCTGGGGCACATTCCTGACGGTGACAGCCCTGTGCCTCTCGGGTTTGCTCTTGAGGGTCCCTCCCTTTTCCTCAGGGGTCTCGTCTCAGGACACTCTGTCCCCTCCTGTGACTGACACTGTCCTCATTCAGACCACCACCTGAGCTCCCGTCCTGAGCCAGGCAGCACGTGATGGAGGGCACGTGTGGTCACCTGACCAGCAGCCCTGCACGGTGACCGTCGCTCTCCTGCCATGGCTGAGGACGGTCACCCTGCAGAAGGCACGGGGAACTGCCCAGAGCAGGGGAGCTCGGCTTCTCCTGGAGCGTCGTCACCTGCCAAGCAGCGACCCTGAGGGAGGGTTGGGGCACCCTCTGCACCAGCTGGCCTGGAGTGAAGCCTCCTCGGGGGAGAGCTCGAGGCAGAGAATCTCAGCTTGCCGGGGCAGTTGTCTGTGTCTGGGAGCCTGCATTGCTCATGTGGAGCGTGTTTAGTGAAGGAGACTCCACTGTCTGCAGTGAGGTTGAGGCGTGGGTGTTAGTGGGTGCCTGTTTCTCTCAGTAGCTATTGTGGAGGGGTGTGTGTTTGCATGAGGGTGCCAGTTAAAGCTTGTTTTCTCTCCCCAAAGCTCGACAGGCTCTGAGGATAGCCCCAAGAACAACCCCAGCAGCAGCACCAGCAGGCAGGACTCGCTGCACAAAGCCCTCAAAAAGAAGGGCATCAAGTCCTCCATCAGCTGCTTGTTTCACAAGAAGGAAAAGGGTCGGCCTGAACACCCTGGCAAGGAGGCGTTAGAACCAGGTGGGTGCTTCACTGTTCAGAGGGAGGAGGACCTACAGGCATGTCCCTTCTGTGTCTCCCCCATTGTCTCCGTGAGGTTCCTGTCACACACCCCGGGGGTCATCCTGGGAGCAGGAGCGGAGGAGGCGTCTGTCTTCTCAGTGAGTCTGAGATGATCAGATGAGTTAATGAGTGGATGGATGGATGAACAGATGGCTGGCTGGATGGGTGGATGAACGGAGCATGGAATGAATACAGCAGATTAGTACTAGAAACATATTCTACGAAACTGATTGAGTAGGAGCTGGGCAATGATTGTTTTCTCCTAACAGAGACACGTGTTTGGAAACGGCCTAAGTGCTCCTCAGTGAGGGGTGATGTACAATCTGTGGACACCCCACAATGAACAGTCTGCCCTCCTTCCTGCCACCTTCCCCAGGAGCTCATCATGGGTTCTGCCCATGCCCCCCACCCCACCCCACAGCCACACAGGTCCTCCTGGGGTCCCCTCATCACACAAGGTTATTATTAAGGCCTCTTCTCGCTTGGCTTCATCTCCTTGAGGACAGGGTATGTTCCTGCCTCTTCAGCCACAAATGTGTTGAGTCTTGTTTGTGCTGGGTGTGGGATTTACAGGGGTAAGTAGAGCAGATGTGGTCTGGAGCACAGTTAAGTGGCAAGAGAGAAAAAGGAGCAGGTTATTAAATGCTATCCCTATTAATAAATACAACACTGAGATGGATGGTGCATTGATTATACACCAGATGCTGTGTGTGCCCCTTACCAAGCAGGTGCTGCCCCCTCCCAATTTACAGAGGAGGACACAGTGACGGTCACGTGGTCAGGGAGTGGTGAGGGCAGGTTCACACCCACACAGCGGGTCCAGGCACTTTGCCGAGCCCCAGCCACCTCTCTGGTGGATGCAACAGGAATGTGACGGTTCTATGGCATGATGATTCAATGGACATGAGTTGGAGAAAACTCCAGGAGATAGTGAAGGATGGGAAAGCCTGGACTGCTGCAGTCCACGGAGTGGCAAAGAGTCAGACACAACTGAGCAGCTGAATTAAAACCTTAGTGTGTGCTACCCTTCTTCAGTCGTGTCTGACTCTTTGCGACCCCAGGGACTGTAGCCCACTAGGTCCTGTGTCCATGTGGTTCTCCAGGCAAGAATACTGGAGTGGGTTGCCATGCCCTCCTCCAGGGCATCTTGTCAACCCAGAGATCAAACCCACCTCTTTTGTTATCTGTTGCATTGGCAGGCAGGATCTTTACCCCTAGCACCACCTGGAAAGCCCCAATGAATGCTGACAAGTAGAAATGCAGAAAATCAGGGCAGCTCCTAAGTTAAACTAGAAGAGCAGCAAGCACAGGTTGTAAAGAGGAAAACACACGATGAACACCAACAGCGCCAACAGAAACAAGCAGGAATGCGTTCACCCACATAAAGAAAATATCTGTGCCATTCGGAAGAGGAGCCTGTCAGCCCTTGGAGGGACAGTTGGAACTGGAATGAAAACCAAGGCCATGGGCAGCAGTGCCCACCCACACAGCCCGGGTGGCATGGTGTCACTCACCGGGCTTCCTGCATCCCCAGAGCTGCTGGCGGTAACATCTCTGAGTGTCAGGCCGGGCAGCATCCCTGTGTGAGCTAAGGCATCACTGCTTTCCTTCCAGTGCTGCTGTGGGGCCCTCTGTGGGGGGCCACCCTCATCCCCTGCCCTGCCACCTGCTGGGGCCTGGCTCTCCCCTTGGGATCCTTTCAGCCCTTGAGCTTGGGTGTTCCCAGCCCTCTGCCAAGCTGGACTGGGACGCGACTCAGGACTTAGGCTTGAGATGTCAAGGAGACCTTGAATCTGGAAGGACACCGCCGTGGGAGCAGGAGAGCAAAGCCCGAACGGGGAGAAAGCAGAGCTGGGGAACATGCCCACGGCCTCCCCTGCCTCCTGCACAAGTGCCTCTTCTTTGCCTCTCCTTGGCCTGGACAAACCCCAGCTGCTGCTGCTCCGCAGGTGATTCCTAAAGATGCACCTTCTGCAAGAGCTATTGTCCTGCTGCTCTGGGGCTGCCTGAGTGTGTCCAGGAGCGTCAGACAAGTGGGGTTGCCACACCTCTTACTGGAGGTGTGGGGCCTGATACTGCGGAAGGGTCAGAGGGAGGGGGAGGGTCTGAGGGTGAGGGAGGGCCTGATGCTGGACTAGGATGTGATGGTGGACTAGAGCCTGATGCTGGACTAGGATCTGATGCTGGGGGAATGTCTGATGCTGGACTAGGGCCTGTTGCTGACTAGGGTCTGATGCTGGGGGAGGGCCTGATGGTGGACTAGGGCCTGATGCTGAGGGGGAGCCTCTGATGCTGGACAAGGGTCTGATGCTGGAGTAGGACCTGATGTTGGGGGAGTGCCTGATGCTGGGGGAGGCCCTGATGCTGTGGGAGGGTCTGACACTGGAGTAGGGCCTGATGGTGGACTAAGGTCTGATGCTGGGGGAGCATCTGATGCTAGACTAGGTTCTGATGCTTGGGAAAAGCCTGATGCTGGGGGAAGGTCTGATTCTGGACTAGGGCCTGATGTTGGGGGCCACATCTGATGCTGGACTGAGGCCTGACGCTGTGGGAGGGCCTGATGCTGGGGAAGGTCTGATGATAGTGGACAGCTATCATCCAGAAGTACATATGGAATTGAGGATAAATCTCTATGAGAAATCTTTTTTTCATTCTTTTCTGACCACCTTGCTATGTTTTTAACTTAAAGATAATTTTGTGCAATATCGGTTGATTTCTGCCATACGTCAACAGGAATTACCCGTAGGTGTACGTATGTCCCGTCCCTCTTGAATCTCCCTCCCACCTCCCCTTGCTACATTCTTATTTCTGTGAATATATGAATAATAGACTGTTGACTAAAATAACATGAAAAGCTCCAGCACACAAGTGTGCACACGCACACTCCCTAGTGCATCATTCGGGTCCGCATCAGGCTATTCATTATTCATTGACTTTGAAGTTTAATGAATAGCTCAGGGACAATCCCTAAATTTTGATATTTATAGAAAATCAGTACCAGCCAGATTCACTGTGCATCAGTTTATTATACATACTGAATTTCACTGATTACTTTATCTGGTATTTATCAACTTTAAATTTTTAATGAAGAGGAAGCAATAAATCCATTGAGCTTGCCTTTACTCTTCACTCTCCTTTGGTTTTATTCCTTTGCGAGAACCGGATGAAAATTTCCAGGAGCCTGCACTGCTTTTTTGTCTGTGTCTGTGTTCTAATTTCTTTTTCTGTTTCCAGAAGAACTAATCTTTCCTATGACATTCATCAACTTTTTCCATTCACCACTTCTGCTGCTGGGAAAGTAATATCTTTCCTCCTCTTCTCTTCAGAAAAAAAAAAATCGAGGATCTTGTGTTTAATATTAGAGTAAGTAGAAGAAATAAACAGTTTAAGACTCATACTTTGAGATAACTTAAAACCAGCAGCAAACCTATAAGAAAAAGAATAAAACTCCATTTCAGGAGCCCTCACCCATTCCCCATGTTCTACAACCATAGACACTTTTTTCTCTAAACTTTAAACTTTTTATTTTGTTTTGGGGTATAGCTGATTAACAGTGTTGTAGGAGTTCAGGGGAACAGTGAAGGGACTCGGTCATACATACACATGTATACATTCTCCTCCAAACTCCTCTCCCATCCAGGCTGGCTTATAACAAGAGCAGAGTTCCCTGTGCATTACAGTAAGTCCTTGTTGGTTTTCCACTTGAAATATAGCAGTGTGTTCTTGATCTTCCCGAAGTCCCTAACTATCCCTCCCTCACCACAATCATAAGTTTGTTTTCCAAGTTTCTGAGTCTCTGTTTTGTAAGTAATTTCTTATATCATTTCTTTTTAGATTCCACATATAATGGATGTCGTACAATATTTCCCCTTCTCCGTCTGACTTACTTCACTCAGTATGACAGTCTCTGGGTCCATCCGTGTTACTGCAAATGGCATTATTTCATTCTTATTAATGGCTGAATAACATTCCATTGTATATATGGGCCACATCTTCTTTATCCATTTCTGTGTTGATGGACATTTAGTACAACTATAAACTTTTTAAAGAGACTAAACTTACGGATGGTTTCAAAAGGAAAAAGTAAGAGAAATTCTCTGGTAGTCCAGAGGTTTCCATGGTTTCACAGCAAAGGATCTGGGTTTGATCCCTCGTCAGGGAACAAAGATCCTGTAAGCCTGAATGGCAAAACAAAGGGGGGGGGGATAAGAGATGGATATTACCCAGCAGAGCCTCTCAGTCATTTTATCATAATCAATGCCATAGTCATCACATCTTTATTTTAGGGAGGAGCCTAAATATGCTGGAGGCAGAGACATAAAAATGTTTCACTTTTCCAATAATCTGTGATTTGTGAAAATCTCTGGAAAGTTATTTTCTTTAGCCTCTAAATCTGATCGGATGATAGTTTTAGTCATTTTGAAGCCATCTTGCTTAAGTTACTTAAGGCTCACATGGCCGGCCACTTTCATATTTCTGTCCCACATCTGGCTCTAGGGTCCGCACATCCTGAGCCTGCCACCCCAGCACCTGTGCATGCTATTCAGTGCCTCATCGGTGGCCCTAGACCTCATGAAGGGAGCAGAGGCTGTGGTATTCTCTTCTCACCTCCTTCTTCCCAGTCTTATCCCCTGATTTGGGGGAATAACAGCATAGAGAAGGGAGCTCTGGGAGTGACGGCCTTCTAAAAGGTTGATGAGGATGGTGGTGGCGGCTGAGTTGCTCAGTTGTGTCCATCTCTTGCGACTCTATGGACTGTAGCCTGCCAGGCTCCTCTGTCCATGGGATTCTCCAGGCAAGAATACCAGAGTGGGTTGCCATTTCCTCCTCCAGGGGATCTTCCTTGCCCAGGAATAGAACCCAGGTCCCCTGCATTGCAGGCAGATTCTTTACTGACTGAGCTAGCAAGGGAAGCCCCCTGTTGATGATGATGGATGTTTGGATATTCGCTTCACAAAGACCCCTTTGCAGAGACTCCCTCCCCATCAGGCCATGCCTTCCTGCTGACCTCTCAGGGTCCACCCTCACAATGTACTCCATGCTTCTGCTCCAAGAATTTAGCTCCCTGGTCCTTGCCCAGCCTGAGCCCCCCAGTCTCACACCACTGTGAACCCAAACTCTGGGACCTGGGCATGGAGAGGGTCTATTTCTATAACTCTTCGGAAAGGAAACACAAGGGAAATGTCTTTTCTCCTTTTTCTGCAGGAACATGTTACCAGGCTCACCTTCTGCAAAGCTCTGTGGCCTGTTCCAAGAAGACCAGTCAGGTCGGCAAGCCCAATGGATAAAGGAGACCCAATTTGGGAATGATCTAGTTCCCTCCTCTTACTGAATCTCCCAATTTATCTGCAGTTTTATGAGTGGCTCTTTGGGGACTCTGTTCTTTAAGTAAAGATGAAACTTCTCTGGGGCCATACCCTTTGCAATAAGGTTTTGCATTGAGCATCTCTCATCCAGAAGTGGTGTCTGCATGCCCCCCATCCATCTGGGCTCATCTTGCAACTTGCTTTGACCAACAAACCCTCCCCTCTCTGGGGCTCAGTTCGTGTGAGTTCAGGAAATTGGGAATTGGTATTCAACTCTGCATGAGTTGACTTGGATGGAATGGGGGCCTCTGGAGCTGTGCTTTCCTCTATATGTCTACCTTATGTCTTATTCACTCTTCCCCCAGGGCCATACAGTGACCACCCGAGGAAGCAGAATCACCAACACAGCAAAAGCACATGCGGCAGAGATGAAATAAACTCATTCAGACAGAGACTTAGTAGTCAATAATGGTTGCTGTGGCAGGATTCTTTTCCCTGATGAAAGCTGGAAAGAGGGATGGTAAGATCACGGTCCTGAACTGCTAACCCCTCTGTTTCCCTCAGGCAGGATGAAATGTGTGTTTTAGTGACTGCGTATCATTTGAGGGGAAAAAAGCATGGATAGAAACTTCAGTGGTTGCTAGGCACCCTGAAAACTTTGTGAAATAAAAACATTAACGTCTGATGGTCAATCTTTCTTAATATTATATCTTTCCACTCTGGCAAGGCTGTGACTCTGTGGAGTGCCAGGACAGAGTTATTAACAATTATGAACTCTAGTCATTTGAAAAACGTTGACAGTGAATGGATTTTTAAATTCCTTTTCAAGATGTTCCCCTTATTAAATCACATAAAAACTCCTTGACTTTACCACTAGGGCCATCCGGGAAGCCCCCATTCACTTTTATATTTGTTCAGAAACTAATCACAGAGCTCTGATTATGTGCCAGACACTCACCAAGGAAATAGT
>SJYF01001169.1:497537-515087 GCA_006410515.1 Procapra przewalskii
AGAGTGAAAAAGTTGGCTTAAAGCTCAACATTCAGAAAACAAAGATCATGGCATCTGGTCCCATCACTTCATGGGAAATAGATGGGGAAACAGTGGGAACAGTGTCAGACTTTATTTGGGGGGGGGGGCTCCAAAATCACTGCAGATGGTGACTGAAGCCATGAAATTAAAATGCTTACTCCTTGGAAGAAAAGTTATAAGCAACCTAGATAGTATATTCAAAAGCAGAGATATTATTTTGCCAACTAGGGTCTGTCTAGTCAAGGCTATGGTTTTTCCTGTGGTCATGTGTGGATATGAGAGTTGGACTGTGAAGAAGGCTGAGCACCGAAGAATTGATGCTTTTGAAATGTGGTGTTGGAGAAGACTCTTGAGAGTTCCTTGGACTGCAAGAGGATCCAACCAGTCCATTCTGAAGGAGATCAGCCCTGGGATTTCTTTGGAAGAAATGATGCTAAAGCTGAAACTCCAGTATTTTGGCCACCTCATGAGAAGAGTTGACTCATTGGAAAAGACTTTGATGCTGGGAGGGATTGGGGGCAGGAGGAGAAGGGGACGACCGAGGATGAGATGGCTGGATGGGATCACGGACTTGATGGACGTGAGTCTGAGTGAACTCCGGGATTTGGTGATGGACAGGGAGGCCTGGTGTGCTGCGATTCATGGGGTCACAAAGAGTCGGACACGACTGAGCGACTGAACTGAACTGAATTAAGACTTTCAAAATACTCCAAACTCTCTGTGCTGTTTATGGTTGAGAGGTAGTAAACAATCATGTGTGTAGTGGCAGGAGTGTGGATAATCCTGTCACACTAGCTAGTCTGCCAGCAGAGAGGTTTGACCTGAGACACCCTTGTCACGCCCAGGAGATTTAATGTCAGAAGTCCTAAGTTAACTCCTTGATAGTGCAAGGTGGTGAGAGATAGCCCCCCATAAAGTCAGAGGTGTAGGTGAGAGCATAAAGCAGTAAAGTAGGCAGACTCTGGTTTTGGGGATAGATGCATGGGAACAGGGGGTCTCCTGAGGTTCGATATCGCCTTTGTGTATGCCAAGCCCCCTTCCTCATGACCTTTGCCATGGGTGAAGTTTCTCATGCTGGCTCCCAGCAATATGTCTCTTCACATGTGTTTAAGTTAACATGTAAACCATTTCTTCATCAACTTAAATCGTTCAAAGGATATGATCTCTGGTGAATCAGAAATAGGAAATTTTAAAAATGAAATTCTAATATGACTTCTTCACTGTTTCCAGGACAATCTACTACCACAGCGATTTGATATCTACCGTAGTACATTTTAATATACACCTACAAACTCATCTTTAGTAGGCAAAAATTATTTCATTTACTCCTTAAACTGGTATTTCCACTCTACTTTCTTCACATAATTTTATGTTAATGTGATATATTTTATGCCTAAAATCCCCTCATTGATCATCCATAATTATCTGCAGCAAAAATATCTATATAACTTGAATGCAATTTTGTACATTTCAATTTGAAGGTAATGTTTAAATCCTGTAGCCAAATAGCTCTAGATATTAAAGGAATAATTCTAAACTGAATAATCACTATAGATACTATTAATATGTGATTTATCACACAGGATTTTATTAATATTAAATATAAAAAGTAAAATTTTATGGGAAAAAAACAGTTTCCATCAGACTTACTAAATTAAGATGCATCTATTTCCTGAAATAGATGGCAATCCTCACCAACATTAATCTCACTTTACAATTTTGTTGTTACATTTGTTGTTCACATTATGAAACATTTTTCATGAAAATGAACAAGAAAATGAAAGGAACTTTATCATAGCAATGTCCGTTACCGAGCCCCCTCTGATAGGGTGGTCTATCATCAAGATGATTTTTAATGATCTAATTTCTGATGGCTCAATTAGGTCTTCCCTCAATTTTCATGAAAGCAAAGTATTAGAAATCATCTGAGTTGTAAAAACATTTAATACTAAATCAAAAGACTCTTTCACTTTCTCAAAAAAAAAACACATTTTTCTGGCACCTGGGAGATGTGTGGGCCCTGAAGAAACTCATCATATTAAGCAGAGAGAGAGGCAGATCTCACCATTATGGATAGGTCTTTGTAGAAAGCAAGACCCTCTGCCCACCTGGGACCACTCACTGCCCCTCAGCTCTCGGCAGAGCAACTTTTGGAAAGGGTGCACAGGCAGGCTGTGGATCTTCAATATTTTTTTTTAATCCACATATTGATGTAACCTTAGCAAGCATTCACATACCACCAAGCATGTGGGTCCAATTGTGAAGGCCCTCCACCCGCAGACTGTCTGGGAGCTGATTCCCACTGACCTGGGAGCTGAGTCTCTGCAGAGCTGGCAACCCTGGACAGCAGAGGATTCCTTGACCTCTCCAGCTGTCATTCTCCAAACTGGGTTGGGGCAGGGGTGGGGGTGTGGGGGCATTTGCGTGCTTTGAAATGTGAGTGATTCTCAGTGAAGATGGAATCTAAGTTGAAAAACAATTGGGAAAAGCTCCCTTTTATTTTCCTTAGAGATTTGCAATCAAACCAGAATATTAAAGGCTAAAGAAAGCTGTTTAACTTTCTTTAGTGCAGAATTTTGAAACCAGTTTACTGCCCCATCCCAATCTTTTCTCCCAAAGAACACACAGTTATATAGAAAGAGACTTTAAATCATCTGCTCTGTTCCCCAGAGCGCCAGACAGTCTCCTATGAGATCTATGTGGTCTGACCTGTTCATGACAGCTACAGGCCTCCCTAGGGGACCTGATATTGGTTGGTTTTCAAGGGCTGTTAACCTGCTAGAGCAGTGTTACCCTCTGCCCCAGTCTTCCAACTGATGTTATCCATTTTTAGATGGACGTTTTGGTACAACAGGAAGGTTTCTGTGCTACTGATGTAGGGGCAGCACCCACTGCAGCCATGAACTTGAAGCCTGATGAACAGCTCTCAAATAACCAGCAGTGGAGGGCCAGTTTGGTGCCTCCCTATCTGTCTTTCTGTGCCCCATGGTCCATGATGGTGTGGGCCAAGTCAAGAGAGGAGTATAAGCAGATGCAGAGTATAATTAAAATCAAACATAATGAGTGGAATGTGTGTGTGAGAAAGAGACTGTGTCTCATCATATGACTGTATTTATTACATCCAGAGCCACATGGATTACAATCATCTGGTTTGAACTGTTCATCTTTTCATTGCCAAGCAAGAAGAGTTCACTACATTACCATGATGAAGATGAGAATACATAGTTCAAATTCCAGCTGGGGAGAGATGTCCCTGACGCTGTTCACTACATGGGAAAGAGGGCTGGGTCACCTGACTTGGGTCCCAGTTTGGAACTTCACAGGCATTTTATCTAAGACACCACCACTGACAATACACATGGACAAGTCCCTGCTATCCTTTCCTCCAGGAAGACTCCAGGACTTCAAGTTAGAAATCAGTCAATATGCAATGAACCAGTGCTGAACATTTTGGTTAACACTGAGATCCAATCAGACTCTCCAGTCTGACAGCAGCTCAGAACTCAAAAAAATCCATTGTACCTGCTGGGAACAAGGTTCAAGAGTGAGCTGGTGGAGCATCTCTATTCTTGGAACACAGGAACTGTGAAACGTTTCTGCCTGTACCTTCATTCTGCACACCATCTTCACTCTACACAGAACAAGACAGCTGATGAGAACCAGAGGCCAACCACATGGATGGCTGGTCCAGCCTCAAATGGAACAGGATTGGCCCTTGGAAAGCCTCAGCTCTCACCTGTGAAAGCTTCAAAATAACCAATGCTTTTTTTTTTTTTTTTTTAAGCTTCTGCTAACCGAGGAGAACAGAACTCAAAACAGCTGGAAGAAATGAAATAAGACATCAAAACCAGTCTTTGGTCTGAAAACCACTGGGGATTTCCTGGGAAATCATTGTCCCAAACTCCCTTTTATGGGAAGACAAGGGGAGCAGAAATCAAACGGTTGGCCTACAGGTGAAGGGGGAGAGCTCTCAGCACTTCAGGTCATGGGTTCTAGATGTTAAGGTTCAGAGAAAACTGCAGGGAAGTGCTAGGGAATAAACACCACACAGGGAGTCTGTGAGCAGGATACTCTACATGCTCAATAAAACCTCCTGGACAAATTTGGCTTAAACATTTTCTTTTTAATGCTTTGTAGGAGGGCTGGAAAGAAGAGCTGGGTGAGGAAAACAAAGTAACAAGATTCAAATTTCTTCCGTGTAATGAGATAGGCAAAAATACAACCTTAAATAATAATATGTCTAAGTGTAAATCTTAAGTAATACAGCTTTCTTTATTAAACAAGAAGTATGGGGTCACACAGAGTCGGACACGACAGAAGTGACTAGGCAGCGGCAGCAGCAACTTTTAATTACACTAATCTTCCTCCTTTGGTTTCAAATCGTCCTGATCCTCTTCTTGATATGCTCATTGTCTATACCCTCATGTGTCTTATGATCATAATTTTAACTCTTCAAAGCAGCTGGATGATATAAATATGGATCTGTGAAAAGCATACAATAAATATGTCATGTCAAGCTTTCCTACCATTTACCAACTTATTAATTTAAAAATATATATGGTACAATTGATGCAAGAACACTGAAAAAACAAGATGATGTTGCTAAATTGGGAACTTCTGGCTTCTCATCCTTTATAACTCCTCTGAAGTTTGTTAACAAGATTCTTTTAATCCCTTTGCCAGTCTGCCATCTTTACTGTAGGTTTATGGATGTTCAAAACATCCTTGCTTAACAACTATTCTAGGAAGCAAATTCTGTTCATTCATCTCAAACATCCTGTTCATTCCCATCAGTCAGGGCCCAGCCCTTCCAATCTAGTCTTCTCTCCTGACCACACTAGCTCACTTCCATGCAACTTCCTCCTAAATTCCTGCCACACTCTCTTGATATCACTGAAAATTCAAAACTTACCACCTGACATTGTCATTCACATATATATATTATATATATAATATAAACATATAATATGTAAAATATAGTATGTAAGATATATGTAAAATATAATAGAGAAATTATAGAGTCCTTGAAATAAAGAATTCCACTGAGTTGGTTCCAGATGACTTGGTGTGTTTCTTCTTGTCCTCTACTTGTATGACAGTCACTTGAAATTCAACTATTATTAGAACTGCAAGAAAGAGAGGACTAGGATCTTGCCTCCTGGAGCTCCTGTGGCAGTACTTTTATCTGACTTCCCTGGTCTCATGTCCCCTTGAGCTCTCCTTTCTCTCTTTCTCTCTCTTTCATGGCCCATTTTTTTTATTCTTTTTATAGGTTTTTCTACAATATTTTCTCTTTACCTTTTTTTAAAAGTATGTTTCATCACTTCCATTCTTTACTGTTTAATATTTCTCAGAAGCACAAGTACACACACACACACACACACACACACACACACACACACACAAGTTCCCATACAAGCTCTGTGTTTAGGTGCTGTTTGATTAAGCTGTCTGTGTTTGACTCACGTTTTCATATTCCACAATATTACCACATGCCAGGAGAGGCAACCACTTTCTTGTCTGCTTCTCCTTTTGACCCACATTACACTAAAATGAATCAAAAGGAAGGGTTGCAGACAGACCACTGAGTGCTTTAAGATGCTAGCCTTTTAGAATTACATCTTATGTTTTCCAAAGCATCAGAGCCCTGGCCAGTCATTTGGCACCTTCCGCAGGACACAAAGAGCCACAGGCTGGGAAAATCAGATCTGATTTAATGAATCTGATTGAATCTGATTTAATTCAAGGTGGCCACCACATACCTAGACCACTCTGAATAAACTGTTTCCTGCTGTCAAAAATAACTAGACTAACTAAAGCAATCTACAGATTCGATGCAGTTTGTATCAGATTACAAATGGTGTTTCTTGTAGAACTAGAACAACAAATTTTACAGTGTGTATGGAAATACAAAACACCCTGAAGAGCCAAAACAATACTGAGAAAGAGCAGGAGCTGGCAGGAGTAGGCTCCCTGACTTCAGAGTATACCACAAGCTACAGTAATCAAAACACTGGTACTGGCACAAAAACAGAAATATATTGCATAGATCAATGGAACAGGATAGGAAGTCCAGAGAGAAACCCACACACCTGTGGTCAATTAAACTAGGACAAAGGAGGCAAGACTGTACAATGGGGAAAAGACAGCCTCCTCAATAAGCAGTGCTGAGAAAACTGGACTGCTACATGTATAAGAATGAAATCAGAACACTCCCTAACACCATCCACAAAAATAAACTCAAAATGGATTAAAGACCTAAATGTAAGGATAGACATTATAAAACTCTTAAAGGAGGACACAGGCAGAACACTCTCTGCCACAAATTATAGCAATATCTTTTTTGACCCACCTTTTTAGTGCAATGAAAATCAAAACAAAAATAAGCACATGGGACCTCATGAAACTTACAAGCTTTTGTACAGCACAGGATATAATAAACAAGAGAGAAGACAACCTACAGAATGCAGGACGATATTTGCAAATGATGCAACTGAAAGGAGATTAATCTGCAAAAATTCAAGCTTTCCAGGAGTCATGTACACATGTGTGAGTTGGACCATAAAGAAGGCTGAGTGCTGAAGAACTGATGCTTTCAAACTGTGGTGCTGGAGAAGACTCTTGAGAGTCCCTTGGACAGCACGGAGAGCAAACCAATCAATCTTAAAAGAAATCAACCCTGAATATTCGTTGGAAAGACTGATGCTGGAGCTCCAATACTTCAGCCACTTGATGCAAAGAATCAACTTATTGTAAAAGACCCTGATGCTGCAAAAGACTGAGGGCCGGAATGAAAGTGGTGACAGAGGATGAGATGATTAGAAGGCATGTTTGATTCGATGGATGTGAGTTTAAGCAAACTCTGGGAGATGGTGAAGGACAGGGAAGTAAGGCGTGTTGCAGTCCATGGGGTCACAAAGAGTTGGACACGACTGAGCAATGAAACAATAACATGCAGAGGTTCACAAAGAAATGTAACTGTAAGGGCTGACTACAACTGGGGGTTGATATCAGTCAGTTCAGTTCAGCAGCACAGTCGTGTCCGACTCTTTGCGACCGTATGGACTGTGGCATGCCAGGCTTCCCTGTCCATCACCAACTCCGGGAACTTATTCAACTTCATGTCCGTCGAGTCAGTGATGCCATCTAACCATCTCACCTCTGTCATCCCCTTTTCCTCCTACCTTCAATCTTTCCCAGCATCAGGGAAAGATTGCATCATTTCTTAGATGCAGGTCAGGTGATCTAGTATTCCCATCTCTTTAAGAATTTTCCAGAGTTTTTTGTGATCCACACAGTCAAATGCTTTGGTGTAGTCAATAAAGCAGTAGTAGATGTTTTTCAGTTTCACATACTATTGAAACCTGGCATCAGTTAGTCAGTTCTTCAAATCAGATGGCCAAAGTATTGGAGTTTCAGCTTCAGCATCAGTCTTTCCAATGAATATTCAGGACTGATTTCCTTTAGGATTGATTTGTTGGATCTTTTTGCAGTCCAAGGAACTCTCAAGAGTCTTCTCCAACACCACCTTTCAAAAGCATCAATACTTCGGTGTTCAGCTTTCATTTTAGTCCAACCCTCACATACATACATGACCACTGGAAAAACCATAGCTTTGATCAGACAGACCTTTGTCAGCTAAGTAATGTCTCTTGCTTTCTAATATGCTATTGAGGTTGGTCATATATTTTTCTTCCAAGGAGGAAGCATCTTTTAATTTCAAGGCTGCAGTCACCATCTGCAGAGATTTTGGAGCCCAGAAAAATAAAGTCTCTTACTATTTCCATTGTTTCTCCATCTATTTGCATTGAAGTGATGGGACCAGACGCCATGATCGTAGGTTTCTGAATGCTGAGTTTTAAGCCAACTTTTTCACTCTCCTCTTTCACTTTCATTAAGAGGCTCTTTAGTTTTTCTTCACTTTCTGCCATAAGGGTGGTGTCATCTGCATATCTGAGACTATTAATATCTTCCCAGCAATCTTGATTCCAGCTTGTGCTTCATCCAGCCCAGCATTTTGCATGATGTACTCTACATAGAAGTTAAAAGAGCAGAGTGACAATATAAAGCCTTGACGTACTCCTTTCCCGATTTGGAGCCAGTCTGTTGTTCCATGTCCAGTTATTGCTTCTTGACCTGCATACAGATTTCTTCGATGCAGGTCAGGTGATCTGGTATTCCCATCACTTTAAGAATTTTTCAGAGTTTGTTCTGATCCACACAGTCAAATGCTTTGGTGTAGTCAATAAAGCAGATGTTTTTCTGCTAGCTTTTTTGATTATCCACTGAATGTTGGCAAATTGACCTCTAGTTCCTCTCCTTTTCCTAAATCCACCTTGAACATCTGGAAGTTCAAGGTTCACACACTGTTGAAACCTGGCTTAGAGAATTTTGAGCATTACTTTGCTAGCGTGTGAGATGAGTTCAATTTGCAGTAGTTCGATCATGTTTTGGCATTGCCTTTCTTTGGGATTGGAATGAAAACGGACATTTTCCAGTCCTGTGGCCACTGCTGAGTTTTCCAAATTTGCTGACATGTTGAGTGCATCACTGTAATAGCATCATCTTTTAGGATTTGAAATAGCTCAACTGGAACTTCATCACCTCCACTAGCTTTGTTCGTAGTGATGCTTCCTAAGGCCGCAACGTCACATTCCAGGATGTCTGGCTCTAGAGGAGTGATCACACCTTTGTGGTTATCTGAGTCATGAAGATCTTTTTTGTACAGTTTTTCTGTGTATTCTTGCCACCTCTTCTTAATATCTTCTGCTTCTGTTAGGCCCATACCATTTCTGTCCTTTATTGTGCCCATCTTTGCATGAAATGTTTCCTTGGTATCTCTAATTCTCTTGAAGATATCCCTAGTCTTTCCCATTCTATTGTTTTCCTCTATTTCTTTGTATTGACTACTGAGGAAGACTTTCTTATCTCTCCTTGCTATTCTTTGGAACTCGGTATTGAGGCGGGTATATCTTTCCTTTTTTCCTTTGCCTTTTGCTCCGCTTCTTTTCTAAGCTATTTGTAAGCCCTCCTTAGACAACCATTTTGCCTTTTTGCATTTCTTTTTCTTGGGGATGTTCTTGATCACTGCCTCTTGTACAATATCATGAACCCCCATCCATAGTTCTTCAGGCACTCTATTGGATCTAATCACTTAGATTTGTTTGTCACTTCTACTACATAATCATAAGGGATTTTATTTAGGTCCTACCTGAATGGCTGCAAAGAATGTAATCAATCTGATTTCAGTATTGACCATCTGGTGATGTCCATGTGTAAAGTCTTGTCTTGTGTAAGTGGAAGAAGGTTTTTGCTATGACCAGTGCATTCCCTTGGTAAAATTCTGTTAGCCTTTGCCCTGCTTCATTTTGGACTCCAAGGCCAAATTTGCCTGTTACTCCAGGTATCTCGTGACTTCCTACTTTTTCATTCCAGTCCCCTACAATGAAAAGGACATGTTTTGGGGGGTTAGTTCCAGAAGGTCTTGTAGTTCTTCATAGAATGTTCGACGTCAGCGTCTTCAGCATTAATGGAATTCCTGGGAGTTGATATACTCCTTAATAAATGATAGGGAGAAGGAGAAAAAGGCATCTTCTAAATAACAGGTGACTTGGGTGTGGCATTTATGGGAGAACAAATAACATTTAGGAAAGATAAATGGTACCTTAGGAGGATATATGGGAGTTAGGGGAGTTTTGTGATAATGTGTTTGTCTGGTGCTTTCTTCAAAAAAAAATCTTCCAAGACTTTTTCCAAAAAGCAAAGCAAAAATAGATAGATTGGTAGATAGGTAAAGATAAGGTGAAAAGTTTTAGGCAAATCTTATTTATCCAGAGAAACTTTCTATAATTTTAACACTGTCTCCAAAAGTCAATCAAAAGTCACCTAAAACTGACTCAAATGCATTCCTTTCTATAGTTGAATAATATGCAGCTTCTTTATCCATTCATCTGTTGATGGACATCTAGGTTACTTCCATGTCCTAGCTACTGTAAGTAGTGCTGCAATGAACACTGGGGTACATGTGTCTTTTTGGAATTTGCTGTATGATGCAGGGAACCCAGAGTTGGTGCTTTGTGACAACCTAGAGGGGTCAAATGGGGAGGGAGTTGGGAGGAAGGTTCAGGAGGGAGGGGCCATATGCATAACTATGGCCAACTCAAGTCAATGTTTGGCAGAAACCATCACAATATCGTAAAGTAATTATCCTCTAATTAAGAATAAAAATTATAAAAAGTTAATTCATTTAAAAGGCAAGAACTCAGGCAAATCTTATTTCTCCATGAGGAAAGGCCTATGAATCTGTGTTTGAAGTTACATATAGTAAGTTTTATTGCACTATTAACAACTGTAACACATCAGAACATCGACGGAAGCCATCACAGTAGTATCTAAGTCTTTAGGTTTATGTATAGTGATGAAAACTGGAAAGTACAAAAATGCTGTCAATCAACACCACTAAACATGAATGACAAGTCTGGCTCTTTGGGTGGTGTTTAAATAGCTGGCATTAGGGCTCAGTCTGAGTTTATAAAGGGCGTCCTTGGTGGCACAAATGGTAAAGAATCCACCTGCAATGCAGGTGACCTCGGTTCGATCCCAGGGTCTGTAAGATTCCCTGGAGAAGGGAATGGTTCCCCACTCCAGTATTCTTGCCTAGAGAATTCCATGGACAGAGGAACCTGGTGGGCTACAGTCCATGGGGTTGCACAGAGCCAGACATGATTAAGTGACTAACGCTATCACTTAGAGGATGGAAAACTCAACAGTGCTGATGTTTAAATCTGCTAAAAAGTAAGTTAGATGCAGAGAAACATCACTTAAAATGCTATATAAATTTTCATCATACACACATAATACAAAAATATTTTCCTTTAATAAAGATTTTCTCACCATTTTTAATGGGAAACAATAAAATGTCATGGAAACGGTCCAGTAGAGAAATTTTTCCTATTTATCTTTCTAAATCATGTATTTTTCCATCCAAATCTGTATATCTTGTTCTTCTGTTTACAAAAGTAGGTCATCACACACATTTGACCCATCTGTAGATCCTCGAGAAGACACTCTAAAGGCATCAGATGCAAACTGTGCATCATCTGAAAGAAAAGGAAAGAATTATATTCTTTACCTAAAATACTTGAGTTAACTAAGATTAGTAAAACAAACACACAAACAAACAAACCTGAGAGCTTTCCTAGTATTCTGAAAAATGAAATATATCTATAGATTTTATATCAACATAAAATACTAATCAAGATTACAATTTTATAATCTGCTTATGGTTGCAGTGGGGCTGAATATCAGAGCTCCTGGTTTTCTCATTCTTCATTCATGTACTCATGCAATTGAGTGAATTGATGAATCCTCATGTATTCATGCAAAGGTTCTGTGACAAGCACTGGAATTATAAGATGAAGGTGACCCAGTCCATCCTGAAAAATGATATGCCCTAAACTGGAAAAACACAAACAGGCAATTTCCGTACAGAGTCACAAATACTAAGATATAAAAGACGGTACAAGGAACACTCAGGAGGGGAAGCCAGCTTTGTGTCAATACTGCCAGCTTTTTGGTGGAGGTGATATGTATGTAGCTACCTGAAGGACAGGAAAAAGTGCAAGAGATAGAGAGGAGAAGCACATACAAAGACCGGAGGTGAGCAGGCGAATCTGTGGGATCCTACACAGCCTGGCTAGTTAGATACAGAGCTAAGCGGCAGAGTAAGCTGGTAAAGAGATAAGGCCAACTACTTTGGCAGGACCCAAATGTGGGCATTTGGAGCATCTCCTGAGGGTAAAAGAGAAACTGGTGACGTATCAAGTGACAGCTACACAAACGTGACTCTTGAATCTGGGTTTCCTAGCCTTAACCATTACCAGACACTTGAGAAGTTGATGAATGCCACGTTTTCTGAGAATAGTGTCAGGATGTAGGAAGATAGCTCCACAGGGATGGAGTTAATAGAAGACGGATACAGCTAGAAATAAAAAGAAATACACAGACCTTCAGAGACTTTTTCAAGCTATGGTACATGATGAATAAATGAAGAAGGATATTTTTCAATATGACCTCATGCTTTCACATTTTCATTAGCTATGTATAAAAGAAATTTAACATAGCATCTGTTATCCAAACAATGGAAAGAGATGCCATTTATTGTTTACAGTGTATTTCAGAAATCAGTCTAAATTTAATTCATACATTTTGGCAACATACCTTCTCTTAGTTCTCTAGTTATGCTCCTGTCCAATCCAGCAGCATCTGAAATAAGTCAAATATTTATCTTTAAGATAAACACATTATGTTTATAACTTATTAAATGTGACTTTTAATTAATACTTTTAGAGACTAGACCTAACCTGAAGATTACCTCAGTAGAAAAAAAAATCATGTAAATAAAAGAAAATGAATTCCTACTTATTCTGCTTATACATAACAGAGAACATATATGTGGAATGCTATTTAGCTTAATCTGATAAAAAGTACAAGAAATATCAGTCTGTCGAGTACACATGATTTCAGAGAATTAGGGAATGACTCATAATCCTCAGAATGACTCCCAAGATTACTATCTTCTCCCCTAAAAGCTCCTGGCCTAAATATGTACGTCTGAGACTTTGATTTCTAGATGAGGATCCTGTTCAAATGGAGAAAGCAGTTTGAGTCGAATGTTAATAAGGAGAACACATCTGTGATTTTCTTTAAACTTTTCCATTTAATGAAAACACAGAGGGTGAGAAAATTATATACAAGAAAACAATGTGCCAGCAAGATTTAATTCTGAAGATGGATTCTCTCATAAGTGTTAGTTTCCAAACTACATCCCATAGAAGGGGAAGGTCCCACAGGGGTCACTGCAGGCATGAGGAACAGAGAAGTCACAGCTGCAGGGGCTCTGGCCACTCTTTAGCTAAACGGTTCTATGCTTGTCTCCATTTTATATAACATGGTTCCATGCAGAAGTTTTTCTTAGAGGAAAGGTTGTCTTCTTTGAAGAAAAAATTTTGTAAGATATGAGGCTCATTGATTTACTCAAAGTTCCTAATTCTACAAAAAAAAAAAGTAACAAAGCCAATGACATTCTTATTGAGTCCTGTGCCAGCTGCTTCCTCAGGTTAAGAAAAAACACATAGGTTTTTCACTATAACATGGACAAAATGAATATATAAATCCTTCTTATATAATTAAACAATGCTTGTGGCATGACATGACTTTCTAAATTATGTGCTTTAAATGCATAAATAAGAATAAATCAATATCAAACTCTTATTTGTAGCATTTGATACAGTTAATTTAGAAAGGATAAATATTTTTTACAAACAGGACAGGGAACTTGGAAGGAGAAAATCTTTATTTGAATCAAGCAGGCCAAAACGGAAGAGATTCGTCCTTAAAAGGATGTTCATTTCCTCCAGATAAAACCTGGTTAACTAAAATCAGTCAACAATGAATTATCCACATTTTGGGTTATTTAGGACAAAATTTAAAACATGTAACAGATCTCGCTTTACTGCCTAGCATTCCTGATGATCCATGTTATTAATGTACTTTATGATTAATTGAGTTTTTGTTGCTGTCTCCTTAGTTGTATTTGAAATAGCGCCGGACAGGACTGAGTGACTTCACTTTCACTTTTCACTTTCATGCATTAGAGAACGAAATGGCAACCCACTCCAGTGTTCTTGCCTGGAGAACACTGGGGGACGGGGGAGCCTGGAGGGCTGCCGTCTATGGGGTCGCACAGAGTCGGACACGACTGAAGCAACTTAGCAGCATACTTCTATCCAAGCTCTCATCACGAGTTAGTTATACAAAAAGTATGAGTGTAATCTTAATTATAATCTAAATCTGGTCAGAAACTACAGTTGAACTTCATTTCCGCAGCCTGAAGCTTCAAGGGGAGGACTTACACTCCTACCCTCCATATGAGAAGAGAGATTTATCTAATGGGTGAGTTTGGGACAAGGAACTAAGAAGTGCTTGCTTGGTTCTAAATCCCTTCTTTGAAAAGATGTTATGTGCCCAGAGCACCTTGAACTTGGGTCTACAGTAGGCAGCCTGTGTCTGGGATGGGGGTCAAGCATTTCCTTCCTCCTCTTAGCCCTGCATGGGGAAGTGTCTGACTTGGGATGAAGTTTTCAGAGCCTGCTGTGTCTGCACAGCTAAAGCACGTCCTCCAGTTTCACGACTCTCAATTACTAAGACCCAATATAGCTGCAGTGCTGTCGAAGAAACTTTAGATTGCTCTTCTATGATGGCAAGAAGTCAAATGAGAAAACAGGTTGAGACTGCACTGAACAAGGGCTACTTGTCTCTGCATCACCAACATCACAAAAACACTATCAAAATGATAAACCTGTGTGCACTGACTGAAATGGATATTTTAACCACAATGATTACACAATGAAAGCTGGTTGCAATTTCAAGACTTTCCATCATTGCTATCTTAGATACCATTCATTCAGATGATGTCAAGACAGAGATAAAGTGAGATATTCATTTATAATTTTTAAGTGTTTGCATTAGCTACTAATTTAGAATCATTCTACAACTGCTCAGCAAGATAGTTTTTAGAAATTTAAATCAAAATTCTATGAGTAAAATAGCAATAAAAGACATACTCTTGTACAAGAAAATAACAAAAAATGTTAACTTAAAACCAGAAATTAATCTTCTGATTAAGTATTACAAGTTTGTTTAATTCATAAAAAGGATTTATCTAGGATTCTTTCAAATAAAAACACACCCATATGTGGCTAGTGTTTAGATGCCAGTGATTCTCTTATGCTTGCTGCTGCTAAGTCGCTTCAGTCGTGTCAGACTCTGTGCGACCCCGTAGACGGCAGCCCACCAGGGTCCTCCATCCCTGGGATTCTCCAGGCAGGAACACTGGAGTGGGCTGCCATTTCCTTCTCCAATGCATGAAAGTGAAAAGTGAAAGTGAAGTTGCTCAGTCATGACCGACTCTTCACGACCCCATGGACTGTAGCCTACCAGGCTCCTCTGTATATGGCATTTTCCTGGCAAGAGTATTGGAGTGGGTTGCCATTGTTACTTATGCTTAGGGATAGATAAACTGCGGTGGGTACAGCAAAGCTTGGAAATGATTATAAACCACTGCCAAAGTGAAATCAATTAGAAAGTAAGTCAAACATCTTAAAGTATACTTTCAGTTACTAGGCAATAAGATTTCCTTTCTAAAGTAGAATTTCAATGCAGCTTTTCAAGAAATTTAAAAAATATCTCTTAAAAACAAGAGATCTAGGACCAAAAAAAATCATTAAATGTCTCCTTAATTAGCATGGTTAGTGACAGCTTTTACTTAGTGTGCATAAGTCAAATAAACAACTCAGAAGTTCACCAAATTAAAAGCAAGGATCATTCACATCAGAAATCTGAAACCCCATGAACAAAAGATAATAGAACTAACCTCGATCAAGTAAGTCTCCATGCTGTTATTCGAAGGGTGTGGAATTGAGGTAGAAAACCCTACATTTGCTCTTGGTGTAAGATTTCCCTTGGGCACTAAAGGATTATTGAAATATCCAACACAAGGGGGCTCCAGGACTGGCCTCGTGCTAAGAGGGCTGAGTAAAGATCTATTCTGCTTTTTCTTCACCTCAAGTTTGGTGCTGATCACTGCCAACCTCTCATGAGTCCTGGGGAAGATGGAAAACACCAACTTTACTCATGTTTCCCTAAATTATCTGCATTTTTAAAGTCGCCATATAGTAAATGGAATTCCAAAAAAACTCTTTGAACACTGAAAACACAAAGTAGATCTCCTGTAAACAATGATAGTTGTAACCTTGCTCTAAAGAAGTACACACGTGTCTAGGGCTCCTCAAGTAACAAGTCACAGTTGGGAGAGGAGAGAAGGCATCAGAGAGAAAGGGAGGTGTCCTCACAGTGACACCTGCTGCCCTCTGAGACACACCTGCCTCCAGGAAACAGTTCAGGGATGAAGAAACACCCCATCCCACAAAGCCACTTTCAAGTATTTGCTTTCACCACTCTTGTATACATGTTTCACTCATGACCTCAGAGAAATTACGCTTTTGGCTCTGAGGCATCATCTAGAGCCACAATCCCAAGGAAGGATGAGAAAGTCAAAGGATGAGGCTGAAAAGAGCTAAAACAGCCCCAGGATCTATTACAAGTATCTCCTGCTTTTCCAAAGTTCACTTCATGTTACTTCACTTCTACAAAGTTTTTGATGATTGATGAAAAAAAAAAATATCTGAAGACAATTTCTGGTCTCATTAAAAAAGCCAAAACTCTAAACAGTGTTCAGCGTAGGTTTTACAGCGAGAGGCATCGTGCTCCCCAAGCAGGGAGACTGGCCCCACTGCGCTCCTTCCCCAGAAGCCACACCCCACATCTCAGCATCAAGTCACCACAGCCCTGAACCCTGTCTGGGAGCACCTGTGCTTCACTTGTGTGCATTTGTTTTATGTATCGACCAGCAGAATGTGTCCTCGGGTCCCTGCTTCTTGGCTTTATGCTACTTTGGCTTATGAAAGTCTTCCTAGGAGTGCTCTGCTTTCAGAGAGTGGGGAAACCTGGACTAGGCACTGCAGGTGGGATCTGCCCTTTCCAGTCTCCAGACCCCTCAGTCAGGTCACTATATCACTTTTAGCCACTTTGCAGTTTATCCTGCCTTTAACCCATGTGTTAATTTCCCCCTATTTCATAAGTATGCCTTTACATAGGATGGAACAACTTGATACGGTACTAATAGTTTGTCTTAAGGCACCCCCTTAGCAGTAACCATCTAGTTAGCTTTCACTTCCTACTAATCTCATGAACCCCACTCTATAAAAATTAGGCTTTAGAGACAAATTAATGAACTAAATTTAGTTTCTGTGATTCTGTGTTTTGACTTACTTCTCTAGTTTATCTTCCAATGACTTTATAACTTCACATTCTACTAGGTAGACTTGCTTATATTTTTCCAACCCTGCTTTATTAAAATCTTATTGCAAACTTTTCATTTTGGAGGGTTCAGATTCCAAGTCTTTATTTTTTCTTTTAATTAATTAATTTATTTATTTTTTAATACTTTCTTCTACGTTACAACACTGTATTGGTTTTGCCATACGTTGACATGAATAAGCCACAGGTGTACACGATCTCCCAATGCTGAAGCCCCCTCCCGCCTCCCACCCCGTATCATCTCCCTGGATCATCCCGTGCACCAGCCCCAAGCATCCTGTATCCTGTATTGAACATAGACTGGCACTTCATTTCTTATATGATAGTATACATATTTCAATGCCACTCTCCCAAATCATCCCAGCCTCTCCCTCTCCCTCAGAGTCCAAAAGTCCGTTCTATACCTCTATGTCTCTTTTGTTGTCTCACATACAGGGTCATCATTACTATCTTTCTAAATTCCATATATATGTGTTGGTATACTGTATTGGTGTTTTTCTTTCTGGCTTACTTCACTCTGTATAATCGGCTCCAGTTTCATCCATCTCATTAGAACTGAGTCAAACTTATTCTTTTTAAGGGCTGAGTAAT
>SJYF01001169.1:521087-536784 GCA_006410515.1 Procapra przewalskii
GTAGAATCAACAAGAGTAATTCACTGTCAGATGACACCTGGGTTGCTATTTTCAGGAAGAGTTTTAGGTCTCTCTTCTTTATATTCAGAAATCAGTTAACAAACGCTATGTATTAAAAATGTGATAATATTATAACACCAATATGAAAAACAACTACCAAAGTCTTAGACTATTTCAGAGAATATCACAGATAATATCAAAACTCTAATTGTCTCATACATTTCAAATTTCTAAGTTCTACAAACTTTTATTTAGCATGTAATTAATGGAGAACGAAAAGGAAAATGAGTAACTCCTGAACTAAGGGCAGTATAGCTCAGTGAAATAACTAGAGTTAACTTGGCATATGAAAACTCTCTTCAACTTGGAAATCCTAGCTCTGTAACCAGCTGCTCGTCGTTCTGGAGAAGTTACTTCTCAATTCAAAGTCTTCCTCTCCACAACTGAGATCTTACTGCCTTATTTCACAAGGGAATTAAGAGGATTTAATGAGATAATATACCCCCAAAATGCTTGGAGAAACAGTCAAAGAATGGAATAATTTGGTCTAGATCTTTATTGCTGGAACTACTTTGGAATTCCAAGTAAAATCTAATGTGTGTTTTTTCATATCTTTAACATTCAAGTGTTGCAGGAAACTGTTAATTATGGTGCTAGTTGTTGTCTGTGGTTTGTAAGTTAGGGAATCTCAGCTATTATATAATCTGAACCTAAGTTTATTTATAAAATACAAAAACTCACTACATTAGATACCATAATTGTCCCCAATTATTGCAGCTAATTACACCAAGAGCAGAAAACTAATCACAATCAAGACCTGACCTGGACCACTACTCTCCTTCTCTACCCACTCAAACTCTGAATCAGCAGATCTTTCTGAGAATGGTGTCTAATCTCCATGCTCATCTTCGTTTCACCTGGAAGACATAACCCTACTCTTAGAATGGACACTGGCAAGTCCTGGACAGGACTTACCTCACTTAATTCCAACTAACTTACTTGAGACTTAGGGATTTCTGGTGAATGAGTTCCTTATGAGCCAGACTATGAAAACAAGGGCTTCCCTTGTGGCTCAGCTGGTAAAGAATCTCAGTGCAATGCAGGAGACCTGGGTTTGATCCCTGGGATGGGAATATCCCCTGGAGAAGGGAAAGGCTGCCCACTCCAGTATTCTGGCCTGGAGAATTCCATGGGCTATACAGTCCATGGCGTCACAAAAAGTCGGACACGACTAAGTGATATTCACTTTCACTTCACTGAAAACATTTAAGGCTGAAGCACATATAAATCCTCTGGAAGATTTTCATTATTATAGGGAACAGGTCTCATGAGGGGCCAATCGTCATTATGGACTCTCAGGCAAGCTGGCACCCACTACTCTGGGAAGAATAACAGGCAACCTATGACCTAAGAAAAGGCCCCCCCACACACACACCCTGGTACAGAAAGCCACCTTGAGGTTCAGGTCTAGAAACAAAGGAGAAAGGGAAGTCTGCTCAATCCTTGAAGGAGCACTTGAACCTCCCTGACAGCCTAAAATGGTCCCCACTGACATTGGCTAGCAGAAAAGATAAATAACAGCCTCAATGGACACCTCATTGTGAAGATCGAGGTTTAGATCTAGGCTTACATGTGGGCTCCACATAAGGTTTCTGAGCTTGAGGGGGAGGCTAGGAGGCCCAGCTGCCAAAACTGGATGCTGGTGCTTTGCAACAGTGGCTGAGCTACAAACATATGTGTGAGAACTAAGAAGTTGTCACTAATAACATTAGCATTCTTCTAAGAAAGTAATTTAAAGAGTCATCCAAAAGACAAAATCAAGTCTTTTATGTTCAGTATGCAATTTTAAGGAAAAGTATACACAAAGTAGAGATTAAAGAATTATTATAAAAGAATTAAGAAATTCAATATTGTGTCATAAGATAAACTAAAAAAACAGAATCCATATTTTATAAAGCTAATAAAACTAATATGAAATCCTTCAGCGACTACAAGACCAATGAAATAAAAGGGAACTGGATCCATATGACATCAGACAATATTATAAAGTAATATGAATCCTGCTATCTATTCCTGCTATATATTGTTGTTCATGATTCCCTCAGAATAATTGATTTTCTGCCTGCCTGATGATGTGTTGATTACAAATTAATCCTTTTATTAATTTACTCTTGATGTTACCACCTTAGAACAGCACAAAGGTTTTTAAAAAGACAAACAACTGTACCTTTTCATCTCATCAAGCTTCCCTGGTGGCTCAGAGGTTAAAGCGTCTGCTTGAAATGCAGGAGACCTGGGTTCGATCCCTGGGTCTGGAAGATCCCCTGGAGAAGGAAATGGCAACCCACTCCAGTACTCTTGCCTGGAGAATCCCATCGAGGGAGGAGCCTGGTAGGCTACAGTCCATGTAGCAAAGAGTCGGACGCGACTGAGCGACTTCACTAACTGCATGTATATTTGCTTCTTTCTTTGCTAAAAACTCCACCATTTGCTGTTTCCTTTCACTTACGGCAAGTGAGAGCGATGTGAGGTCATCCTGTAAAACAGGGAAAACCATTTCCAATGTACACAGTTAACCTATTTCAAAGCTGAACTTTGAAATCATGCAATAGATTCTCTAAACTTAAACACAGAATTCAGAAAGCAAATAAAAGGGAGCCCCTCTTCCTTATCCCCCTGTGTGCCTTCTTTCTCTCAAAGATGCTCCTCCTCTGGCCTTACCCTGGTGGTCCGGTGGCTAAGACTCCAGCTCCTAATGCAGGGGATCCAGGCTCCATCCCTGGTCAGGGAACTAGATCCCACATGCCTCAACTAAAGATCCCATGTGCTACGATTAAGACCCGATGCAGTCAAATATGTCTTTTAAAAAAATGATAAATAAAATGCTCCTCCTCTACCTCTTCAAAAGACAAACCACAGAGTCATTCATTGTCTAAAACTCATTTCCAACACTTACTGGTTCCAAGGATCTTTGCTCCTATCATACTATTTATCAGGGATATTGCAGTATTCACTTGCTCTATTACTACTCTCAATACTCCTCCAGAGACAATCAATTAACTACTCAATCAACAGCATATTTTAGGAACAATGCTGAGGCAGAAATATATATTATTATCTGTAGCATGTATAACTGATCCAAGGATGATGATCAGTAACCTCATAAGGTTTACAGACATTCCAATGGGAATATTATTCTCTATATGAACATGTAAAGAAAAAGAGTTGTCCCCCCCCTCGAAAACACCAACTAATAATTTCTACTTTGAAAAATTCAATCTCATTCTTAAGAAACCCTTTCAAACCATTAAATCAATTACCGATTAATTAGAGTGTCTCTAAAATCTTGAAATAATTATCAAAATAAACTATAAAACAAGAATTGGAAAATCAAACGCTTATGGAGGGAAAGTTGGTGACCTGAGTAAGTGAAAAAGCCAGGTAAGGCCAGCAAACCCGAGAACACATGCTCCATACAGAAGCAGCGGCCTCTGCATGCTGACCAAACAGTAGAATGGGCTCAAGGGGGACCAGATTTGGTTCTTTGAGAAGCCTGAAATGCAGACCTCTGTGTGAGTATCCTAAATTTTAAATGTTGACTCAGTTTGCAGAGGTAAATAAACATATCCAAGGGCCATGCTTGGTCGACGGCCCACTTATGGTTTGATGTTTGCTGTTCCGAAACAGGTGGGAATAAAGCAAGTATTTGTATGTGAAACCATCCCTTCTTCATATCACATGTTTCACAAAAAGTAGGCCCAACACATAATAAAAATTGCTAGTAAGGCTCATGATTTAATTAAACATAATTTTTTAAAAAATCATAATTCCACTTCAAGAATGTTTCCACTGCCTGTTGAAACTATAATCTATCTCTAGAATTCCTCTAGATTGTTAGTCAAATAGATATTCAGTACCTAAGGCTGCTGAAACTAAATCATCAAAACAATTCCCATCTATATTGTTACTAACTTCATGGGTTTTGATGTTTAAATCTCTCATTTTGCTTATGCCAGGGCTCAGCAAATCTAACAGACACACTGCAAGAGTCTGTCCTGCAGCTGACACCAAAAGAAGGCTCATGAATGACTATTACTGCAGTCAGGAAAACCCTGTTGGTAACAAACATCTGTTGACCTAATGACCTGGATGAAAACAGAAGGTGCAAAATCCTAAAAAGGTCAGACTCTACAGATGGACTGACTTCAGCATGAGCAAATCTCTGAAGACTGAATACGACTGAAAAATTAGTGGTTGGAAGGAAAAGGAGTTATCATTCAAGTCAGTAGATATTGCCAATAATATTCCTTTTAACTTCTTAATAACACAGGCAGAGAAAAAGTCGGGTTAATACTGTTGCAAAGGAAGGAGCTGATGGAAGTAGCTAGCATTGATCAAACTCCAACTCTTCTAGAGATTACTTATTTTTGAGATAGGTGCATTTAGAAATTACACTTATTCAGTCCATAGTTCTTCACCACAGATCATATCAGAATTTCAAGGAAACAGTTCTAAAGACACACGTCCAGGCCTTCCTTGATTTATTCCAACAAAATCTGCAGGGAACAGCCTAGGCTTGTAAATTTTTTTTACAAGTTTTCCCAAGTGATTGTGGTTTTCAGCAGCACAATCTAGCCAAGAATTCGTGCAGCAACCACTCCAGTCTCATCTCTTACCCACATGGCCAATTCCTTCTCTTACTTGAGGATTTGAATAAAAAAGAAAAGTGTAAGAGGTAGAAGTCATCAAAACAGCATGAAATTTTCCTGGGTAAACACTGGTAGAACAGGGGCTGCTGCTGCTGCTGCTACGTCGCTTCAGTCATGTCCGACTCTGTGCGACCCCATAGACGGCAGCCCACAAGACTTCTCCATCCGTGGGATTCTCCAGGCAAGAGTACTGGAGAGGGTGCCATTGCCTTCTCCAGAACAGGGGCTAGTAAACTCAAAAGGCAACTTGATCTCATTATTTATAAACCACTTACTTTCCAACAAGACATTCTAGACTGGAGAGCAGAGTCTAGACTCTTATCTAAATGGGTGTTTCTGCCAGAATAGCATAAGATGTCAGTTAATTATCTGTTCTCTCTTATTTCCCACTTAATCACCACCTGTTCACTGCCAGTCTGATTTCCTCAAATTCTTCCTAAAATTGATATATAGGCTACTATACCATCCAGTCACCCTCTTTCTCAAAATAACAAGTATTATCCCTGAAAACTGAAAAGCACCTTACCAAAATATATAAACTGAAGGAAAAAAAGACAAAAACAAAAATCTCAGGATTTCTGTGGTGGTCCAGTGGCTGGGTCTCCAGGCTGCCAGTGTAGGGGCCTGGGTTCAATCCCTGGTCAGGAAACCAGATCCTGCCAAATTCCAACTTGACCAACATTTTTCACCTGCTCTCTCCTTTTCCCTTTTCCTTTACTTTCTTAAACCTTGGGAAATAAGAGAGAAATCATTTTTATATAAATCATTTTTTTATAAAGTAGGAATTTGTTAACAACAGCGAGATGTCTATTATGTTGTAAAATGTTTATGCTATGTTTGAGTTTTAAGACAAAGTCTATGTCTAAGGGAAATTTTGCTTGACTGTGTTTTTATGCCAATCAAAAGAATTTTTAGTGGGGGGCAAAGTACTTGGAAAGTTTTACCTTTATCAAGCACAGTGTTACCACAAATATCTGTCATAAACACATGAGTGAATGCTTTACTCTCTAATACATCTTTAGAAATACGTATAAAGTGAAATCTTAGACAATTTGGTTCATTCAAAATACTTTCACTCAGGGAAGGCTGCAGCTTCCAAACACGGAAAACTGAGCCCACCTGTGAGAGTGGAGGGAGTTCCTGGCGGGGCTGCAGCTGCGGGACGTCACGTGTGTCCTGGAGAAAGAGCAGGAGGGGCGGCTTCATCATCACCAGCTCCACATGCACAGCTGCAACCCCACCTAGCAGCAACCAGGGGCTGAGCACGGGAGACCATGAGGTGTACATCGTGAACCAAGTGGTCACCAGCACAAGTGAACGCCCTTGTTGGGAGTCAAACATGACCTGACCCTCTTGGCGGGATCTCAGAACTGGGGTCCTGGAGGGCTCAGGGCTCCAGGCCTGCTGCCTCCCAGGCCCACTTGCACTCACCCGACTACCCCTCATGGGCACTGGGTCTCCTTCCTCCTCCCACCCACTGCCAAGGGCACCCATTCCCTGAGCCCCTGGAAGCAGCCACTCCTCACATCACTTCACTCCCCCCCCCAGGTCTTCATCATCTGTGGGCTCTGAGACTACCACCCACTCCCAGGCACGTTCTGATGGGAAATCTTCCTTCAGGGGTAGACAGCTGGCTGGGAGACAGAGCTTTGTCTTTTCTGTGGACACAGACACACATCCCCCACCCCTGCACTGGTCTTGGAGTTGTTTCCATGGTAACAGGGCTTGATGGACACTATTCAGTTTACCTATTTACATACTGTTATAAAACACTTCTAGTTTAAACAAATGCTTCGCAAATATTTTGTAAATAAAGTTACTTGAGATATACCTTGTTCCTGGCTTCTATATTGGCATCGCAGGAAAGCAGCTTTGCTGAGAGTGATATATTCTAGCAAAAGGCAGCGTAGTGGAGAGCGGTGTTCCCACTGATGTCCATGACATTTGGGTCGGCACCATGCTCCAGCAGAAGAGTCGCACACTCCTCCTCTTGGCATTCTACGGCTTGTCAGTGTTGCACCAAGAAACAGAGTGTACATTCTAGGAATTCAAAGCAGACGGCCCACAAGCTTCACCGGTATGCTATATCTAAATGAGATGAATTCACTTTTAGTCTCAGTTGTTAAATCACATCCAACTCGTGTGGACACAGTTCGCTGCCCCATACCTTCATCAGCGCTGTCCTATTTTCATTGTCACAGAGGTTAAGCAGGCATTTTCTCTCCAGGAGCAGAGTGACCACCGCTGAATGGCCATTGGCACAGGACAAGTGGAGGGCAGTCCTATGAAAGCAAGAGGAGTTTGCAGGAAACTATAGTGTTACTGTTTCAAAACAAACAATTGTTCCTGTGATTGAAAACATTCAATAGCGTGCTATTTCTATCCCTCTAAAACAAATATTTTGTTTCCTTCTGGAGAAAGAACATTATATATTACTTCTAGTTCTTCTCACCACCTTAATGAAAGAACAATCTACTTGAATAGGATAAGCATGACCTAGAGATTCAGCTCAACTTGGGTTTGAATTTGACTTGCACTCTGTCACTAATTAGCTGTCGCTCACCCTCTCTGTACCTCAATTTCTTCATTAACATAATGGAAAGAGAGTAGTAGTTAGCTCACAGAACACCATCATGATGCTTAAATGAGATCCAAGGAAAGGATTTAGAACCACTCCTCACACAAATAACAGCTAAGTAATTGCTAGGCAATATTATCATACTTATTACTATTATCTTACAAGGACAACATCTCAATAAAGTCAAAGGTTATTACACATCCTCTGCAAATGTGTTTTGAATATTAGAGACAACATTGCACTTCGCTGATTTTAATATCCTCATTTTCTTACTTTTTAACGTCTCTGACATTGGGATGAAACTTATAATTCACGTCTTTACAGCTATAATTGGTAGCATTTTTGTTTATTTCTCATTTTTCCTGTTCTTCTAATTATTGTAAGGTCTTTTTTTCTAAGGTTGAAGTATAGATAATGTATATTGTATATTATTATATTTTATAGGTGCACAACATAGTGATTCACAATTTTTAAAGGTTTTACTCATTTAAAGAATAAGGTAAGATAAGGTAAGGTAAGGTAAGGTAAGGTGAAGTCACTCAGTCGTGTCCAACTCTTTGCGACCCTGTGGACTGTAACCTACTAGGCTTCTCCGTCCATTGGATTCTCCAGGCGAGAATACTGGAGTGGATTGCCATTTAAGTATTTAAATCTTATAAGATATAGCTATATTCCCTATGTTGTACAATATATCCTTATAGCTTGCAAGATTTTAATTCCCCCACCAAGGGTCCAACCCCAGGCCCACAGTAGTGAGTCTTGACCACTGGACTGCCAAGGAATTCCCAAGATTCCCTTGACTTCTGAAAAGGCTGAAAGTTGTCAGGGGATACCAGTCTCAAAATAATTCTAAAAAAAGTTATAAGTGAGAAATTATTTTATCTGTGCCACATTCCTATTAATGACAGAAAGACAAGCCCTGTCTGCTATTCTGATTTCCCTACAGACAGCTTGATCTACAGAGAGTTTTTTTAAGTTTTTTGTTTGTTAAATCAACCTCTAGATTTCTTTTTCCTTTTATTATTATTATTATTATTTTGGTGCCGAAACTCAGGAAACTCCAGAATTCTTGCTTTTGAAATCATTCTTAGAAAGGTCTTTGGGGTGGGAGGGAGGCTCGGGACTAAGAGGATATATGTATACTTAACAACTGATTTACGATGTTATTTAGCAGAAAGCAACACATCATTGTAAAGCAATTATTCTCCAATTAAAAAGAAAATTAAAGTTAATAACCAGTAGAAATAGAAAGAAAAAGGTCTCTGTCAGCACACACACAAAACCTGTATAAACAGGAATTTGTGTTTTCTTCTGGTACTTTTCTCACTGTGCATATTTAAAATTTTTGATCCATACTCCATCTGAAGCTTTTTTGTGAGATAAAAATCTAGTTGCTTTTCTCTAAATAGTTACCAGGTTATTTCTCCACCCCCTACACATAATCTATCTTTTCCAATAGAAAATGTCACCAGTATCAAGTTCTAAATTCTTACATATATTTGGGTGCTTGGGTAGTTTATATTCTGTTCCATCCATTTATCTATCTTTTCAGTTGTTAGTAAATGAATACTTTGTGGGCACTTACAGAACATTTTGACATCTAGAAGGGCAAATCTTTGTCTACTATATAAAACTTTTAATTTCATCACAACAATTAAAGACAGCATATGTAACCCAAAATCTTGAAAACCACAATATGTTGATTTGGTTTAAATACTGAAAGACCATACATCCTAAGAAAATGTCTTCCTATACAAGGACACAGCCAGCTCCCTATTTCCAAGCTTCTAAGGTCCTTCAGCAAAGAAAATATATACCTAGGCATACACTGATATAAAACAGATATTGAATTGTACCTTAAGAATTTTTAATCCAGAAGTTGATCTGGCATGGGAATTATTTTGTTTACTATGCAGTTTTCTATAATATATAACCTTAAGGTATAAAAATGTGTACATTAAAAATAAGATGCTATCAGAAATCTGTCCACTGCCATGATCCACAATAGGCGATGCATAAAGAAGTATTTTCATAAGTCATATGAGAAAAAATGTGAGAGCCAGGAGATTTCAGATTTCTTGAAAGCTATATAACTTAAGAGCTCTTACTCATGCGTACATCATGCTAACCCATGCATAATAACAAATAAAAAGGAAGATGAAGAAGGGGAAAAAAAGATACTCTATGTTTCATTTCATTACTCTGATTACCAACATTCAATTAAATGACTTCAAAACTTATCAGTAAAGTGCTGTATAATGGAAATTATAAGTGGGTCAGAAATGAGCTAAGGCTTTTTGCTGCCTATAAAGTCTGCAGGACGCTGGATCCCAGGAAGGTGTCCGTGAGCCTTGGAGAGGAAACTCTCAGGAGGGACCTCTGCCAGGCCCTTCCACCCCGCTTTTGTCCCTGTCGTTCAGGCCATTCTTCCCCAGCAACAGAATCTGCTGCACTTTGGCTACGTTCCCTGCAATGGCAGCTTTGTGGATCTTTCTGAGGTCCTTGTCTCAGATGCGATACCCAGGCTGGAAGTGGATTCTATGGCCGCTGTCTCTCCCGGGACTGATGGAGGAGCCTAAGGGCGACTCCCCTTCTTACTCCTGAATCCAAAAATCTTCTTCATCACAGAGCCCACGGGCTTCAAACACACCTCACCTCTCCCTCGGCTCTTCACTGTCCCCAAAACCCAATACTAATGCTCCTGATAATCCTAAGCAATTCCCCCACAATATCCCAGTTGGGAAGCTCCACGGTTTTCCAGTCTTTCAGCCCCGAAGAGTCATAGCTAAGCGACGCTGCGCCCCTCCGAAGTGGGCATTCCGCGTGTAAGCACAGAGACTTGTCGGCCCATACTGCCCAGTGCGCATGTGCCGGACCTGGAGGCTCAAATCTGAGATTGCCTGTGGGCGGCGCTAGGCACTTTTCAATCAACTGTGCCAGTTGGCTAAGCTTTTCCGGATGCTTAACAAAAGCTAGAGCAGGTGAGAAAGGCGTCTTTGCTAGAGCTTCAGGATGCTGAAAGCCTGTCCCCCAGAGCTTTTTTAGGGCTCTTCTAAGCAACAACAACAACTCTAAATCTACTTATCCTTCAGCTTGTTCTTTTCCACATCCCTCTGGGACCAGAGAAATGTAGCAAGTGTAACTACAGAAAACTGTTTTCATGCTTCCAGAAATTGTGGAAACAGGTATTATCAAGTGCAAATTGAGGGGAAACCAACTCAGGTTCTCCAAATGAAATGAAACCACATTTCCGCATCCCTCTGATCCTCCCGTGGCCCAGCTTCCGTCTACATATTTTCTTCATTTTCATTTGTTGCTTTTATTTTCCCCATATCTTAGTCTCGTCACAACAAAGGTTTGGAGTGACGGACATCAAAGCCCCCTCGGAGTGTCACAGCTCTCAGCCCATTGGCTCTTTTTATGTCCCCCACCCCTCCGGGGCCTGACCTATGCAAATTGGGCTTAGTCAGGAGTGTTGTTCTACCTGAAGTCCTCACCCTGGTTGGTTGTTGGACCTTCCTTTGACCTTCCTCTGTTCTATTTTCGCGGGCTTTTCCATTGTCTTTTAGCCAGTGCCATTTTGGACTCTTTTCCCTATTCTAACTAGCTAACATCACTTCATGGGAAATAGATGGGGAAACAGTGTCAGACTTTATTTTGGGGGGCTCCAAAATCACTGCAGATGGTGACTGCAGCCATGAAATTAAAAGATGCTTACTCCTTGAAAGAAAAGTTATGACCATCCTAGACAGCATATTGAAAAGCAGAGACATTACTTTGCCGACTAAGGTCCGGCTAGTCAAGGCTGTGGCTTTTCCTACGGTTGTGTATGGATGTGAGAGTTGGACTGTGAAGAAGGCTGAGCACCGAAGAACTGATGCTTTTGAACTGTGGTGTTGGAGAAGACTCTTGAGTCCCTTGGACTACAAGGAGATCCAACCAGTCCATTTTGAAGGAGATCAGCCCTGGGATTTCCTTGGAAGGAATGATGTTAAAGCTGAAGCTCCGGTACTTTGGCCACCTCATGCGAAGAGCTGACTCATTGGAAAAGACTCTGATGCTGGGAGGGACTGGGGGCAGGAGGAGAAGGGGACAACAGAGGATGAGATGGCTGGATGGCATCATGGACTCAATGGACGTGAGTCTGAGTGAACTCTGGGAGATGGCGATGGACAGGGAGGCCTGGCGTGCTGCGATTCATGGGTCGCAAAGAGTCAGACATGACTGAGCGACTGAGCTGAACAAACCCAAGATTTATTTTGGAGCATAGTGTAACATTTAAGAACCTTTAAAAAAAATGATCATTCATGTGTCTGAAATAATTATCTTTTCCCATCTAGTCTAAAATACCACTTTTTAACTCTGATGTTATATTTCTGGGTTTTCCATTCTGTTCCGCTGAATGGTCTGCTGCTTCTAGCATAGGTAGTATATAAAATATACTTTAATATCTTTTATAGGTCCAAAGTTCCTCCCCTTATTTGTCCTTTCCAGCATTCTCTTGGCAATGTTTATTTCTACATTATTTGCGATGACTTTTTAATCATCATGCCAGTTAAATTCTCAGTGAAATTTGTATTAATTAGGTTAAGAGACATAACTTTAACCTGACAATCACTTGTATCAGCATATCCAGGTAGTTGTTATGTCTCTGTCCTATTTTATGTCCTTCGTTAAACTTTGGAAGCTTTTTTTAATTTTTTTTAAATGAAAATTCTATACCCTTCTTGATGTATTTATATCTGGGCTTCTTAAAATTTTTACTGTGAGGGTACAGGATTTTTCATTATAATTTATGAATAATTACTGTTTTGATATCTGGGTATTCTTTTAACAACCAGGATGAAGAACTTTTAAAATTATAATCTTGTCGTAGGAAGAAAGAATTAAATTTCTGGTGGTACTTAAGGAAGGCACAAACTGTTGGTATAGATTTCACCAGAAAGATGTAATAATCATAATATGCAAGATTGTGAAAAGCAAATGCACACAAGATGGGCTTTTTTAAAAACTGAAGTGTAAGACCATTGCTACAAATTAAAAACCATTTAATATATATAAACTTCACTAAAATCCTATTAGCCAGATTTTTTCAGTAATTTGCTAACGAATGTGTGTGTGCACATGCTCAGTTGTGTCTAACTCTAGGGACATCTTTTTTGTTTCCTCTTAATAGTCTCTGTTCATTTGCTTTATTCACCCAAATCTATTTCCCACTCTGAAGAGTGTGTAATCATCCTAATGGCCTTGCAGAATATTATCAACTCCATTTTTATGAGGCATCTTATGCTCTATACTTGTTCCATCCTCTTTAACATTTCCCGAACTTTAAATAATCTTTTCCCTTGTTTCCATTTGTCCGCAACTTGTGTGTTTCCATCTTTATTCCATTTCTTAGGAATAAAGCAAAACAGGTTGAATCCATATTGGCATGAACAGGTGAGTATATACCAAAACTTCTTTTAATGTAGTTATTGATCCAGTAGTTACAATTGGACTAAACCTAGTTATTGTGGGTGAAGCAAAAGTAGGCTCGCAAGTTAATAGAAAACAGGCTAACCCAAAACTTGCCAAGTTCCTGCTCCATTTGTTAATGATTTGAAGTTAATGACTTTAGACTTTTGATTAACCAAATTCAAAAGGAACAGATACTTCCATTGCACAAGATGCACCAGCAAAATCTGAATGTATGGCAGCCTTATTTTACAGCAAGACAAATTAATTTACATACTTATTCTTCAGAGGCCATTTAATGCCATTTTGTTCTTTGTAGACTGAATGAATTGACAGCAGATTTTTGGGATTTGTGACTCAGAAGCCAAGTGTCCAGACCTTCAGCAGAAATTGCTGCTGGAATGCACCAAAGAACTGAAGAGAGGCTCAGTCCCTGTTGAAGTGATGTCTGGTTCCAGGACAGCGTTTTTACTGATGAAAGAGCAATGAACACAAATGAAAATAAAAAAATATGTCTCAGGGCTATCCAGCTTAGCTACACCAAGTGGTTTTGGTGTGTGTGTGTGACTGGTATCAATTCTTGATCACCAAGCATTTGCTTCCTACAATAGCCCAACCAAAAAATTATCTTTTGTCTTCTGCCTCCACAGTACTCTCCAGGGTGACCTATGAGACCAGTAAAAACTATAGTGATATCTGAAAAAGACTCTTGACGCTTCCTGAAGCAGCCTGGAATGAGGGTCAAAGCCACTACCAAGCTGCAGGGAGATTAGAACTACACACCAGGACTTCAGGTAGGTTGTCAAGATTTGGATAGCAGCAGCAGCAGCAGCAGCAGCAGCAGCAGCAGCAGCAGCAGCAGCAGCAGTGTTTTTGTATGGACCAGGATACTCAAGGAGTCTTCATTAGGTCATCTCTAAATTTCTGTATTTCCTTCATCAAATGCTGTCTGGATCCCCAAGCAGTGGAAATCTAAGATTTCCCATTCCCAATTTCTATGGAAACAGATACCCTCTAGAAATTTGTTGCCTTGAATACCCACAACTAAGACTCCTACTAAGCCTATCTAAGATTCAAATAATGCCCTGGTGGTGAATAAGCATATTACTGGAAAACAATATAGAGGTGAGAACTTATTAATATAACAAAAACTACACAAATCAATGAGAAATGATATGGATTATTAATAAGTGGTTTAGGAAAAATCAATTATTGGTAAGAAGTAACTACACATCTCAAGGTATCTCCAAAAAATAAACTCCAGGTTAGTACATGTTTAGTCTTTTTAATAAAATCCATTAAATATTTTAGAAGAAAATATGGATGAGTGGTATTATTTATGTTTAGAACATCTTTCCCCCAAAAAATGGAAATTAGGAAACATCAGTACATTTGGTCACATAAAACTTGAGACCAAAAAATTTAGTATAAATCCAATTATAGAAAAGGAATGAAAAGACATAATTAAGGAAACATTCTTAGCTTACAATTAAGGAACTACATTTTTTTAATGATCAAAGGATACCATTGGTTCACAAATTAACCATGGGTACCAGAAATTTTCTACTCTTACTTAACATGGATAGCAGTTCAATTTCATCATCTTGCCTCAAGACATTTGCTCTTCAGTTCTGTGATAATTTACTCCACTGGGATCTTGATATTCTCACAGCCTTACAGCTCATCAAATTTACCCATTAAGTGGATGATTTCATACTGATGGTACTAGGTGCATAAGAAATAGGATATAGTTTGAAAGTCCTGGTAAAAATTTATGTGAGAATTTATGTTAACCCACTTAAAAAAAAAAAACCAGCATTATCCATTTAACGAAATACTTACCCCCCAAATTAAGCACAAATCTAAGCTATCACCTTGGCATCACAAATTTTTATAAAATATATATTTACAAAATATAATGTCAACAGTATAATCAGTTCTAACAATGACCAACAGCTTTGGTGGATAAACGAACTCTGTGATTTAGGATAGTGAGAAGCATAGTAACAGCTCACTTCTCTTATAAAAAAAGAAAGGTTTATTTTTAAAAGGTCTCTTTTTTTTAATAAAATCTAACCAAAGGAGATATTTTATTTTCTATGTATTCCTCCGACAACTGTTTCTTCAAATTATGTATGAGGATTTGAGATTTTATGACACCAAGAAGCAGCATGAACTTAAGAATCTTAAAATCTAACAAGGATGAAAAAGCATACAGAAAGTGGAACCAAACCACAGCACAGGTAAGCACTTGCCCATCTGTCAACTTCTCAAACAGGAAAAAAAATGTAGAAATCACATTGAAAGTGTTAGTCACGCAGTCATGTCTGATTCTTGGAACCCCAGGGATTGTAGCTTACTTACAAGGCTGCTCTGTCCATGGAATTCTCCAGGCAAAAATACTGAAGTGGGTAACCTTTCCCTTCTCCAGGGGATCTTCCCAACCCAAGGGTCGAACCCAGGTCTCCTGCATTGCAGGCAAATTCTTTACCATCTGAGCCACCAGGGAAGGCCAAAGTTTTGCTAAGTTTTAAAGCTAGTTTTCTTTGTGCTTTAACAGTATAAAACACTATCTTTCACCAAAGTTAAAAATTAAAAATTGTGAACCTTTTGGCCTCGCATTGTTATACTGAAAACATGCTTCTACCTGGCAGGTGCTATGCTTTCTCCCCACCAGGGAACACTGACCAGGCTTTGCAACGTTTGATTCACAAATTTCTTAACAATCATTCAGTTATTTCGTATTTTTTATTATAGTGGATTTAGGTTTCTTTTTGAACAATGATGCTTATTTCCTAATAACGTAAAAAGTCTCTTTTGTTCTTCCTAAAATCCTTTAGCAGCCATCTTCTTCAATCCTGTTTTGTCTTCTTCCTCCATCTTCTCCAACCTCTGCGTCTTTCATCACCTAGTTCAGAATTTCTAGGAGAGCTATACAGACATCACTAACATCTCA
>SJYF01001169.1:550296-561281 GCA_006410515.1 Procapra przewalskii
CATGTACCCCAGTGTTCATTGCAGCACTACTTACAGTAGCTAGGACATGGAAGTAACCTAGATGTCCATCAACAGATGAATGGATAAAGAAGCTGTGTATTATTCAGCTATAGAAAGGAATGCATTTGAGTCAGTTTTAGTTGACTTTTGATTGACTTTTGGAGACAGTGTTAAAATTATAGAAAGTTCCTCTGGATAAATAAGATTTGCCTAAGACCTTTCACCTTATATTTACCTATCTACCAATCTATCTATTTTTGCTTTGCTTTTTGGAAAAAGTCTTGGAAGATTTTTTTTTGAAGAAAGCACCAGACAAACACATTATCACAAAACTCCCCTAACTCCCATATATCCTCCTAAGGTACCATTTATCCTTCCTTAAATGTTATTTGTTCTCCCATATGTGCCACACTCAAGTCACCTGTTATTTAGAAGATGCCTTTTTCTCCTACTCCCTATCATTTATTAAGAAGTATATCAATTCCCAGGAATTCCATTAATGCTGAAGACGCTGACGTTGAACATTCTATGAAGAACTACAAGACCTTCTGGAACTAATACCCAAAAAAGATGTCCTTTTCATTGTAGGGGACTGAAATTAAAAAGTAGGAAGTCACGAGATACCTGGAATAACAGGAAAATTTGGCCTTGGAGTCCAAAACAAAGCTGGGCAAAGGCTAACAGAGTTTTGCCAAGGGAATGCACTGGTCATGGCAAACACCCTCTTCCACCTACACAAGACAAGACTCTACACATGGACATCACCAGATGGTCAATACTGAAATCAGATTGATTACATTCTTTGCAGTCATTCAGGTAGGACCTAAATAAAATCCCTTATGATTATACAGTAGAAGTGACAAACAGATGTAAGTGATTAGATCCGATAGAGTGCCTGAAGAACTATGGACAGAAGTTCATGATATTGTACAGGAGGCAGTGATCAAGAACATCCCCAAGAAAAATAAGTGCAAAAAGGCAAAATGGTTGTCTGAGTAGGGCTTACAAATAGCTGAGAAAAGAAGCAAAGTGAACGGAAAAGGAAAAAAGGAAAGATATACCCGCCTCAATACTGAGTTCCAAAAAATAGCAAGGAGAGATAGAAAGTATTCCTCAGGGGTCAACACAAAGAAATAGAGGAAAACAATAGAATGGGAAAGTTAGAGATATCTTCAACACAATTAGAGATACCAAGGGAACATTTCATGCAAAGATGGGCTTGATAAAGGACAGAAATGGTATGGACATAACAGAAGCAAAAGATATTAAGAAGAGGTGGCAAGAATACACAGAACTGTACAAAAAAGATCTTCACGACAAGATAATCACCATGGAGTGATCACTCACCTAGAGCCAGACATCCTGGAATGTGAAGTCAAGTGGGCCTTCGAAAGCATCACTACAAACAAAGCTAGTGGAGGTGATGGAACTCCAGTTGAGCTATTTCAAATCCTGAAAGATGATGCTGTGAAAGTGTTGCACTCAATATAACAGCAAATTTGGAAAACTCAGCAGTGGCCATAGGACTGGAAAAGATCAGTTTTCATTCCAATTCCAAAGAAATGCAATGCCAAAGAATGCTCAAACTACCACACAATTGTACTCATCTCACATGTTAGTAAAGTAATGCTCAAATTTCTCCAAGCCAGGCTTTAGCAATACGTGAACCGTGTACTTCCAGATGTTCAAGCTGGTTTTAGAAAAGGCAGAAGAACCAGAGATCAAATTGCCAACATCCGCTGGATCATGGAAAAAGCAAGAGAGTTCCAGAAAAACATCTACTTCTGCTTTATTGACTATGCCAAAGCCTTTGACTGTGTGGATCACAATAAACTGTGGAATGTTCTGAAAGAGATGGGAATACCAGACCACCTGACCTGCCTCTTGAGAAACCTGTATGCAGGTCAGGAAGCAACAGTTAGAAGTGGACATGGAACAACAGACTGGTTCCCAAAAGGAAAAGGAGTACATCAAGGCTGTATATTGTCACCCCGCTTATTTAACTTCTATGCAGAGTACATCATGAGAAACGCTGGGCTGGAAGAAACACAAGCTGGAATCAAGGTTGCCAGGAGAAATATTAATAACTTCAGATATGCAGATGACATCACCCTTATGGCAGAAAGTGAAAAGGAACTAAGAAGCCTCTTGATGAAAATGAAAGAGGAGAGTGAAAAAGTTGGCTTAAAGCTCAACATTCAGAAAACAAAGATCATGGCATCTGGTCCCATCACTTCATGGGAAATAGATGGGGAAACAGTGGAAACAGTGTCAGACTTTATTTTGGGGGCTCCAAAATCACTGCAGATGGTGAGTGCAGCCATGAAATTAAAAGACACTTACTCCTTAGAAGGAAAGTTATGACCAACCTAGATGGCATATTTAAAAGCAGAGACATTATTTTGCCAACAAAGGTCCGTCTAGTCAAGGCTATGATTTCTCCAGTAGTCATGTATGGATGTGAGAGTTGGACTGTGAAGAAAGCTGAGTGCCAAAGAATTGCTGCTTTTGAACTATGGTGTTGGAGAAGACTCTTGAGAGTCCCTTGGACTGCAAGGAGATCCAACCAGTCCATTCTAAGGGAGATCAGTCCTGGGTGTTCTTTGGAAAGACTGACGCTAAAGCTGCAACTCCAGTACTTTGGCCACCTCATGAGAAGTGTTGACTCATTGGAAATAACTCTGATGCTTGCAGGGACTGAGGGCAAGAAGAGAAGGGGACGACAGAGGATGAGATGGCTGGATGGCATCACCGACTTGATAGATGTGAGTGTGAGTGAATTTCAGGAGTTGGTCCCGGACAGGGAGGCCTGGCGTGCTGCAGTCCACGGGGTCGCAAAGAGTTGGACACGACTGAGCGCCTGAACTGAACTGACTGACTGAAATGAACTTTCAGGTTTTTTTTTTTTTCTTTTTTTGGTGCCGAAACCCAGGAAATTCCAGAATTGTTGCCTTTGAAATCATTCTTAGAATGGTCTCTGGGGTGGGACCTATGTATACTTACAACTGACTTATGATGTTGTACAGCAGAAACCAACACAACATGGTACAGCAATTACCATCCAGTTAAAAAATATTAATGTTAATAAACAGCAGAACTAGAAAAATAAGGTCTTTGTCAGCACATACAAAAAATGTATAGATAGGGATTTCAGTTTTCTTCTGGTACTTTTCTCACCCTGTATATTTACAATTTTTGATCCATATTCCATCTGAAACTTTTTGATGAGATAAAAATCTAATTACTTTTCTCTAAATAGTTACCAGGTTATTTCTCCACCATCTACACATAATTTATCTTTTCTAATAGAAAATGTCATCAAGCACATTTTTATATCTGAAAGGGAAAATCTTTTTCTACTATACAAAACTTTCAATTTCATCACAATTAAAGACAGCGTGTGTAACCCAAAATCTTTAAAACCACGATATGTTTATTTGGTTTAAATATGGAAAGACAACAGATCCTAAGAAAATGATTGTCAAGGACACAACCAGCTTATTTCAGTTCTGTGATTACTGACATTCAGTTACATAACTTTAAAGCAACCAGTAAAGTGCTCTATAAGGGGAATTATAAGTGGGTCCGAAACCAGCTAAGGCTTTTGCAGCCTATCAAGTCTGTGGGGTGCTGGATTCCAGAAAGGTGTCAAGCGAGCCTCGGAGGGGAAACACAGGAGGGACCCCTGCCAGGCCCTTCCTCCCCATTTACCTGTTCCACTTGTCCCTGTGGTTCAGGTCATTCTCTCCCAGCAACAGAACCTGGTGCACTTTGGCTACATTGCCTACGCTGGCAGCTTTGTGGATTTTTCCAAGCCCTCTGTCTCAGATGTGGTACCAGGGCTGGAAGTTGGTTCTATGATGACCTCTCTCTCTCCCGTGGCTAATGGATGAGCCTAAGGGCGACTCGCCCTTCTTACAAATCTTCATCGAAAAGCCTATGGGCTCCAAACACAACTCACCTCCCCCTAGGCTCTTCACAGTCCCCTAAACCCAACACAAACACTACAGGTAAGCCAGAGCCGTCCAGCCACAACCTCCCAGTTGGGAAGCTCAACAGTTTGGTTTGGAATCTGTCCCGCCACAACCTCCCAGCTGGGAAGCTCAACGGTTTAGAATCTTTGATCCCAGAATGATCATTGCTAAGCAACGGCACACAGAGCGCAGGCAGCTGCAACGCGCTGGTCGCACAGCTGAGAGGAGTTACCCGACATCCAAGGTCAGGGTCAGAACCCAGGAGGACCCCATGCTGAAACGGCAGCAGCCAAGAGGAGCTACCCCACGTCCGAGGTCAGGGGCAGAACCCAGGAGGACCCCATGCCCGAAGGGAGGCAGCCAAGAGGAGCTACCCCATGTCCGAGGTCAGGGGCATCGGCCGGGAGGAGCCACCCTGCAACCGAGGTCAGTTCAGTTCAGTTCAGTCGCTCAGTCGTGTCTGACTCTTTGCAACCCCATGAATCGCAGGACTCCAGGCCTCCCAGTCCATCACCAACTCCCAGAGTTCACTCAGACTCACGTCCATCAAGTCATTGATGCCATCTCATCTTCTGTAGTCACCTTCTCCTCCCGCCCCCAATCCTTCCCAGCATCAGTCTTTTCCAATGAGTCAACTCTTCGCATGAGGTGGCCAAAGTACTGGAGTTGCAGCTTTAGCATCATTCCTTCCAAGGAAATCCCAGCGCTGATCTCCTTCAGAATGGACTGGTTGGATCTCCTTGCAGTCCAAGGGACTCTCAAGAGTCTTCTCCAACACCACAGTTCAAAAGCACCAATTCTTTGGCACTCAGCTTTCTTCACAGTCCAACTCTCACAACCACACATGACCACAGGAAAAACCATAGCCTTGACTAGATGGACCTTAGTCAGCAAAGTAATTAATTATTATTATTTTTTAATTATGCATTTGGCTGTGCTAGGTCTTAGTTGAGGCACATGGGATCTTCGGTCTTCATTGCAGCACTCAGGATCTTTAGTTACGGCATGTAGGATCTAGTTCCCTGACCAGGGATTGAACCTGGGCCCCCTGTATTGGAAGCTCAGAGTCTTAGCCACTAGACCACCTGGGAAGTCCCTACGTGCGAAACTGGCCTCAGAAGTACTTTGGGAAAAGAAATGCGGGATCTAAGGCACAGGCTGGAGGAATGGCATTTTAAAGGGAGCCATGCACTGATGGCCACAGGTGTCCTGACTTCTCTGAGCATCTATGTCCCTAACTGGTGGCCTGTGGGCAACAACAGGGAAGTTATTTTCTCATTGCCTTTACCATGAGAGACACTTTATGTATAACTAATCAATAGCTGGGCTGGGTTTCTGATGCCGTGCGCAAGCTTTCTCTTTATGGCAACCAGGGGCTACTCTTCATTGCAGTGCAGGGCTTCTCCTGGTGCAGAGCACAGGCTCTAGTGCACGGGTTTCAGCAGTCACAGCTTGCGGGCTTAGTTGCTCCTTAGCATATGGGATCCTCCCGGACCAGAAATCAAACTCGTGTCCCCTTCAATGGCAGGCAAATTCCCTTCCACTGTACCACCAGGGAAGTCCATTCAGAGACAACTTTGAAAAAAAGAATCATCCCATGGCAAAGATACTTCCCGCTGATTCAGTGGTGGTGCAAACTGGCCTGAAGTAAATCAAGCTGGGTTTGCATGAAAACATGGGTCGTGAGGAAAGCCAAGATAAGACCTCAATCTTTTAAAGAAAAACACAGGCTGTGCACCCCAGATTGTGTGTGCCTGGGTGGAGAAGGGCTGGATGTTTTAGGCCAGAACCTAATGTTCTTTTCATTGGTGCCTATTCTACTCACTCTAAACATACCCACTAAGTTTCCATTAGTTATTACAGCTTTTATTTCTATAATTAATTCTTTTATAAGCTATTACAACCTTGTAACAATTAATAGTTCAGCTTCCTGACAACATCCTAAGTCAAAACCACAGGTTGAGATGAATACAAATGTTGTTTGGTTCCCAAGAAGGCCAATTTGTTCCAGTTCACTCACATACCAGGTGGAGCAACTAAAACTTTGATAGAAAAACACAGTTTTGATAGCTTGCCAAGTTTGGGGCAACCACAGCAACTGAAAAATGAGTGAGGAATCCTGAAAAAAAAGAGAAAGAAAGACAGAAAGCCCCAAATTCTGCAAATGCTCCCTAATTCACCAGACAACCCAACTATGGGTGTGTGGAGCAGCCTCCAAGCAGCTAAGCCAAGAATAAAAGAACTGACGGACTTCCTTGGTGGTCCAGGAATTAAGAATCCTCCTTCTGACGCAGGGGACTTAGGTTCGATCCCTGGTCGGGGAACCGGATCCCACATGCCATGGGCAACTCAGTGTGCATGCCACAGTGAAAGATGCTGCATGCCACAACTAAGACCAACACAGACAAATAAATACATACTTTTTAACAAAAAGAATAAAAGAACTGAAATGAGATTTGAGCTACTGCCCAGAGGCAGAGTTTTCAGTATGAAGCCAACAGCACTGCCTACTAAAACACACACAAATGAACACTCTTCAGAGGAATATAACAGAAACGTCCTTCTCCATGATACACCTTCACAATGTCCAGGACATAGTCCAAAATTACTCACAACAATGAAGAACCAGGAAAGAGTGAGATGTTGGAATTAGCTGCCTTAAAATCCTTTGCCAGCTTAATTATACTCAAGGATGTGAAAGAAAAATTCTCCTAATAAATGCACATATTGAAAACCTCAGCAGAGAAATAGAAACAAAAAAACAATAGAAAACAATAAAATAATAAAACAGCCAAATGGAAATTTGAGAACTAAAAAACCCCGTAATATCTGAAATTTTAAAATTCAAATAAAGGGCTTAATAGCAGAATGGATATGATAGAGGGGAAAAGTCAGAGAACTTGAAGACAGATGAATAGAAATCATCCAATCTTAAGAATAGAGAAAAGGAAATTATTTAAAGATTAGCCTCAGGGATTAAAAAGATAATTTTCACAAGTCTAGCATATGTCCTAGGAGAAGAGAAGGAATTAGGCAAAAAAAACGGACTGAAGAACAAAAGGCAGAGATTATCCCAAATTTGGTGAAAAACAAAAATGTACAGATTCAAGAAATTCAGTAAGCCCCATTTAGCATAAAAGTTAATAAAACTACACCCAGGCACATCAGAGCCACACTAATGAAAAGCAACATAAGGAGAAAATCTTGAAAACAACCAGAGAAAAAAACACATCACATATAAGGACACAATAATTCAAAATGATTGCCGACTTCTCAGAAATAATGGGCTCCAGAGGTTTGTGTAACTTCATCTTTCACACGCTTAAAAACAACAACAACAAGAAAACTCTGTCCAACTATAATTCTGTACACCAAAAATGTCCTTCAAGGGATCTTGTCTTCCTTGTGGCACGTGAACTCTTAGCTATGATATGTGAGATGTAGTTCCCTGACCAGGGATGGAACCCAGACCCCCTACATTGGGAGCACAAAGCTTCAGATTCTGGAACACCAGGGAACTCCCCAAATGCATTTTCAACTAAAAACACAAACAGAGAAATGCCAATAGCCCTGTGCTAAAAGAAATGCTTCAGTTGAAGAGAAATTATGCCGAATGGAAACTTATATTTTTAGAAAGGAATAAACAGAATCCAAAAAAAAAAAAAAAAANAAAAAAAAAAAAAAAAAACAAGTATCTGATTAAAATGAGAGAAAAAAGTTGTAAACTTGGAAAAAATACAATTAAAGTTAAAAAAAAAACATTGTCTTGTCAAATTTGTAAGATATGTAGATGTAATAAATATAACATCTAGACTATCAAAGTGGGTGAGATGGGGGTACACATTTGCAGGATTTCTATATTACATGTATAGTGGCAGAATATTAACTCCAAATAAATTATGAAAAGTTCAGTCCACAAAACACCTGCACACAAATGTTTAAAGCAGCTCAATTCATAACTGCCAAAACTTGTTAGTAACCAAAATATCCTCCAATAAGTGAACAGAGGGACTTCTCTGGCAGTACGGTGGTTCAGATGCCATGCTCCCAATGCAAGGGACATGGGTTCAATCCCTGGCTGGGGAACCAAGATCCAGTATGCCACACAGCATGGCCAAAAACAAAAGATAAATTGGAGTACATCCATACAATGGAATATTATCAACCACTTTTGAAAAATGAGCTAGCAAAAAGAACTTTAAATGCACATTACTAAGTGAAATAAGACAATCTAAAGAGGCCACATAGTATAGAATTCCAAATATATGATATTCTGGAAAAAGTAACACTGTTGAGACAGTAAAAAAAAAATGATCAGTGGTTGTCAGGGGTGGGGAGAGGGCATGGATGAACAGACAGAGCACAGGGGATTTAAGGAAATGAAACTTCTCTGCATGATACTGTAAAGGTGCAAACATGTTATACATGTCCAAAACCCATAAGGTGTAAAACAGGGAGTGAGCCGTGGTGTAAACTCTGGACTCTGGGTGATCATGGTATCAATGTAGATTTGTCACCTATAACCACAGTGGTGAGGGATGTTGGTGGTGGAAGCTATGGGGTGGGAGAAGTATTGGGTGGGCTAAAAAGTTTGTTTGGGTTTTTCCATAAGATATTACAGAAAAACATGAACCCACTTGTTGGCTAACCCAATATATGGGAGCTCTCTGCACTGTCTATTCAATTTTGCTGCAAACCTAAAAGTGCTCTAAAAAAATAAAGTCTATTTTTTTTAAGAAAACAGAAACAATGGTTGGATAAAATATTGAAACATGCTGTAACACTTAGGACCCTTGAGAACATTATGCCAAGTGACAGAAGCCAGTCATAAAAACCACATATAGTATGATTTCATGTATATGAAATGTCTAGAAGAGGCAAATCTATAGAGACAGAAAATAAATTAGTAGTTGCCCTGGGCTAATGGGGTGGGGTGTCTGAATGAAAGGAGGAATGAGTGCTAATGTGGGATTCTTTTGAGATAAGGAAAATGTTCTGAAAGCTGTTGTGGCCATGGTTGCACAACCCTGTGAATATACTAAAAACCACTGATTTATACATATTAAATGGGTGAATTGATGGTGTGTGAATTGTATCTCAATAAAACTGTCATTTCCTTAAGTAAAGCTGCAAATTTTGTAACTGGTTAGAACCCATAGCATGCATACTTTAAACATTAGAATGCTGAAGAATAATGAAGAAGTCTCTAGACTTCTAGAGATAGAAGATAGACTTCTCATAGTGATACTTCAGCAGGAAGGCATGTCATAAATATCCACATGCCTAACAACAGAGCCTCAAAACAAAGCAGGTGAAGAAACCAAAGCTAGAAACAGATGGAAATTTTAGTTTCTTAACAGGTAACAGAAGTAACAGAAGTAGATCCAAAGTGTGTGTGGGGGGGGGATATTAATACTGTACACAATACCATCAACCACCTTGTCTAAAATAACTATGTTGAGGATTGACACATATACACCGCTGATGTAGAAGAGAGCTAACTAACGAGAACGTATTGTATAGCTCAGGGAACTCTAGCCAATGCTCTGTGGTGACTTAAGTAGGAAAAGAAATCTAAAAAAGAGGGGATATAAGCATATATATAAGTGATCCACTTTGCTGTATAGCAGAAACTAAAGTAAGATTGCAAAGCAACTCTACTCCAATAAAAATTAATTTTAAAATACATTGAGTATAACAAGCAGTGGTTAAGCATTCACTTCATAATAATTTTTTGTCTCCTTGTAACCTCTAAGGATCTTTCAGTGGTCTGAAATCTTTCTTTAAGATTTCCTATGATCTTCTCTCCTCTTATCATTTATGTATTTACTCTGGGCTGTGCCAGGTCTCCGCGGCCGCACAGGAGCCTTCTCTGGCTGCGGCAAGGGGGCGCCGCTCTCTGGTTGCGGCGGGCGGGCTTCTCGTTGTGGGGGCTTCTCTGGCTGTGCAGCCCTGGCGCTAGGCTGCAGGGGCTGGACGCTGCCCCCTGCAGGCTCTGGAGCACAGGCTCAGACGTTGTGGTACACGGGCTTCGTTGCCCTGCAGCAGATGAAATATTCCTGGACCAGGGGTGGAACCTGTGTCATAGGCAGATTCTTAACCACTAGATGAGCCATCAAGGAGGTCTTCTGAAAGGAGGTGACCAAAGTAATTTGCACAGATGCTTTTTTCCTTCTTAACATGCTTTCCAAACACGAAGACTTATTTAACACCATCTCATTTTCCCCAAGACACAATCCCTGCATTCTTTCCTCTTAGATGGTTTAATTCTCTACTCCCTGGAACCCAGGTGGTTTTGACAAGAAGCCCTGCTCCCCTGCAGAAGTATGCTGGGGGCCAATTACAAGCCGTCAGCCAGAGACAGACAGCAGCAAGGCGGGTGGTTTTGGAGTGCTGCAAACAGCACAGCAAAGGAAATGGGCCTGGGCTGCACCCCCGTTTCATCACACATCAGTGGCCCCTGGCAGGCACTTGTTCATTTCCTATCAGCAAGCAGCAAAGGCGAGGTGTGAGCTGGAGCCTCCTGCTTTTCCCAGGAGGTGGTTTCACGGCCAACGCCTTGTGATGCTCTCCAGGGTCTTGGGTTCCATAGCACGGTTGCTTTTCAGCACTTACCTGCCAGCTTCTGACTCATGAGACTTGTACAACCTCCTTCAACAGATTGTGTTTAGTCACTCACTTGTGTCTGAGTCTTTGCGACCCCATGGACTGTAGCCTGCCAGGCTCCTCTGTCCATGGGGATTCTCCAGGCAAGAATACTGGAGTGGGCTCCCATNNNCCCATACCTTCCTCCAGGGGATTTTCCCAACCTAAGGATCAAACCCAGGTCTCCTGCACTAAAGGCAGATTCTTTACTGTTTGAGGCACCAGGGACTATCATATAATGACCAGCATAAGACCTGAAAGGACAGACCTGTGTCGGGGCGTCAGCACATCAGCCGGCCTTCCTTCACACAGAAGAGGCCACGTCAGGGGCCAGTGCTTCTCCATCCTAAAGCTCAAGGGTCCCAG
>SJYF01001169.1:571904-582602 GCA_006410515.1 Procapra przewalskii
AGGAGTAAGCATCTTTTAATTTCATGGCTGTAATCACCATCTGCAGTGATTTTGAAGACCCCCAAAATACAGTTTGACACTGTTTCCACTGTTTCCACATCTATTTCCCATGAAGTGATGGGACTGGATGCCAGGATCTTTGTTTTCTGAATGCTGAGCTTTAAGCCAACTTTTTCACTCTCCTCTTTGACTTTCATCAAGAGGCTTTTTTGTTCCTCTTCACTTTCTACCATAAGGGTGGTGTCATCTGCATACCTGAGGTTACTGGTATTTCTCCTGGCAATCTTGATTCCAGCTTGTGTTTCTTCCAGCCCAGTGTTTAAGAGATAGGAACCTGGAATGTCAGGTCCATGAATTTAGGGCTTAGAAATAATTAAAACAGTTAGAAGTTAAAGATTTAAGGAATGCTGTAAAGTTAGCACATTTTACTATTGCTTATAGAAGTTAGGAATTTTTAGAGACACTATACCTAGAAGCCTTTTTAAGAGATAGTGAGCTCAGGATGTTAGGGGCAAACAGGATTTAGGAAGATAAGTAGTAAAGTGAGGAATGTAGCATGAGTTACAATGTAGTCACAAGTTAACTACAGGACACATTAGAGGAGGTAGATAATAGATGATAAGGCTGATTCCCAGAGAATCACTGAAGCAGGAACTCTGAAGAGCAACAATGATTTATGGAGATAATAATCTGGGACAGGGGGATCTGAAAATGTCAAACCTCTGGCCTAATGTTTTTGTAAAAGTATAAAAGAGAATCTTAAACTTGAAATAAACAGGCAGTCCAAAAGAAAACTGAGAGGCTGTCTCATTACTTGCTGACACCATCCATCTCTTCAGGTTGAATCCCTGGCACATTCCCCCTAAGATCAGGAACAAGATAAGGGTGTCCACTTCCACCACTATTATTCAACAGAGTTCTGGAAGTCCTAGCTACAGTAATCAGAGAAGAAAAAGAAATAAAAGGAATTCAGATCAGAAAAGAAGTAAAGCTCTGTTTCCAGATGACATGATACTGTACATGAAAGTGAAGTCACTCAGTCGTGTCTGACTCTTTGCGACCCCGTGGACTGTAGCCCTCCAGGCTCCTCCATCCATGGGATTCTCCAGGCAAGAACACTGGAGTGGGTTGCCATTTCCTTCTCCAGGGGATCTTCCCTACGCAGGGATCGAACCCAGGTCTCCCGCATTGCAGGCAGACGCTTTAACCTCTGAGCCACCAGGGAAGCATCAGAAAATGACTAGAGCAAATCAGTGAATTTAGCAAAGTTGCAGGATACAAAATCAATCCACAGAAATCACTTGCATTTCTATATACTAACAATGAAAAATCATAAAGAGAAATTAAGGAATCAATCCCATTCACCATTGCAACAAAAAAATTAAATATCTACAAATAAACTTACCTAAGGAGACAAAAGAACTGTACACAGAAAAGTATAACACACTGATGAAATAAATCAAAGATGACACAACAGATGGAGCCATATTCCATGTTTCTGGGTAAGAAGAATCAATACTGTGAAAATAACTATACTACTAAATGCAATCTACAGATTCAACGTGATCCCTATCAATTTACCAATGGCATTTTTCACAGAACTAGAACAAAACATTTCACAATTCATATGGAAACACAAAAGATCCCAAATAGCCAAAGCAGTCTTGAGAAAGAATGGAGCTGGAGGAATCAATCTTCCTGACTTCAGATTATACTACAAAGCTACAGTCATCAAGATAGTATGGTACTGGCACAAAAATAGACCGATGGAACAAGAGAGAAAGCCCAGAAATAAAACCCGTGCACCTATGGGTCCCTTATTTTTGACAAAGGAGGCAAGAATTTACAATGGGGCAAAGACAGGCTCGTCAATAAATGGTGCTGGGAAAACTGGACAGCTACACATAAAAGAATGAAATTCGAACACTTCCAAACTCCTACACAAAAATAAGCTCAAAATGGATTGAAGACTAAAATGTAAGACCAGAATAACTCTTCGAGGAAAACATAGGCAGAAAACTCAATGACATAAATCAAAGCAAGACACTCTATGACCCACCTCCTAGAGTAATGGAAATAAAAACAAAAGTAAACAAGTGGGACCTGATTAAACTTGAAAGCTTTTGCACAGCAAAGGAAACAATAAGCAAGGTGAAAAGACAGCCCTCAGAATGGGAGAAAATAATAGCAAAGGAAACAACTGACAAAGGATTCATTTCCAAAATGTACAAGCAGCTCATACAACTCAATGCCAGAAAAACAAACAACCCAACCAAAAGTAGGAAAAAGACCTAAAGAGACATTTCTCCAAAGAAGACATACAGAAGGCTAACAAACACATGAAAAGATGCTCAACACTGCTCATTATTAGAGAAATACAAACCAAAGCTACAATGAGATATCACCTCACAGCGGTCACAATGGCCATCATCAAAATATCTACAAACAAGAAATGCCAGAGAGGGGGTGGAGGAAAGGGAACGCTCTTGCACTATTGATGGGAATGTAAACTGATACAGCCACTATGGACGATGGTATGGAGATTCCTTAAAAAACGAGGAATAACACCACCATAGGACCCAGAAATCCCACTCCTAAGCATATACCCTGAGGAAACCAAAGTTGAAAAAGACGCATGTATCCCACTGTTCATTGCAGCACTATTTACAATAGTCAGAATATGGAAGCAACCTAGATGTCCATTGACAGATGAATGGATAAAGAAACTGTGCTACATATACGCAATGGAATATTACTCAGCCATCAAGAGGAAGGTATTTGAGTCAGTTCTGATGAGGTGGATGAACCTAGAACCTATGACACTGAGTGAAGTGAGTCAGAAAGAGAAAGATAAATATTGTATTCTAATGCATATATATGGAATCTAGAAAAATAGTACTGAAGAATTTATTTATAGGGCAACAGTGGAGAGACAGACATAGAGAAGAAACTTATGGACATGGGGAGAGGGTAGGTGAGGATGAGACATTCTTCACCACCTCAAATCCTGTTTTATTATGCCTGTGTTAGAGCCCAAGAAATCTGCATTTTGACAATTTTCCAGACTTGAGAAAGCATCACATGCACAGTTCAGAAAAAACCGGGACGTGCTGCAGACACTCTCACATGATCAGAAGTACTGTTCTCATGAACTTCCTGCATTTTCAGTTTTCTTGGCAGCATCAGTTTCTAAGCCTTCAGATTCCCATCAACAAGATATTCACTAGTTAACATGGATCAAATAGTTTCTAAGAAACTGTTACTGATATTGTTTGCCAAATACAAGTATAAACTTATACTGAAGCTGATTAATACAAACATTTTTCTTGACAAGGCTTGGATTATAAAGCCAAATGACAGAAGCATTGCACAGAGGCATTTATTAGAACTCTGCAGTAAGCCAGGGCTTTAAGAGAAAAACACCTAGAAAACACGCTATCCTTGAGTCCACCAAGAAGGCACAAACTTGTAAACACAACACAAGATACAGCAGCATGACGTATGAAGCAATCAAGATTATGAAAGACTTCATGTCAGTCCCTCAACACAGGAGTTTTGAATCAGTATTTGCCAGTACTGCCAATATGGCCATCAGTATTCTAACAAAAAAATGCAAGCAAAGGCACAGAGGTTCAAACAGGGTGTGTTTAATACTGCTGGGGCACGAAGAGTGCATGAACTGTAAGCACAAGAGGTAAGCACTTTCAGATATGTGTGTGTGCATGTGTGTGTATAAACACCGATATAAACATATCAATAGATATATCTGTGCATCCAACTGTCAATTCACCATATACACACTCCTTCCTTTTTAATCCTTCCAAAACCAAACTCTTGATTTCCACTCCTTAGTTTCTCGATTTCCACAAATGGTAATCCCATTCTTCTAGTTGCTTAGGCTGAAACCCTTGGGATCCACCTTGAAACTGCTTCTATCATATCCACCTCACAACCTACCAGCACTTCTGTCATTCAACTTTGCAACGAATCTAGAATCTGACCACTTGCCACATCCTCCACAGCGTCCACCCAGTTTGAGCTATTAGTACCTCATCCTTGGATTTCTGGAGTGGCTTCCAGTTCATCTCCATTTGTACACAAGAACCAAAGTGATCCTTGAACCAGAGTGATCCTTTAAAGACATGCCACCCCTGTGCTCATGATCATGTCTCTTCTGCTCAGAATCTTCTAACTCACTCAGAAGTGAATCCAAATTCCATAAAGGAGCTCTAAAGACACCCCCAGCCCCAGTGCTTTCTGATCGTATGTCCTTCCCGTCTCCCTTACACACGTGGCTCTAGCCTCTGTGGTGTCCCTGTTGTTCTGTGAAGATAATCAGCACGCTTCCACTTCAGAGCCTCTGTATGTGTTGCTCTGCTTCTTCTGCCTGGTCTGATCTTCCCTAGATATCTGTATCATTCGTTCTCTCATTTCATTCATGTCCCTGTCACACTGTCTCCTTATTAAAAAGGACTTCCCTAATGTCTCCACACTATATCACTATCACCTAACTATTCTTTCTTATCGATATTCATTGGCATATGACATCTATTTATCTCCTAGCACTTAATTCTATTCTTTCTTATTTGCATTCACTGCTATCTGACAGTATCTGTTTATTTATATCCTACCATTACAACCATAATTAGAACTGTAGATCCATAAGAACAGACCATGTTTTGTTCACTACTCATCTTCACTATCTGGAATAGTGTCTACCACATGCTGCTGCTGCTAAGTCACTTTAGTCATGTCCGACTCTGGGTGACCCCATAGACGGCAGCCCACTAGGGTTACCCCCGTCCCTGGGATTCTCCAGGCAAGAACACTGGAGTGGCTTGCCATTTCCTTCTCCAATGCATGGAAGTGAAAAGTGAAAGTGAAGTCGCTCAGTTGTCTTCGACTCTTAGTGACCCCATGGACTGCAGCCTACCAGGCTCCTCCATCCATGGGATTTTCCAGGCAAGAGTACTGGAGTGGGTTGCCACTGCCTTCTCCAGTCGAGCACATGGAAGATATCCAATTAATATTTGCTGAATGGATGACTATTGACTAAATATTTGCTGAATTGATGACTGTTGACTAAATATATTCACATAACCCTTACCCAACTTAATGGCTTCCCTTGTGGCTCAACTGGTAAAGAACCTGCCTGCTAATGCAGGAGACGCAAGAGACGTGGATTAGATCCTGGGGTCGAAAGATCCCCTGGAGAAGAAAATGGCAACCCACTCCAACACTCTTGCCTGGAAAATTCCATGCATGGACAGAGGAGCCTGGTGGGCTATATATATAGTCCATGGGGTCTCAAAGAGTAGTACATGACTAAGCGCTCACCCCACATACAAGTTAATTAGAAAGATGAATAGAAGGAGTATGGAAGACATTTGAGCTGTACAAAACTGAGAGCAGAGATATCTGATGAGCCATAACTAAAACCAGATAAGGCAGTGAGAATGAGACAGCTATGAAATGAGCTAAATAAAAGCAACAGAATCTACAACTGATTGGATGTGGGAGCTTAGGTCAATGAAGGAGGAATATGTCTTCTAGGAATCTAAAAAAAAATGAGCAAGAAATAAAATCAATTTTAGACATGTTGAAGTTGAGGTACTTGAGACAAATTCAGGTTAGGATATCCAATGGCTGCTTGTTAGGCAGATTTGGAACTTACCAGAAAGATGCCAAAGCTATAGACTTGGATTTAGGAGTCATCAGCATGTGACTAACAGTTAAAATCAGTGAGATGAAATTATCCACGGAAAGCATGTAGAATCAAAAAGAACAGAAACAGATTGCTAAGAAGCACCAGGAAGAAGAAGGTGCAAGAAAGTAAACTGAGAAGGACTGTACTGAGATGTAGCAGACCACAACAGGGTGCACAAAATGCTAAAGTGATTTTCAGGAAAGGAGGACAGACTGAGGTTGAGGGGAATAAAGGTCTAATATGGAATAAAGGTGAAATGAAATACAGATTTGAAGTGAGTGACATACATTTGGCATAAATGCTGAGGAGAAAGAATAGAAACTTTCCTGTTGACCACACTGGAAACTGGCTAAAGACAAAGAACAAATAGAGTGGCTAGGGTTTACAATGTCTATCAATAGGAGAACGGATAAGCAAAACACAGTAATCTATACAATGGAAGACAAGAAAAAGGAAAGAACTATTAATGAACACAAAAACATTAATGAGTCTTCAAAATAGAGCAAAGAAGAGCTATCTTAACTCAAGCAAAATAAGAGTTATACAACATATGACTTCATTTGTATGAAGTTCTAGAATACACAAAGTAATTATCTAGAAAGGATGCTTAACAGGAGTTCCTTCCAGAAGATGGTATAGACATGGACTGACTAGCAAGGAGCATAAGAGCATGAGGTAATGGTTAACGATCCAGTTCTACACCCTTCTAAGGATTTGACTCTCTAAGCTGCAGATTTTTATCAAAACTCACGTGCTATCCTTAGATTTGTGCATTTCCCTGTAACGTTTTAAATAGGAAAAAAAATTATAGACAAATGTTTGGTGAAGGACCTGATACAATATTTGTGAGCACAAAACTGTTGTCTCAAATTTATTTTGAAATACAGTCAAAGAATAATGTAGATTAGTGGATCAACAGAGGGATGGACAGATGTGATAAAGTAAATATAATAAAACAATGATAGAACCTGGACTGTAGTAAAAAAAAAAAAAGAGCGGCTATGGTTTAATAATTAAATATGCAGCATAATTAATTTGTAAGAAATTAGTTGAATTGGTCCAGCTAGAGATCTGAACAAGCATAGTAGACGGAATAAGTTGAAATTGTTAACAAAGCTACTATTTTATGTGACAGACAACAAAGCTTCTAAGTAAGAAATGAGATCAAGAAGGGAGCTTTTAGGAAAGGTGAGAGCAAACCCCAAAACTTTGGGGTATCCATAAAACTGAAGAACAGGTGCAGTATGAACAAGGATATGAGAGATGTGGAAGAATGAAAGGTTATTATGAAAGATCAGTTTGTCAGAACTTAAGAATTCAGAGTTAGGCAATTCCAGGCAAAATAGTGAGGACATAAAACAGATTTAATACTATCAAAACAGAGATCACCATGACATTTCTATACCTGTACATAATCAAAATAAAAAAGACCATTACACAATAGGAGTTAGACACAAAACATAAAACAGGATTCCTGCCGAGATAATTCATAACTATTGTTATAAATACCAATAAATTTAGATTTCTAAAAGAGGAACTATAAATATTATAAGGTTTTGGGGAGACAGTGGATGAATGGTTTGATGGGTCTAGACAAGAGAGTATGTCAAATAGCTGGAAAACAGACAAATAAAAGAAAGCAAATTGTCAGTGAACTGACTACAAGTAACTAATACATGTTGTAAGTTTCTCCATCTATCAAATGACAGTAACAACGTAGGCTTTTTACCTATCTCCAAGGGCTGTTGAAGGTTGACTCATTGGAAAAGACTCTGATGCTTGGAGGGGTTGGGGGCAGGAGGAGAAGGGGACGACAGAGGATGATATGGCTGGATGGCATCACATACGAAATTTAAGTTGGGGAGAGAGATTTTTTGCCTGTCAAGTGGGCAACAGAGGACTTACTGTGAGTTTAAAACCCCCTCTCTTTGCCCAGTGATGACCCGCTCACAACACTGTGCTATACAAAAAAAGAATGTGCACTTTACTAGTTATCTTCCCCTCAAGCCTCCCTACTTCAAATATCTCAATCATGGCTGGGGATCTCTCTAGAAAAATCCACCTAAATGTTCAAAGCATAAAATAAAGCTCAGAGGAATACAGTACCTAAGATGAAAAAAGGGATGAAAGAACCTTTCTTCCTCGATTAATAGGGCACTGGTAGATTTAGGAGAGATGTAGAGGCAGGGAACATTAGTGGATGAGAAAAAGAAAAAGGAAAACACAGAGGAGGAGGAAAGAGGAGATAAGACGATAGGCTTTACTAATTGTTGAGGTCCTTTAATGGACCAGAACCTGGAGGTCCGGAGTCGACGATAAGAAAGAAAAGGAGAGAAAGAGGCTGATATTCCTTGGTTTACCCAGAAAGCCAATAAAGCCCCTGGCACGGGGCTCGCTCAGTTCACGGAGGCCTCAGGCGCCTTCTCGAGAGGGTCTTAGAGGCCCAGGTAAGACAGTGAATTCAGAAGGCCTCTGCGCTCCAAAGGAATAGCCTGAAAGAGAGATAAAGAGACAGACACGAGGACCAGAGCTCTGATGAAGCAAAGGTGTTTTAATTAACATGGTGTTGGCATATATACTGTCTTACAATGTAGTTATTCTCAGCAAAGAAAGATTAAAATTCCAGACTTACAAAACATAGGCGATCCATATTACAGAGAGAGAGAGAGAGTTGTAAACAATCACTTTTACCTTATGCTAAAAGAAGGAAGAGGGTACTTAGCTCCGTATAGAAAAACTAATGAAGGAAATGCCTGGATTCCTCAGCCCCCAGGAAAGGCTTGCCTCTTCAGGAATTAATAAGGAACAAAGAATTCCTGACAGATCCAAAACAGCACACAGGAAGCCTACCGTTAAATGCTTCCTGACAACTAATTACCTTATTTTCCTGACAGTTTCAAAGCATATGGGGGGAGGGGGGTAGAGGAGGAACCTGTTATTTCACTAAATAAAAGGGAACATTGTAAGAAGAACTGCATTTCAATTATCTTTTATTTTCAGCTCTATTCTTGCAAGCCTGCCCACTTAAGCTTTTACGTCACTTTCCTATCTTATTACCTCTATGTTGTGGTTTGGTACTTCACTTTTTTTTCCTTCTTCTTACGGAGGAAAAAGAGGGTATTGATTTGCTTAAAAGTACGGATGGGAGAAAAAAAAAAGGACGGATGGAAAGCATTATCTTGAGGAGTAAATGGTTCTTAATAACAGAACTACAGATTTATCTATGCCTTTGACTGTCAGCACACCACTAAAGGCTAAAAGGCGGCTCAAGAGGGAGGCAACATCCCCCTTGTCAAGTCTTTGTTTCCTTGCTCCTGCGGTATTGGCTTTGCCAAGTAACCCAATTCCCGTACATAAACATTACAGGTCTCTCCAAACTACTTCTATAAAATAAGATATTGTTTGACCAACCTCATAGAGCAGTCATTTATTTCTATAGCTGCTGGTCTGCTCTGCTGCTCTGTCTGCCTACATTCAAAAGGGAACCAAAATTCAAAATTTCATTTATTCTGGGCCAAAACCCAGACCTTTTGTCCTTTCTAGATATTTTGTAACTTCTAGTTGGCTCCTCTGCCTAAATTAGTGGCATATGCTTTTGTTCTTTTAAGAAAGAAAGAAAAAACCACCCCCTTTGTCCCTTATTGAGGAAGGCACTCAATTCTGAAAAATGCCTCTAGGAAGATGTTTAAATGTCCTGAAATGTTTAACAGCACCTTATTTCAGAGGCTATGGATGAACTTCCCCGCGGTACCCCAGGGCAAACACACGGAGCTTCCAAGGGGGCAGAGGGGGAAGCCTAGAGGAGGAATATGCAGAGTTTATAAAACTGACGGGAGGGAGGAGAGGGTACAAATTTCAGGACTAGAAACAGGCAGCAGTCCAGATGCCGCGACGCCGCCCGCGCCCCCGCACCCAGCCCTCGGTGCGTCGTCCTCCAGGCCGAGTGATCCACCCACAGCCCCGCCGGCAGCCCGGGAGCGCCACACGCCCCCTCAGCGCCGACCAAGCCCCGGGCCCGGCCGAGGGCGGCGCGCAGGGAGCGCGTGCCACACTCGAACAGGTCTCGGCGCGGGCTCGGGACCGAGAGGGTTAAGCCAGTCCGCGGGCACGGTCCGCCCTGCCCCAAACTCGGGCTCCCCCGCCGGCCCGCCGCCCACCCCTCCACAGCGCGGCGCCCAAGGCTTTTGTTTTGGCGGCGACGAGAATAACCCTGAGAATCCCTGAGGAGGAGGTGCCGCGGCTGCTGGTGGCTCTCCGGCACAGAGTTAGAGCAAGGAGCGGGCAGCCGCGGCGGCACCTCCTCAGTCCCCACTCTCGGGTCCTTTTCCCGCTGAGCAGGACGGGAAGGGGCCTGCACCGCCCGGGGCTCACCTCACACCTCGGGGCCGGGCTCCCGGGGGGCTGCGGCGCCGGCCGGGGCCGGCCGCAGGTCCCTCAGGTAAACGGAGCCAGCGATGACCACCGCCGTGCCGCGGAGCGACCGCGAGCTTTCGCGATGGCCGGGTTGCACGCGCACGCTCCACCGAGGGCTCCTATTTTGAGCCCAGCTTGAGGTGTGAGGTGAGCATGCTAAGGATTCTGTAGCCATTATCGAGTCTCTGAAGGTTTTTGAGCTGAAAAGTGATTAACAGACCTTTTAAAAAATACTTCCCTGAATAGAGTAGTGGTTAGCCAAAGCTGGGGAGTAGGGAAGTGTGGAGATATTGACCAAAGGGTACAAACCTTCAGTTATAAAATGAGTAAGTTCTAGAGACCGTATGTACAGCATGGTGACTGTGTGGTGACGGTGGTGGTACTTCAGTCGCTGAGTTGTGTCCCACGCTTGCAACCCCAGGGACTGTAGCCCACCAGGTTCCTCTGTCCATGGGATTCTCCAGGCAACAACACTGGAGTGGGTTACCATTTACTTCTTCGGGGGATCTTCCTGCCCAGGGATCATGGTGACTATCAGTTCAGTTCAGTCTCTCAGTCGTGTCCGGCTCTTCGCAACC